>ML677358.1:10933233-11092834 GCA_007922305.1 Dermatemys mawii | reverse complement strand
GGGGAGGATGGAGTGGATGGGGGTGTGGCCTCGGAAAAGGGGTAGGGAAAGGGCAGGGCCTCGGGAAAGGGGAAGGGGCACAAGAGTGTTCAGTTTTGTACTCTTGGAAAGTTGACAACCCTATCTACTGATCTCAAAGCATATAAACTAACCTCAACAAAACACAACTAGAAAGAGTCAAAAACAGACCAGAGGTAAGGGAAAAGAGTGTGGCTTACTGAATATGTTTGAAGATGGCTTCAGAATGTAAGACATTTCTACTTGTTTCAACAAACATCTGGCAATATTCAGGACTCGGAATGCAGAGTAGCAGTGTTGAACATCTGGTTGCTGTAATACCTCTATATTTTCATGCTGTATTTATTGGCAGTTTCACTGCTGGAGCCTAAGTATTGTTAAGGATGTCGCTGACAGATCCCAAGGATTTCAAATGTAAAACTTAAGGTTCTTTTTAGCTTTCCTTTCCAGCTCCCTAACATTATACAAAAACAGAAAAGTGGTCATATTGGGTCAGACCAGTGGTCCATCTTGCCAGTATCCTGTCTTCTGACAGACGCCAGTGCCAGATACTTCAGAGGAAATGAACAGAACAGGGCAATTATTGAGTGATGCATCCCTCTTAGAAAAGTTCTGGACCTTTTCTGTCAAAAAGATAATAGGCAATTTCATTTGTAATTATCTACTTGCTATATGAGAGTAGCTACTAAAATGACCCTGATTTCTTAGGTACTTATAAATATGCCAATTGTTACAAAGACCCTAGGGACTCAAACAGCTCACGTAGTGAAAATGTTAATTAATGCTGAGTTGTATGCATAAGAGAGACCTTTACGAACTTTTTTTGAGGGCAGGGGAGGGAAAGCCCCTGAATTCCATTGTAGCCTTGTGTATTCCCATGTGCATCCTGGGTAAAATTCTGGCTTTATTTAGACTTTCTTAAGTTGATCAAAAAAATATCCAAGAATCACATTAGCAGAAAAACTGCATATTCCAATGACTTGGACAACCAAGGACAATTCAGACACTGATCATTGCATTAACTCTCCTGTTAACTGAGTTAGAAAGTTACTTAAGCACTTGAGTATTCCCACTGAAGTCAGAGTGCTTGTGGTATAGTGTTATTCATTCAATTTTTAAAAGCTGATTCATTTTAAAAAAAATTCAACTCTTCACTCCTTATGTACATATTTTTTGTAGTTCATTAATTCCTCTCCCAATCTTGCAAATCACAGCACATGCAACATTTTGATTATCCAGTGCAGTTTTGTGATGTGAGGTTAAAAAAAAACAACCCCCCAAAACAAAGATGGATTACTATATGGTTCTTAGACATTGAAATAACTGCTTTTTGGTGTTTTTTTTTAAACGGAGAAGCATGGCAGGAAAGAATATTGCAGATAGTGTTGTAATGGAAAGTGTTTCAGTGTAGGATTTAAATAATAATGTCATATTAAAGTTTTCTGCTTCATACTAAGGCAGTAATGTGACCTATCACAATAAATTTGAACTTTTATTAATACACTGGCCATTTAGAAAGTGAAAACTGAAAACAAGAAATGAATGGGCACCTAGTTTTCCCTTCCTTCCCCTATTACAAAATTATGATTTGACTCTTCAGTCATCACTCTGAAACCTGTCAGAAATGATGTAGTATCTGGACATTACCTAGCAGAGAGGTAAGTTAGTAGCTGAATGCCTGCTGTACCTTCCTGTTCTCTCACTTTGGAGAATGCTTGCTATCAAATTAATATAGGTGTTTGTGTGAGTTTGCTATAAGAAATCAATGTTTTCCTATGCTTTTCTTCACAGAAAAATTTGAAACATGTTTAGTCACAGTTTTAACAGGGCTTTGAAATTGGTGAAATTCGCCTGTGTGAATAGCACAAGGTTATGAACCACGTGAGTCCTGCTTATGCCTTATTTTGAGAGAACATTGGCATATTTATTGGCTATTCAACTTATGGTTTCTACAGTGTCGGTCAGTGATTAGAATGAACACCAACGGCCCAGGTACCTCATCTCTCTTGCTTTTTTAGGGGTATTCGCACCTTATTACACAGCTGATTTATTTCTACAGCGATAACACTTTTGTATTAGGATTTCCTGGGGAAGAAATATAATAATAAACAGATTCCTTGACTATCCAATTGCTTCCTGATATTTTGACAGACAAGTCTAAATTGTGTATTTTGAGACAGACAAGGCATATGGCTTACAGCAGATTCAGTAGGAGTGAGCAAATTGACATGTTTATAGGTGAAAATCATTAATATACTGTAGGAGGATACAATAGCAAAATGCACACTTGCTATTTATTAATCCTCGAAAGTTTGCTTTTGTGCCCAAATTCCCCAAGCACATTCTAAATAGCTTGCTTCACTGTTTAATGGAGAAATAAAAGAAGAGTAAAAAGCTAAAATATCAAGACTATGGCGAGTGCGTTCAAAAGCTGAATATGAATGATTTTTAGAAACTGATATTTGAGTTGTACACTATTTAATGAGGGCTAGAACTGGCTCGCTGGTGTGTGACATCACGTATTCCTGTGGTGCATACAATCAAAAATACGGTTTGGGATTTCTCGGAGATTATCTCAGCTACACAGTGTTTCCTTCTGGCTGATTTCTACCCTCTTCGCGTTTTTCAAATCATAGGGTTGACTAGGCTGATATCAACACTGGTGGACTTTTCACGTACAACTCCTTTTAACATCAGGAAGAGTTTTCTGCTTAAATCAAGCTTGATGACAGATCAGAAGACCCAATATACGACAAGCGAATGTCATTACCAGAGCTGTTTCAAGATTTTAGTTGAATGAACACGCTGTAGTTTTTACACAGTGTGAAGTTGTCTGGAAAATAATACACCTGTAGCAATCAATATTAGTTATTTTATAGCACACACGACTTCATAGAAAATAAAGAAACATATGTCTCTGCCCCTTAAAACCTCAAGTATGAATTTTAGGTGTGCCACTATCTGCGGGGGTAATAACAGAAGACAGGAGATGGGCAAGGAGGGACCAAGGGCGCAGTGTACACTGAAATAAAGTCTCTATTTAGATGTCTGTATAATCATGATTGTTTAGTTAAAGATTCTTTTTTTGCCCAATAAGGATTATGGGGAGGTAGCTACAGGGTGAGTAGCTTCCTTATTATTCGCTCAAGGGGAAAGAAAGTTCTTACATCCTTTTCACTCCAACCCTTTACTTCAGATACACTGCTCAGCATAGGGCAGGCTTTTACCCGTGATGTTTAGGAATAAGGTCCATAGGCTGTACTTGGTTTCATTGAAAATCAGAGTGAACTGTGTCCCATAACCGTTCCATTCCATTTCTTGAACTGGTGCAAGCATACAGATTTAAACTTTTACACTGAGATTTTCAAAGCCACCTGTGGGGTTTAGATGCCCAAGTCCTACTAAAATTATCAATAGGAATTGTGTATCCAAAGACCTTAGATGTCTTTTAAAATCTCCACCCCAAAGCTGTAACATATTCATCATGATCTTTCCCAGTCACGTACATCTTACCTCATTAACAGCAGGCGTGTGTACCTCCTTTCTGGGAAACACTAATAATCAGATATTTTATTTGAGTTGCATGGCCTGAAGGCATTTTTGTGTCACAATATGCTATATGACACTTAACAGATAATTATAAAAGTTGAACGAAATGGGACAAGCTGCTGGATTTCTTGCTAAACAAGCTTCCACAGGGAGAGTGACAACAAATTACCAGAGCTGTTGTCTAAACCAGGGATGCAACTATATCTTGTTAAGACACAAAAGAAAACATTCCTTGTTTTCTAGACATAATGATTGCAAATGGGCAATTATGCCTTCACATGGCGTACAACAATTCACTGCAAGCAACATGTATTTAGGAGGAGCCTATAAATGTAGCCTATATGAATAGTCCTAAAATAGGGTGACCAGATGTCCTGATTTTATAGGGACAGTCGCAATTTTGGGGTGTTTTTCTTATATGGGCTCCTATTACCCCTCACCCGCGTCCCAGTTTTTCACATTTATTATCTGGTCCCCCTAGCCTAAAATCTTGTTTTCAATAACTGAATCTTGTAATTCCAACAGGCTTCCAGTTATTGCTATAGTGCTGTCTGATGGGATAAATGTAATTTACAGATAGTGTGAATGTTTTAATTATAACCATGTTTTGGGGTGCATTTTATTTATAATTCAGTTGTAACTATAGTACAGTCAATTATCCATTTGAATAGTCCTTACTCTGAATCATTCTTTTATGGGGCAGAGAGAGGATAATAACTCTTCAAGAGAAAAGAAGCATTACAGGTTGCATAGCAGTCATGCACAAAAAATGGACTGCACAGCACTGAAAGAAATACGCTCCCACTCTGCAGATAATAGTCATTGTTTGTTAATTCATTATTTGGTCCAATTGGCCAGAAGACAGTAAAACATTAGTATGCACTTACTACTACTGATGAGGATTGTCTTCTGAACCCAATGCCTGATCCAAAGACAGCTAAAGCTAAGGGGAAGTTTTCCTTCCACTGTTAGGATAGTAGGCTCCGTATTAGCGGATGTCTGAGGTCAAACTGTAAAATTCAGATTGATATTCAGGTTCTGATCTCACATACTTATGAAGTTCAGGAGTGTTTAGAATCAGGGTACCAATTCAGGACCACCTCTAATTATGACTTATGTTGTTTGCTGAGTGCCAGCTGTGTTTGTGCTTCCTGATGCTTCAAAAACCAGGGAAAACTCAGTCTAAGGGATCACCCTTGGTCAGTTTATTTACATGAATAGTCCCTACTGACTTCTGTGGGACCACTTCCTTGTGAAAGGCAAGCTGGATCTGGCAATAAATCAAACACACACCATGGAGACATTTAGAACCCAATCCTACTCCAACTGAAGTCAATGAGAGTTTGGATATAGCTATGATATATAGGTGGCCCAAATGCTAAGCAAAACAGTTTAAAAGAAATACATGTGCTGTATATTATACTTTGAGTTAAAATTAAAGGATCTTATTGTAGAATTTAACTTTAAGGAGGAATTTGGAAGAACCACTGGCTCTTCATGCCCACCTCTGTGACTTCTCCTGAGTTACCTTGTTTCTCCTGCTCCTGCCTTGATTCTGTCCTGCCCCTGCCTTCAGCCCCTCCTTGCCTGTCACCCTGCTGGCTCCAGTTCCGGACCTCCAGCTTGACCCATGGCTCTGGCTTCTGACTACTGACCCTGTCTTTGAGCGTAGTCCTTCGTTCCTGAGGCCTGCTCCAAGCACTGGGCCTGAGGCCTATGCTGCCCACTAGACTGCCCTCGTCCTGGTTGCCTGACACGTATAACATTAAGTATTTTACCATATGCATGAAAAAAACCAAGACAGGAAGATGGACAGCTGAACTCATTTGGAGGCAGAGTTAAGCTTGTATCATATCTTAAATGTGAATTGCCATACTTTAGACTGGGTTTCTTTGAAGTTAAATCTTCATTGGGTTTCTAATAGTTGTTCTGGGCTATCAGTGGAGTTTAAAAGTTTACATGCTCTAACCTATAATTCCACCACAATTATTTTTTATCTGGGAATTAACTAATTGTTCTAGATGATTATATTGCTTAGTTATTTCTTATGAAGGGGGGCTTCTAAATTGATGACTCTTCTTTTTTGATAAGTTGATCTGGGTTATAGTGTCAAAGATTTTGTACTAGATATTTTTATGTGGTGGGACAGAGGAATCAACTTTTTAGGAGGACAAGAGCGATGGAAAGATTAGGACTCCAACAATTTATTATAACGTGTACTGAATTAATTTTACTTTTAAAGTATAATCTTCATGAATCATGAACAATATTCTTTATGTTTTGAATCTTTATATTATACTGTAAAATAATTCATTCTGTCGTATTAATAATTCTTCTGTACGCATACAAGCCTACTTCTGCTCCCATTGAAATCATCAGCAAAATTCTCTTTGGGCTTACTGAAAGCAGAATCAAGCCTACACAAAATATTTTGCTAAGGTGAGGTACACATCATTATCTTCATAATACTGATGAGTAAAATGAAGTACAGAAAGGTTAAGTTACTTGCCCAAGGTCAAACAGGACATCACTGACAGAAGCAACAATTTCATGCTCTAACTCCTGGACAATACTATTTCCAAACAATTGCTATGTAGAATAAATCTCTTTCGTATTTGGTACCAAAATGTCTACTATGACTGCATAATATAGTATTTGCAAGCTGCAAAACATAATCAAGGCTATGTTTTGCAAAGAAGCTCTGTAGGGAAATGAATATTTATTAAAAGTAAGGTAATGAAGGCTTGATTGAATACAAAGCTTTGTTTATCATGTGCCCTCTTACAGATTAAAGAATGGAATCACATTCCAAAGTCTGTTTCACTTCCTTACTTCACATATTTTTATTGCTTTTGTCAAGAGTATTTAAATGGAATTACTGTTAGTAACCACAGTCCTCTGCCACAGATTACACTGAAGGAAGTAAAGGAGAGAAACGCTTCTCTGAACTGCTTGCAAATTAGATCTGACGACTTCTGTTTCTCACTTTTTCAAGTGCAGGAAGGTCGTCTGCCATATTTTTTTTTAGGGTGAGAATGGTGGGTTGGTGTTACATACATATATAGATATAATATTGCACTTCAACCATTCTGCTTGAGTATAATAAAAATGTTGAATGCCGAAAACAAAGAAATTCACATTGCCCATTCCTCCTGTGTGAGAACAGTCTGTAAAAACATGCTAGACCCAATTCTTACTGTCAAGGTAAAACCCAAGAAGAAACCAGCAATTATATGTATAACATCTTTCATGCAAAACTTTTTTTCATCTTGGTAATAGAATTAATTGTAATATAAATACAAAATATTCTGCCTGTTTCTGCGGCCAGAGAGGCAAATCTCCATCCTTATGAGCTTTTCATCTGGAGAAGGAGCAGTGGCAGGAGGCATGGAGGACAAGTGATGTGAAACAAGGTGTGCTAAAAGCATTCTCACACTCCACTGAAGACAGTACAAAATGAAGGCAAAAGACTCACAAAGCTAAATAAAAACAAGCTGTCCAGCTCAGGAATGACTGACAGAAAAGAGCTCCAGGGGCCCATGATGTTACAATTGTTGAGTCTACTCTTTTGTTTTTTTGGTGACCCACTGCAATGGGAAATAGAAATCAGTGTCCCATTATCACAAATAATGTTGACTGGTTTTCTGCATTTGGACAAATTGGAGGGGTCAGCTTGCCTGGAGAGAGACTGGAATGAGTTTCAATAAGGGAGAACCAGCTTTGTGGTATTCCCTATTATTATTATTAATTTGTGCTCCAGTAGCACGCAAAGCCACAACATAGGTCGGGCACTATCCAGACACACAGTAAGAGATACCCCTGCCCTGATGAACTTATGATCTAAATTGATAAGGCAAAGTGTGGGAGAAAGGAAGTGTTAGTATCCCCATTTTACAGATGGGGCACTGAGGCACGAGAGATTAACTTCTCTATGTCACACAATAGTGTGGTTAGGCCATTAGAGTTAAGGGTTACCTTAGCCGTGTGACTTCTTAGCACAGACCAATGACCTTTTTTATGTGGGTTTTGCTCCAGGCAACAGGATTTGGCCCTTAATATTGAGGCACCTGCATTTACAATTTATTGTATAAAATCTGCATTTACAATTTATTAAAATTTCTGCTGTCACCAGAATATAAATGAAGTGGAAGGATTACCTAAAGGTCAGCAAAAAAAATGCAAAAGAGCATGCAAAGTTCAACTAAACTTTAGGAGCTGGACACATAAAAGATCCTTTGAATAAGCAATAAAGTGTTGGGATTATTCTCCTGTATTTGAGGGAAAATATTTTTCAGAAAAATAAATATTTTGCATGCAGTCATCAGCCAATATGTCATGTATAAAAGGTGGAACTGTTCCTTTTAGCTCGTTATACTTAGTTTAAGATCAAAAGACAAGTGACCTAACTAGCCACCTATGGATCTAGTTCTAAACAATGAAGCTTTCTGTAGTATTCTTCTCTTCCCCTTGGCTCCTGTGGCTGTGGAGAAGTTGGGAAATGTTCTTTCCTCTCACTTTATCTTTGATGTCCAAAACTGATGAAGCTCTTTTAAATCACTGATTTTGTGCAGCATTTCAGCTCCAATAACCACTCCACATTGTGTACAGTCTGTCTTGTCGTGTACTGCTGGTTTTTCCTTGTGCCTTTAAGGCCCTGTTCCTGTGAAGGGTTGAGTACCTCTTGACAGGTGCAAGGCAACTTTCTGCTCCTTTAGGCTCGTAAACCCTTCAGGGCAGGGACTTGTTCTTTGTTCAGCATTGATCTGTTGGTGTACAGCTACTGAAGCTGGAGCAAATCGTTCCTCCTTTTCTGAAATTGGATTTTTCTGGCCGTGCTAATGCATTAAAGGGACAGCATTTGGTGAGGCCACTCAGGAGATAAATATACTTGGCATAACGCAGAGGCCAGAGCAGCAGGGAGAAGGCTGGGGTAAGGCAGTTGAGGGATGGGGTCTGGCTTGAGGAATTAGAGAGTCAAGTTTCCCAGCACGCTGCAAGAATAGAGGCAGGGTTACGGCTGTGGCTAGAATTGCTTCTGTGGGACAGCGTGATGGAGAGGATTTTTCTTCTGTTGTCCTTATAGATCTCCTCATTCCTGAATAGTTGTATTGTGAGCTGGGGAGAAGTCTGGCCACTTTGTAACCAATTAATTTTTAGAAGTTAATGAGTTGTATTTCAAGGGCAGATTCAACAAAATTAAAAATCCAAACCCACAACCATCAGGAGTTTTGTGTTGATTAAATATTAACTGTAGAAAGAACAATGATAACAACACTGATTCATAACCTTCTACCATTTCCCTCTGCTCTGGTGACAGATGTTTCAACTGTTAAGATTTCAATTTAGGAAATTCCCTTTAAAACAAGACTTGACAAAATGTGCAATTAAAGGGAAAAGAGGACCTAAGATTCATAAGGGTTTTTTTTCACCAGAAAGAAACATCATTACACAACTTCTTGTTTGTGTTACTGTGATAGGAACTCAGAGCTGGTCTGCTGCTGAGTCTCCATCAGTTCAGGGGCTAGAACCCAGCCTTGAAGATGCAGAGAAGTTTCTACTGATTAATGATTGCATGTGTTTTTTGTTAATTCCAACCAGCATAGAAAAGTGGTGTAATCCTCTTTTAGGGACAGGTAACTAGAGATGGTCCTGTACCAAAACCATAGGAACAGCCCAGCTCATGGAGGACATTTATGCTGTGCTCCTTGTGACAAATATAACACTTACGAGTTCAAAAGACTTTATTGAAAATGTGCTAGACAAATATGGACTTTTGGAGCAAGAAGCATTAATGGGATTTCCTGGGGAATCTCTAGGGAGAGGTTAATGCAAACTACTTAAACCTTATTTCCCCTTCACCCCCACTTTTGAAATGATTCCCTGAGGAGGGAGGGAGTCATTGACTCCTGATTACCTATTATGGAAAGCCAAAATCAAAGGCCTAAGCTGTATAAAGAAACAGCTGATCTGCCCAGTCTCTGTTCTGGTTCTGGATCTAAGATGGATGAACTTGTAACCGCAGGGAAGATCCAGTTGTGGGTATTGAAGAACTAACCCCTTCTAGAGCCCTAGATTAGAATTGGCAGTGACATCTGGCAAGCTTTGTAGCATGTGTGTACATGCTTTTATTGTTTTAAAATGCTTTCTCTGTTATGCTTTTACCTTAAGAATAAATGTGCTTGCTTAAAAGGGGCTGCCTGGTAACTTATAATTGTGAGAAAATACACTGATGCTAGGATTTGGAGAGAAAGCTATGTGCAGGTGCTGGCCTTTTAGGCAGTCTGGCTTGCTGGGAATATCACAGTGGAAGTCAGAGAGCTGGGCAGCTTTAAAATCCCAGGCATGGGGAAGTGAGACATGGGTCTCCAACCAGGAGAGGTGATGGCTGGGAGACGGAAGCCTAAAGTAGGTGCCCTTGTTTGGTCACGAAGCGGGAAATACAGCTGCAGTTACCCTGGAATTGTGACAGTCAGGTTTCTGAATTACCAAAAAAGCCACATCCTGGGGAAGGAGGGAGGGATGGAGCATTGGATACTAGCTCAGGGTTTGCGTGCTCTGTTGAGGAGATGGTAGAGGCTCAAATGTTGCCATTAAAATTAATGACTCCTTTTCTGTTTTCTGTTGCCTTTACTCATTTAAACTTTTCCAAAACTAGATTCAATTTATGCCCTTTTTGATTGCTTACCGTTCCTCATTAGCCTTACCATCCGGTAAACTTCCAGAGGAGGCCAACCATTGTTTTTAGAGTTTTGGACCTTTTGATACATCTCTTCATCTTTACAGGGTCTATGTTACAAAAAAAATATCTTGGTGCTTTAAGAGCTAGAGATAAATCTGAGTCCTTAAGGACCATGAGCACCAACTGCCAGGAAATGAGTAATGCAAGCAAGTGTGTCCTTTAGTTGGCTCGCTATATTCCATAACTGATTAAAACTGATTTAACTACATTATTTGACTGAGGCTTCAATTAAAATGAAGTCACTTTGAGCTATTGCACAGTTACAGTAATGTGATCTATTTTCTTACCGAAGTGCTATATATTCTCTCCTCTAGTGATTCATCTTGTAATGAAGCAAACAATGACACAAAATTAATCAACCACTGTGTCAGAAAGATTGCTATGGACAGAGGAAACTGTATAAAATTAAATTTTTTGAGTGGCAGCATAAAGATTAAACAAGTGGAGAACATGGCGCAAATTGTTCCCAGCTTTGAGATACTGGTTTTAATGAGAAATTAAATGGCACAACAATATTAATCAATGTTTTTAAATGAGATCTTCCTTGGACTTCTCCATGAATGTTCCCCCATCTCTCACTCTCTTGCCCCTTCCATTGTTCCAAGGCTCGAGAAAAGGATGTTATATCGCACCAAGAAACTTGCATGACAGAGACCCCTAGTGTTTTTCCACTGAGCACTGGGATGGGTGTGCACTCAGGTGTAATTGATTGAACCAAAGGCCAATGGGCTCGTGCACATTCTGCATGGGTTATTGAAAAATGGAGGTGTAGCTGAGCTTGCATTCCATGTTCTGGTCCTGGCTGCACGTATGCAGAGTAAGAAGCCTGCATTGTATCTCTGGTCAAGGCTGCTTTGAAGCATGCCTTTGTAATGTGCACCCGCAGGTGCTGTGTAAGCACAGAAATCTTAGAGTTCTCACTCAGATACTGTTCTGCGGTGGTGTGTGCAAAGCTGGCCATTGTGAGTGGGCACAGATCAGTATGTGTGCAATTCCTCTCGGTGCCAGGGTTTGTGACTACAACACAGCAAGGTGCGTGACCCCTTTCTCCCAGGCTTTGGGGGTCCTTCCGCCTTACAGTTCTTCTTTTTGGCAAGGGTAAGTGCTTTCTCTTGGAGCAGGATGCCCCCTGTTTATATTCTGAGAACACAGGGGAGTCAGCACCTCTCTCAACTTGCAGCTTCTGTGGAGGCAGGGATAGGATCACTGCTCTCCCAAATCTTTAGGATCACTGGGAATCACAAAGTGGCCTGATTCTACCCTACAGGGCAGTAGAGGAGGGGAAACTCTTTCCTGTTGCAGGTGGGTGCTAGACAGGCTGGCCACAAGGTGCAGATTGAGCCATGTAATTCTTGATACAATAGCCTATGAATTCTTGGCTGCCCTTACCACTGCTGCTTCTCCCTTGAGCTATCACAAAGAAGGTGACTTTGCGGCAGTCTGACATCTCCCTTCACCTTCATTTACTAGCCTCGTTGGTCACAAAATGCTGCCTGACACTGACCGCTCCCACTGCCGCATCCATGCATGGGTTTCAGGGCCTAGTTTGTGGGTGTAAGTAGTGCTATTGTGTTCAAGGGCAAATGCCTAACTTTTCCCTAGTGAGGTTTTTGATGCTGATGGGCGGATCTCGCTTGCTATGGCCTATTGTTTGGTTCAGGGCCTTCCACTATAAATGGACTAAAAGTTTTATAAGGCAAGTAAATATTTATGTATTTACACTGATATCAATCTACCTTCCTTTATTTTAAAAACCGTTTCAGTGTTTGCATGATATCGTAAAGTACCCTGTTGGCAACAAAGTAATACTTTCTCTGTCCTAAACTTTATGTGTGTTAGAATCAGCTCCTGAATTCTGAGTGAGTAGCAACAAACAGAATAAACATAAAATGGAACAGAAAGTGTGAGTTATCTTTTACGGGTGATAAAATGCAATAGACTTAAAGTTGGCTTGCTGTTTGATTAGCTAGTACAGGTATATCTTCAGGTGATTAATGCCCCTATATTTTTCTCTGGTTTCACTTGTCTGAAAGAAAATATATTGAGATGTCTTACACTAAAATGAATAAAATGGTCAGAGAATTTGCATTAGAAACGATTAATGCTGAACACATTGAAACTAAATTATATTTTCTTTGGTGTTCCAGTCTGCTGGACCCCAAAAAGCAGACTTCCAATCCAATGCTAAGTAATGAAATAAACAGCAGGAGGCATAAAAAGGTATGCAGCTGATTCCCTTCTAACACCATTTTTAATCAGTGTAATAATGTGACTGACTTCAGCAGAGTCACTTCTGCATCCTGTTAGTTTAAGTGGAATCGGAATTGGACTGTGTGCAATCCTCATCTCACTGAACAAAACTCATAAGCAGTGCAATTCATTTTTTTATTGTTACTGAGGAAAATTCTTTTCTCAGCTGCATCCATAAAACCTCTCTGTTCGATGTTTCATAGATGCAGCAGAGAGTAGAATTTGTCTCCTGAGGTAAGGAGCTAACCTTGTCAAACCAGTTCTGAAATGTCCCTAAATATATGTGCTGTATTTATATGTTCTGTTCAACTGCCAACTTCTAAAACCAATATATGTTTACTACAGCTGGTCAAACTTTTTTGCAGAAACTTTTTTTTTAATAAAAAAGCTTTAGGATTAAAGTGAAAAAATTTTAATGGAAAAGGTTTTGTAGAAAAAAAACAGAAACTAAAATCTTTTCAATAGTTTTTTTTGTAAAAATGTTCAGGTTTTTCTGAACACAGTTTTGCAAACTAAGGTTTTTGCTTTTGACAAAAAATGAAATGTTTTTGGGAGACTGAAATTTTTTTTATTTTCCCACAAAAAATAAATTGACCAGCTCTAATATTTTCTTAATAAACACCTCCACACAAGTCAATAAACATTTCAACAGTTTTTTAAAAAATAAATATTAAATGGGTTTGTTTTTAACGCTTCTATAAAAACAAAATTCTCTCAGAACTTGTGGTAAGAATCTGACACGACCACCTAGCAAAGAAAAATTAAAATTAATAAGAATTTTATGCTCAGAATCTGTTCTAATGATTTCTCTTAAAGTAACCTAATTGTGGCAAGACATTGTGAAAACCAAACACGTAGTGATGACAGATATAACTAAAGTCCTGAAATATGGGATGATTGTCAAAAAATTGTGGCTGAGTTTGGAACAAGCCATGGAAAATTGCAGAAAAGTAGTAATGGACCTTGTTTGTGGTAATAAAGGGCTCCCGCTGACACCCTCACGCATGGTAGGGATCCTGCTGTCAGAATTGCGGTTGGAAGCCTAATATTTCAGAATCCGCAATTTCCACAGTATTGCAAGGGAAGCGGGGCCTTGTATAACTGAAAGCATATACTTGTCTTAGCAGTCCATGTGGACAACTCCTATTCATCATCGAGTTTAGGGTTTGAATATGTGAACATCTATCTCTGGGCATAGGAGAGTACCAAGGCATAACATGAGGATTTAAGGAGATAAACTTGAAATGGAATTCCATCCATAATTCTGAATTCCTGACTTTTGTGTTTGTTTCAGGCCTTTTAAAGATTGCTTACTGGAGTTTTGTTTCGGTACAATAAGCCAAAAGCCATGTCCACATCACATTCTCCCCTCTTCAATAACAGTATGATCATCACTTTAAAGGTAGGGAATTGGAGGACACAAAGATAATTAACTTGCCCAAAGCTATTGAAGAGAACTTATTTTCAGAAGCAGCACTAAAAATTAGAGAACAGATCCACATCTGACATGAATAGCCCTGGCTCTATTAAGATAATAGATGCATTTAAATCAATGGAGTTACGACAATTTAGAACAGCAGAAAAGCTGCTCCTCAGAGTTTCAGACCTCCAGCCCTCTACTCTGACTTGAATCATATGCCTCCCTCTGAGCATGAAAAAAACCAAAACAAAACGCTGCTAGCAAGTGAAAATAGCAGCAGAGAGAGATTCTGTGCCATAGATTTCCAGAGAAACCTTCTAGTAGAATTCCTGAAACAACCTCAAAATACTACTAGTTATAACCTCTGGCTCCATCAAAGAAGAATTTCCCAAAATTTTTAATTGGTCATTGCCCCTGACTCCACCCTCCCTCCCCCATGGAATCATTTAATTGTTCACCTAATTCCTTCTAATTTATGTTGGCAAACTGCTATGTACAACAATCGTATGTGTAATGTGGGGACCACATTACTCTGCTGTAAATCAGTATAACTCCATTCATTTCACAGGCTGCTTATCTGGCCACATATTTCTTCAATCTCAGGTATATTTACATACTCCTCAGGGACAAAATACTTTTCTGAAATTTCCGATACATTTTAAAGGCTAAACATGGCACTTCTAAATCTTGAAAAATATTATATTCCATTTCTTTCAGTGGTAGGAACGTTACATTTTCTCCATGGCAAATATATTCTATAGATAACTCTTCTTTCTAGTTATACTGCTTAGAAAATTATGGCAGAAGGAAATCTTTTTATGATGACACAGGAAACTTATTTTTAATTGATTATAATTGCAGAAAAATGCACTCAATTGAATGCGGTTCTTCATAATTAAGCCTGCCTTTAGACTCTCTTGGAATAAATAACCTGGTTTGAGAGCTGCAATATCTCACATTTCCCTTCCCAAATATCTCACAGATTGAACAGCTGTACAGTGTCATCTGCAGCCAGAGTCGTCATTCAGTGCACTGAGGTAAACAATTGCGCAGTTGGAAGAGGAAATTTTAAAAAGTAGCCATCAAATATTGTCAAAACACGATTGACCAAATTCATCCTTTCCGCAACTCCACTCACACCGGGCATGTGTAGCATTATGTAAAGGGGTTTAACTCTGAGCAGAGGAAGAGAGATGGGGTGGATAGATTTTCAGATTCCAAATGTATAACGTCAGTCAGGGGCCAGACCCAAAAGTGGCAGAATGGAGAAAAACCTGCCAGTTCATTTAGGAAAATACACCACTTTTTACTGAGGTGATTAAAGTCCTGAAGGGCTCCTAACTTCTTATCACTCTTCTCCCTCAATACACCACATCCTTCTGAAAAAGGAGTGCTGAATAAACCTTTCTTCGAAGATCCTTAATTGAATAGGAGACTTCTCTTGGGTCATTCAAGGTGCTCTGTCCCCCTACTAGGGCCACCTCTGCAGAACTAGCAGGCTAAGCTAACTACAAAAGCAGCTTCTCTTCTCTCGGTGTTCACACCTCCAGACCAGCTGCTAGAGGAGGACCTCATCCTCCCTGATTAGAGATAACAAGCTGGTTCAGCCTGATTGGACTAACCTTGTTATCTCCAACCTGGCCCTTGCCTCTTATTTATCCCTGCCCCTGGATACTTCCACTGCTTGCATCCAGCGAAGTGGGTATTAGCCCACAAAAGCTTATGCTCTAATACTTTAGTTAGTCTTTAAGGTGCCACAGGACTCTGTCACTTCTGCAATTCCAGACTAACATGGCTACCTCTCTGATTCTTAACTTCATGATTGACTCTATATCAGAGTCCCTTTCTTTACATGTCCTGCTATTCCACAAATGTACTTCCCATCACTATCTTAATTGTTTTCAAGTGCACCTATCTGCAATACATTTTTTTTTCTGTATCTGGTAGCCTAAATGAAACAAGTGTATTACTGGCCATCACTACTGTTTTGTTTTTAGTATGCTTGGGGATAAGAACGGCCACACTGGGGCAGATCAATGGTCTATCAATCCTGTCTTCTGACAGTGGCTGGTGCCAAATGCTTCAGAGGGAATTAATAGGACAATTTAGCAAGCGATCCCCTCCTGGCAGCCAGTGGTTTTAAAGTTTTGGCTCCATGTGAGATTTTGTATTGTATGCTGTTTCCATTGATCCAGAAATATTGTGTGTGAGAGAAGATGAATCATGCTGAGAAGTGATTCCTGCTTACTAACTGGCAGAAATTGGTTCACACTTTTCATGGAATTTTAGTTGAGGCTTTTAACCAAAGGAAATTAAAAATTTTAAGCAGAACCCGGTACCAAATATCCTCTGAACATTAGAAGTGATCAAAATCTGAACTGGAATCCTGCAGTCTAGTCCTGGCAACAGTTCAAACTAAAACTATTTCTCAAAATTTTAGGAGGAGCCACATAGACTGTTGTTTCTCTATTACTGCTTCTCCACTTTCACCTTTTGTGTTCATTTGCCTTTTTTCCTCCTAGAGTTTTAGTTCACATGATGAACTCTCTCTTTTTTTTAAAAAAAAAAATCCCCACTAAATATCTCGCAGTAGCCTTTACTGACTACCCAGTAAAGATAGCCCTGAGAGTTATACTTCTGCATGACTCTAAACCCATTGTTTTCAACTCATTGGGAATTGCCCCCTAGCCAGGCTCTCTTGGATAATGAAAAAAGGCACAGAGCATGTCGGCCCCCTGTTGACCAAATTCATCTTAGTGCTTGTTCAGCGAACACATTCTGAATGAATCTGGCCGTTCCTTTGAAACCAACACTTAACGCCAACCATTTCAGGAGTCATCATCTTGTGCTGAATTCCCGTTCCTAGATACAATCATCCAGAAGATTGTATCAAGAACATCTGAGCTCTGTCAGCATCATAGACCTTTCACAATTGGTGATTGGAACAGAATGATTTCCGTATGGCCATGGACAGAGGACAGCAATCAATGCTGGACCTATCCGCTGTCCACAAACCAGTGCACCATGAGGTGCTGCTGACCCTTATATAACATCTTCAGTACCAGGAGTACTTATTGCTTTACTTACTCCTTTTTGAGTGACCCCAGAGAGGCATGATAGGCAGCTGTTCTTCTTCCCCAAAGGCCCTCATGCATGGAGTCCCACCGGGTTTAATCTTTTTTCTTCTTCTTTTCAACATATGAGGCCTCTGGGGGCTCCATTGCCACCAATATGCTGCTGCATCAATATGTCTCTTCCTCAGCAGATGTGTCTATGCCATGAGCCAGATGTCCTGGTGCCTGAGAGAAATAAGAAAAAAAAAACCCCCAAGAAAAGCAGCTGAGTCTAGCTCAGTTTGGCTAAGACAGAGGAGATAATGTTGAGAGGAAGGGGGTAACATTCAAGGAAATTAATGGGATGTTGGCTTCATCCTTAATGAAGAGAATCTGCAATCATCAAGATAGTGCAGCATCTCTGAGTTCTGTTGGACTCATTGTTCCGAGAAAATAGAAGAAATATTTTCCTAAACCATGAGGTAGCCAAAAGATTGGAAACCATTTGTCTTAGTGAATGCTGAGGCACTGTTTTCCATGCCTTTGTCATCCCCCAGCATAGACAAATCCCAAGCACCATGTTGATGCTGAAGGCCATGCAGAAGCCTCAGATGGTACAAAATGCATTAATCCAGCTTTTAACCAAAACAGACTGAGAGTACATCATGCAGGTATCCAGCTGGTTCTGCAATTGACTTTAGATCCACAGCAAGGTCCTGGTCCTTCTTTTCAAACCATTTAACAGGCGAGGTTCACCCTGGATGCTGCAGCTGATGGAATTTAAGGTGTTGCTTTCAGGAGACAGGAGCACCAGTGTTAATGGAAGGCTCTCTGCTTTGGAACTCCTTACCAACAAAGATCAGGAGCAGCTGAAGCATGGTCATTTTTAGAGCATTCTCTAAGACCCATTGTTTTGCATATGCTTTAACAATTAACTATGGCTGGAGTTCAACCCAGTGTTTTGTAATATGGAGGGAAAAGAAAATATAATCTCATTAAACAACAGTTGTCTGCTTAAATTGGAAAGGGGGGAGAACATGTTCCACTGTAGACTTAATGGGGTAAATTTTCAAAGGGCTGAGGCCATTCCTCCCTTCTTGTGGGTGCCATTTGCACATTAAGAAAATGAATTGCAGGGGCAAGTCTGTGCATTTGTTCCTCTAGCTGGCCAAGTTGTGACAAAACTAGATAGAGACGCAAGAACTTAGATTCGCCCTTGCAATTGAATTGAAAGTGAAAATTCAGTTGCAAGTTTTGTGGGTGCATATTATGTCCACAAAAAATGGGTCACATTTTCAAAAGGGTGACCTCATTATTACGAGATTCCTAGCTTTCTATTTACCGCACACATACTACAGTGATGGTGATCTTAGAAAAAGCTGTAGATAGATAGAATACAAAAAAATTCCCTCCTAAATGTCCAGGGCTTAATACGTAACAGTGAGTTTACTTAAAGATTTCAGTTAGGATGAAAACTTATTTGGGTGACTTATGGGCTAAAAACAAGGACTTCTTTATGAAAACCAGTCTTGGCCAGGCTGATGGATTATTTAGTCCAGACAGTGTACCAAGTAAAAGAAAGATTACCTCACATCATATATTCAGTGTGCTAATTCTTTGTTTATTAATCCATGACGGGGGCAGGAGTCTGCTAGCAGATTGGCCATTCATCTTCCCCAGGGAAGCATTAAAGTCAAAACAGGAGGGTTCCCTTAAAATGAGTTGACTCCTCTCAATCACATCAAGTGAAGTAGTGTCACTGGGCCACTCACAGAGAAATGTGTTGCTTCTGTCATTGTGAGCAATAACTCCAAATTATAAAGCTTCCCAGTTAACTCACATCTTACAGCCATACAAAATACCTAATAGGTATAGACTTATACAGGAAATCACAACTGGCTTTGAGAAAAAGGCACTTAACAGCAAAATAGTCATAAACCAGGTGACAAAGTTATAATTATTTAGGTATGTATGCGTGTGCAAACAGGTATTTGTGTGCACAGGCAAGGAGTTGCATCTGTGTATATTTGGGCTAAGTCTGGGGATGTGTATTCTGACACTAAACTGGTTAGTGTGACTCGTATATTGATGAGAGGAAGTTTGTACCTTTAAAGGGATGTCTGATTTTTTTTTAATTGTTTGCATATTACTTTCACCCTTACATTAGTGGTGATGTTAGGCAGGGTTATACACTCCTTAACCTTCAAAGAGAAAGACAGATGTTTTGTAGAAGCAATCCCAGGATTCCTTGGGATGCGGGTGTGTGCTTCAGATTACCTTGGTAGGAGGTAGGAGGGCTTTTTAAGAGTGGAGGGAAGAGTTGGACTAAAGATGTATGGAATTTTGTAATATGTGGTAGGCAATAAATAAACAAACATTTTCTTAATGTGTCCTTAGTTTATAAAATAACTAAATTATAGTGAGAATTCTCTTTACTAAATAGCCCCTGCAATATTTAAGCGAGAAGATCAGTTGCATGACAAGATGGACCTCAGCCACCATGTTCAGATTCAGATCTAGATCTGAACACCCACAAAATTCTGAGATTTCGAGACTGGCAATTTGTCTTGGCCGTACTTTAGCAGTGATCCAGATGACATATTTCAGATCTAGTTCTAGGGTCAGTTCCAGACTTCTCCAAAGCATCTGACTGGTTGGATCCAATATTTTTCTTGAACCCCATCTCTAATTACGAGAGCAGTTTATGTCATAAGGCAAAGAAACTCCAAAGGAAGCCTACTGCAGAAGCTTTGTAGTGGACAAAAGGAAATGCTTATTTATTAATAAAAAGCAGTTGCAGTTCTGCCCCTAACATACACAGTCAGTGCAAGGGTCAATAAAATATCTAGTATTTGGTTAAGCAGCTGGCCAGACAGTGCATTGCGGATCTTTAATTTATGCTGTACATAATTGTAAATGAATATGCTACTACACTACACATAAATACTTAAAATAACCCTTTTCTAAGTGACATTTCCTGATTCCCACATCTAGCCTATTAGTAAAAACTCCTCCTGGTCAAGTTTCTTTTTGTTGCTAGTGTTTTTTACTTCTTCCTCTCTCTTTCTGTTAAGAATATGGCCATATGACACAGCCAAAGGAGATATTTCTCTCTCTCTCTCTGCTTGCCTCTGCTTTTAGGCTAGGGAGACATTTAACTATGAAGCTTTCTCGTATAATAAACTGGTGCTTCACCTGTCACTCTTGTTCATCATTAAGCCATTGTTACCTTTGTCTCTGTTTTTCCCACAGTGGGGCTGATGGAGACCGACTGTCCAGCCAGTGCTACTCTTCTTCCTAGGCTTGAAGTTAGCAGCAACAGAAAAATGTGTGCAAGCTCAGGGCCTTAAGTCTTCTGGGTGGTTGTTGGTTGGTTTGTGTACAAACCAGCAGTCTTTTTAGACAGATGATGGAATTACTATATCCAATAGCATAGTTCTGATGATGGGTAATGGAAGATATGTTTGTTTGCATCCTTCATGCATACAAGAAAAAAGATCTTGAAGACAAATAGCAGGTGATCAGGAGTTAGTAATATTTTTTCTTGATTTTTTTAATTGAGCTTTTTTTCCACACAACCTCCCACTCTCCTTCCTGTATTGCTTTGGATCTCCTTGTCTGATCATTGAGCTGTGTGAATTCCTTTTGAACCAAAGCTTCTATAACACAACAGCAAATCCAGAGCTATAATATACTGGGATTCTATAATACTTTGTTTGAAATGACAATACAATGTAATGCTTTGTCTCTATCCAAATAATTAAGAGCTCAGTCCTGTAACCTATCCTCATCTGCAGTCCACCTGAAATTGATTGAACTACTGACCTGACGGTCAGCGCTTAGCATTTTTCAGAAGCACTTTTAAAAAATTGTCCAGAACATATTATTAAAGGATTGGAAAATAGAATGAGTTGGACTGAATACTAGATTCTGTAAATGTCATTCATGGGAGGAGAAAGATGTGTGTGGAATATTTTTTTATTAACATGTTCAGAGATGACTTTGGTGGCTTTGCTTTGGACAGGTATGTGCAAGGCTGGTGTATAGTACTCAATAAAAAAAATAAAAACCCAGTGATGGTTACTTATGTTCCTTCTTCCAGGACAAATAACTTCTACAATGAGCTAATCAAACTTTCTGAGAGCTCAGACTTTCAAATATAGACATTTATGTTTTCTATACCACACTTATGCATTTACATTTGCATGCTTTTGTAATAGCATCTTAGCTACTGACATTTTGAAATTTTTCTGTAAGAGGCTTTTTTCAATAAATAACTGAGGGTGAAATTCTCCCTGTGCAGAGGGCCAGTATGAGGCCTGTGAATTGTTTAATTTCTATTTAAGCCTTATTTTGAGGGCTTAAATGGTTCATAGGCCTTGTGCTGATCATCTGCGTAGGGGGGAGTTTCTCCTGGAGTGAATAAAAAGTTTGTCATGAGTCTAGAAATATTTCTCAATCTGCCAAGAAGAGAGAGAAAATCACTGCAACAGCAGTTTGGGGATATGTCAATAGGGTTGTTGAACTAGGGTTATTGAAATAATAATCAAGGATCCCCAAGTTACATTTATTATTCTATCTTTTTTGTCATGTGTTTATTCCTCTATTTTTTTTCCCAAGTCCAGAAAAGCCTCAACTCAATTAGATTTAATACTAACCGGGGAAAAAACAATGGAGAGAAAATGGACAAATCAAAAGGAGAGAGGTAAAGATCCTGGAAGTAATGTGAAATAGAATTGGACAATTCTTTTGAGACTTGGTTTCAAATAGGATGAGTTATAATATTACAGACTGTATCAATAATTTAAAATAAAAAGAAAATTCAAACAAAGCAAATTTTTTTCTGGTCCCTTCTACAGGCAGGTTGTGATCAGACAGGATGTGGTCAGCTGTGACCAGTGTATTAAAAATTCAGTTTACTATTGGAATTGTTCATCAGCCAGTCAGACCATTCCATTTTCTGATCCATCAATCATGTTCTTTCTAATAGTGCAGATTTCCATACTAACGAGGTCTTTTGTTATCAAAACTCAACTTTATCTTCAATCTGACTATATTTTAAATTACTTGTGTATTGTTTGAATTTGAGTGCAACCATCAGTCGAAGGCTTGCCCTGAATTTAACATTTATGGTGATGAGAAACCCATTCCAAACGATGGGGCTGAAATCTGCACTTGGATTCAAAGTGTCCCTTGGATTCTGATAGGAGATGGATAAGTGGATCTGAGGGCACAGTTCAAACCTTTTGCAGTGCTTGTCTATTAATTCCTTTGTGTTTGGGCTGGGGAAGGGTATTTGTGCACACATTTCAAATTTTGAAGGGATGGGTAGGACTGGAAGATCCATTGGCCTGAGAATTAAAAGGTGATTTAGTACTAAGATGATATGGTGATAAAGATCCATGCCTATCCCATTGATGCAGAATCTTAAATGAATATAGAAATACAGATTTCTAGAAAAAGTCACAGGAGATGCAAGCTTTTCTTTACACATGGAAACCTCCCGTTGACTCAAGGTGAGCTTTGAATGAGTCAGGACTGGGGACAGCAAGATTTGACCTCATCAATATAGAAGTTTAAGTCACTGTTTGACAGGTGAGCCTGAACCCAAATGCTGAATGGGAGCATCTCTCAAAAATCTATGAAAGTTTAAAATCCAGAAGCAGACTTCACGGCTAGTCACTATTGGAACTGGGTGAATAATTGTTGTTGTTTTTCATTTGTTTGCTGGCAATTTCTGAAAAAAATTGAGTGTGTGTGTGTGGAGGTGGGGGGATGGTTTGGGTTGAAAATTCACCCTTGTCACTATCTCTATAGCAGGTTGAACAAACTCCCCAGAGTTAAAATAGGAGTCCCAGGTTTTCACCTTTGGGCCCATCTATACAGTTTGGAATGGCTCTAATGTTTCCAAAGCTGGTTGGATTTTTCACTTTCCTGCTATTGATGTTTTTGATTGTTTTACTTCTGACTACTATTAGTCTATGACTGACTACATATTGACTACTGACATACTGTCAGAATTTGCAGGATTGGGACTTTGGGTTGGAGAGAAGTGTGTTGGAGAACTGAATATCTTCTGTTAGTGTTTCTTGCTTCTGTTTGAAATCCAGCCTTTTGTTTCCTCGTCAGGGAATTTATTTCTGCTTATCCTGTACCCTAGAGAATCACTGTATGTTATTCTTTACACCAGTCTTAATCATGTCTTTCACTCTCTGAAGTATCCACTGTCCTTATTGTGTCTTGAAAGGCAGCAAAATGATTTCCAGCTAGTAAACTCTAGGGACTGATGCATAACATGTTATTTATCCAGGAGTCAGAAACCATTACAAGTACATGCCATGAATAAAAACAGCACATGAACCAAACCTTTAATTAAAATAATTAGATACGTTTTATGCATTTTGTCTTGCTAACCTCCTTATCAAAATGATTATGCTTTGTCTAATTCAAAGAGCTAATTGCTGCTTGTAAGAACGTGTGTGTGTGTGTAACTTTTGCAGATGATATTTGACCAACTGTTCAAAATAAAAAAGACAAAGTCAGGCTGGACAGCTGTAAGAGAGTGGTTCTGTTGGGTTCTGGGAACTGGGAGGGCACTAGCCTGTCCACAGTTAAAGGCCCTTCCTCAGCCTATGGGGAGGAGTTACTGAGCCTGGGCCTCAAATATATGGGGGACAACAGAAGAAAAGCAATGACAGGTGAGGGTCAAAGGGTCAAAAATAGGGAACCTGAAGGGGACACCGAACGGAGGACCCTGCTCCTTGAAAATGTCCAGGGAGCCAGCGGATGCCGTCTGGATGTGTGAACGGAGAGTGGAATGGAAATGGAGTTTATGCTCCATTCTATTTTCCTCATTAAGATCAACCTTCAATTTTTAAAGGATGGCTTTTTGCCTCTAACCACGTCTTTTACTTTGTTTCACCATGGTGGAACTTTCTTGGTCCTCTTACTATGTTTTTTTAATTTGGGGTATACACTTAATTTGATCCTCTGTTAGGGTGTTTTTCAAAAGTTTCCCTGCAGTTTGCAGGCATTTCATTTTTGTGATAGGGATTGATTTATTCCCGGCCCCCATCACCAGAGGAGGGAACACTGTGCCCAGTGAGATGAAGGAGATGCCTTGCCACATATGCATGTATAACCTAGGAAAAATGACACACAGATCTAAATTTAGCCTAATTATTATCAGACAGTGCTCCTTATACAGTAACAATATTTCAGATCCCCAACCCAGATCTAAAACTTTTTTCCATTTGTTTCTATTCTCATCCTAAGTGAAATATCTTGTTTTCTAATGATGATTGTATTTGTACTTTGATATCAATCTTTCATATTCTAACATGCAATTTCTCTTGTATGTTTGAGTCCTAATTCTGAAATCCTTGATCATTCAAAACTCCCATTGAAGGCATTAAGAGTTTTGCTTGTAACAAGTGATTGATCTGACCCAAAATGAACATCTTTTAATGGTGACTACAGTAAATGCACTTGACTTACTACAGACTGGTGTATATAAATATTTATTTTTTAAATCTAATTATGAGAGACATCACTAAAATATCATGCTTATGTGACACTGCTTCTTATCTAAGCTGTTGTTATATTCGTTTACTGACCCAACCCTTCTGATTTTATGTGAAACCTTGGAATGATACAGCACTGCACCCTTATACTATAGTTGCTTGTTACGCTCACTGGTTTCTGAGTAGATATGCATATCTGAAAAGTGACAGCCAAGTGCATTATACCTTTTATGATTTCTAGTCTTAATTTACCTTTACAGCTTGTTTGGACAAACTTAACACTGCAAACCTTGTTTTATTCAGTATATGAAATGCCATTGTACGCTTTTCGGATGCAGTCCATTTCATGGTTGATGTGCTTCAGATCTTTGAAACTTCAGCTGTGACTAGAATGAAAGGATTAGATGTGCCTGACTGACATTGATTGCAGAGCATTATTGATTATTGTCAGGACTGTGGTGCCTCTACAAGGTCTTTTAGGTGCTATATTGGGAAATGGAAGTACTTACTGATGTTCTTTCTCCCTTCTCTGTTTTTCCTGTTCTTGGGCAGAGAGTCCAGCTTCCTGATGTCTAATGCAAATCCCCCTTGATATCAAACATCATTCTGAGCTTCTGGGACTATGGGTTACCTCGGAAGCTAATAGTCATGACCTTCTACTTCATAAAGTCTAGAGTCAACCAATTTTTAAGGGCCAGATGCTCAGCCAAGGGTAAGTCATCTTTGTGAATTCAGCAGTGGAAAGGGACTCAAAGCTACCCTCAAGGGACAGCTGGGGATTCCCTGTTGGGTGTTTGCCCACCTCTGCATAGCAGGTGTTGCAGAGCTGGTCAGGAGCATGGAGCTATTTTCACAGTATGCAGCTTTCTCCCACTCCCAGTAAGGTCAAGAGAGCATCGCAGAGCCCATTATCTGTAAATCTCCTATATGATGTTTTGTTGGACGTGTGATAAATAATTCAAAGTAAAATGAGAAATATGCTTCTTTGGCATTTTGGGAGACAGCTGGAAAATCACCAGAATAAGATGCAGAATAAAACCAACCTACCAAGGACTTGAAAGAAAAGATTCCCCACCAACCCCCGCCATCTGTTAGCTGCAATACACACCATATAAGTTGCTTGTGCCAAATTTTCTAGGTTTATCAGTAGTTTCTGACTCATTTGCCTCTTCTTGCACATGACTCACGGGACGATGAACTGCAGAATTACTCTTTTGCTCCTGTTATCCAAACATTACATCCAAAATATTTCAAGTAAAATGCAATACTCGGGTGCAGTCATTCCTTATTACTTGAAACAAGAAAAGCTGTGTGAGACTTCCAATTCGCTAATCAGTGTTTTTAAAAAGGAACTATTACCTCTCCTGGAAATTCCATTGTTCTTGGCAAAAACTGTGCCACTTGGCAATTCTGTGAAACTCCATGCCAAAGTGAGTCATATGGACCTGGGCTCATTGGTATTTCAGGTATCAAATGGACTAGTCTATTTTTTGACATTATAGGAAGGTTTTCAAGTTCTATTTTGAGACCATTTTAATTTCCTTCTTTGCCTTTCAAAAATAGCCATCTATTAACACAACCCAATTCCCTTGTGAAATTTGATGTATATAGCTTTTGTAATATTTTATGACTTAAACAGAAACACTTTCCCTTCATGTAGCTGTTTCACCTATTAACTCATATTGAAAAAAAAACCCTTGCATTTTGTTGCAGATTCTTTTTCACTTATAAGTAATTTACTGGGAGGTGAGTTGCTTTATTAAATTCAGAGTTAATATCTGGCTTTTGGTATAAAGCGAGAGAAATCTAGCTCTTTAAAGAAACATGGTGTATGGAGATTGGGAATAAATACATTAAAGATAATGACATACAAGCTGGGTGAGGTTATATTTTTTTTATTGGACCAACTTCTGACAAGCTTTCAAATTTACACAGACCTCTTCTACAGGTCAACTTGAAAGCTTGGCTTTCTGACCAGAAGAAGTTGGTCCAATAACAGATATTACCTAACCCACCTTGTCTCTCTAACCTCCTGTTACCAACAAAGCTGCAACCACACTGCATACAACAAAAAAGATTGTGAGGCACTCAGATGCAATGGTGATGGGGCCATGTAAGTACCTAAAGAAGATACAAGCATCAATCAATTTTACAAATAAAAGAATTGATAGGTTGCATAAGTCCACTTTTGACAGAGATGGGAAAAGAAAAACTCTTTGATATCAACCATATCACCCTATAGAACAGGGGTGGGCAAACTACAGCCCGCGGGCCACATGTGGCCCGCCGGCAATTTTTATCCAGCCTGTCAGCTGAGCAGTGGGAGCGGTGCCACTGGCCCCCTCCTTCCCGCCCAGTGGCCGGGCAAGGGAGGAGCCAGGGCCTTGCCCTCCTGCCTGGGTGCTGGGCTGAGCTGCAGGGAGCCGAGGTGCCCCGCGCTCCCCACCCTGGGTTCCCAGCCAAGCCACGGGGAGCCGCGGGGCCCCGCGCTCCCTACCCCGGGTGCCAGGCTGAGCTGCGGGGGTCCGCGCTCCCCATCCCCAGGTGGCGGCCGAGCCGTGGGAGCCACGGGAGCCGCAGGGCCCGCAATCCCTGCCCAGGGGCCGGACGGAACTGCAGGGAACCGCGGCGCCCCGCGCTCCCCTCCCCGGGTGCCGGGCGGGGCTGCGGGGAGCTGCGGGGCCCCACGCTCCCCTCCCCGGGTGCCGGGCTAAGCCGTGGGGTCCCACGCTCCCGTCCGGGGTGCTGGGCGGAGCCAGGGGGAGCCGTGGGCCCCGACTTCCTGTCCGGTGTGACAGGCCTAGCTCGGGGAGCCGCGGGGCCCCACACTCCCGGGCGGGGGCCAGGCCGAGAGCAGCCAGCCACAGGGTCCCGTGCCCGGCTGAGCAAGAAGTGTGTGTGGGGGATTGGGTGGTGGTTAGGGTGGGTTGGGATCTGTGGAGGGGGCAGTCAGGGAACAAAGTGCAGGGGGCTTAGATAGGGGTTGGGTCCCTGGGGGTGGTGGTTATGGAGGGGGCAGTAAGGGAACAAAGAGCAGGGGGGCTTAGGGAGTGGGGGCTTAGATAGGGGGTGGGGTCCTGGGGGGCACTTAGAGTGGGGGCTCTCCAGAGGGGGCGATCAGGGGACAAGGAGCAGGCGGCTTAGGTACAGTGTGGGGTCCTGGGTGGCAGTTAGGGTCGGGGGTCTCCGGAGGGGGCAGTCATGGGACAATGATGGGGGGTTGGATGCATCAGGGGCTCTGAGGGGGCAGTCAGGGGGCAGGAAGTGGGTGGGGGTCGGATGGGGGCAGGGCCAGGCTGTTTGGGGAGGCACAACCTTCCCTACCCATCCCTCTGCAAAATTTTGAACTCCCGTGTGGCCCTCGGGCCAAAAAGTTTGCCCACCCCTGCTGTAGAACAAATGTGCCAGATCTGTGAGGTTGGCTGTACTGTTTGTAGCCATTACACCACGTGTCTTGCTACAGACAGGATATAATTCCAGGGTCCTCAATCCAATGTTCCTCAATAGTTGTGTAAACCACTGGTAAAGCGTGTGTTACATCACCCTCTAGTGATTTGTCCAGATCGCAGCAGTTTTCAAACTTCATTGCACCATGACCACCTTCTGACAACAAAATTACTACATGACCCTGGGGGAAGGAAGGGAGGGTCAGAGCCCAAGCCCTGTAACCCCAGGCTGGGGTGGAACTCAGGCTTCAGATTCACTCCTGGCTCCCAGCAAGTCTAATGCTGGCCCTGGTGACCCCATTAAAATGGGGCTGCAACCCACTTAGGGGTCCCGACCTACAGTTTGAGTACCGTTGAGATAGAGAATAACAGTTTACTACTGCTACCCAATTGCTCCTTTAGCTCAAGTGGTAGAGGACTGTGCTGTTGATCTGAAATCTTGGTGAATTCCTGACCTTATATAAATAAATGGGAGTTTTGCCATTGACTTTAATAGGGCTAGGATTTCACCCTGGGGTACAACCCAGCTGATGGATCCATTCAGGTGATCAATATGGAATCTGGTCATGGGTCAAATTTTGGATGGGAGGGGCAGGGAAGTTAGTTTGCCTTATTTTTTAAAAAAAACATAGGAAATTACAATGCAAAAACCAAGTTAAAAGAACATAAGGCTGCAAAATCAAGCACTCAAAATTAGACAATGCCAGAATGAATGTTGTCATTTTAATTCATTTCCATTGTGTGTGTGACTTATGATACAGCCTTTTCATTGCGTGATCATATATTATTTCTGTTATAGGACCCCTGCCTCATTCAGTCCATAAGTTGGACAATGATTAAGGAAGACAGTTGTAAGAAAAGAGGATATTCTTCTGTTTCATATCTTGAACTGGGACTCAAAGAGCCCTGGGCTCTGTCTGTCTCAGACTTCCTATGCAATGTCTGGCAAGAATGTGAAAATGGATGAGCACAAGAAGGCTGAATAAGGGTTGCAGAAACAACCTTAGTTCTGTCAACCTTATTGTGTCTTCATATACAGATTATTGTACATAATTTCCTGTATTAGTATGTAATAGGGAAGAACTTTTTCCTTTTGCTGCATTGCAAGATCTTCCATTTATCACTGACTCATTTGGCAGCTCAACACAAAGAAACAGCTTGTTTTGAAAATCCACTGGTATGGGGAGCTGACAGAGATTTGTCAGTCCTGAAACTTCTTCCCATCATGGGAGATTTTCCTCTTTCTTTGGAACTGTATCTGCCTTAGATTCTCACACTTAATCCTTTAAGGCTCATAAGGCCTAAAGAAGACAATTAAAACTTTTTAGTATGAGAGGAATGAGCAAAGTTGACTGATTTTCAGTTACTGCCATATAGTTAATTCCCTATTTGATGATACTCCTTCTTGAGTTTTGTAAACAATAAAAGCTGAGTTAATATTTAGTTTGATTTAGTTCCATAGCTTTAGATGTGATCATTATGAAAAAGCTTTTGAAGAATGGCAATTAATTCTGACACCATTTCATTTGGTTTTTTTGAGCTGCGGTGGTCAAATGGATGGTTAAATATAGATTTCATCATGACAATTAATCTTTTACGTATCCAATAAAGTGTGATCAGTTGCTCCACTACTACTTTTCTTGTTTATTTTTGCCATTCATTTGGCCCAATCCTGCTGCCAGTGAAATCAATAGAAGTTTGTCTGATCCAGCTTCCACGTAATAAGATCAGATCCATTGTTCTCTCTTTTCCCTAAGGACTACTCAAGTGAGGAACTGTTTGTACAATTAGTCATGCATCTGGTATATAAAGACCTGATCTTACAAACCATTACCCATAGGAGTAGCATTCCATGTCAGAGTACAGTAAGAGTTGAAGACCTTTCTATAAGACCCTTTCAGATATTTTCAAGTTATAATAGTAATTTCCAACCTGTCTATAACGTTGGGATGTAAGTGTCCTCTTCCTTATATGGTACCTCCCATTAGGGGATATGGCTCAAAGCATTCTCTCTAGTGATATTTGATTTAATGAACAGATGAAAATGACCAGTAAACAATGTCCTTACAACAGCAAATTTAGTGAACATTTTGAAAACAGGTTTAAGAATAACAGCTTTGTTAGTCTGTATCCGTAGATATAACGAGGAATACTTTTTGAAAACAAACTCTTTCAATTTTTTCATCACTGGTGGTAATTATATACTTACAGGAGAATCTCAGATAAAACCTCATCCAAAGAATACTATTGGTAGTATTTGGAAATGAAGGGACACTTATTTCTGTGTGTGTTTGGTAAGGGGAGATGGGAGTATATGTGGGAGAAGGCTGCTTATAAACTCCCCAACCCCCTAGAGCCTCTGTGCCGAGGCCAGGCACAATCTCACCCTCATTTCTGCAGCATCGTACTCCAAAACGTCTGTGCTGAGAGAAAAGTTTGTATCTGGTAACTTTAAATCTGTGAAAAACATTAACTGAAATAACTGGAAAGAGAGATGAAATTCAACCATCCCCAGTGCTTCAGGTACTCTTTCTGATATTAATATTGTAACTCAATACTGTAGCAAAAAAAATCTAATTTCCATTTGATGAAGGTTTTACTTTTTAATAACAAAAATACCCTGTAGTGTCTTCTTGAAACTTCCCATTGCCCTGATGGTGCTTCACATGAGGAGGAAATGGTTTGAAAAGTAAATTACACCTTAAAACTGGCAATTTCCCTTCCCTCTGCATAACCTAAACTTGTCTGTCTGTCAATAAAATGTTTGACTTCTTAACGTTCAAATATCAATACAGCCAAACCCTGCAACTGCATCTTCATGGGGAAAACCCTGCGTCTGTACAGGCACCAATGAGATCAACAGTACCAGCACAAGGGGGCAGTCACTGCCCAAGTGGCCATGTTTGCCGCCCTCAGTCAAAATGCTGATGCACTATGGCAGCTGATACAACCTATCCAGTTAGCATGGGAATTACATGTCCCATGCAAGCTCTGGCTGTTGATTTTCACTCCGCTACAGATTTACAGGGCAAACTTAAGTATTTTTCCTTTAAAGAATGAAAATCCACAGACCCACATATAACATTCTAAATCCCCCTGAAAGTCCTTTTAATAAATATGCTGTCTTCTCTTTGCCCAAATAATTACCTTGCCTTCTCCAAGATACTTCAATTTAATTGGACTTTATCCTCCTGTATAATTTCTGCCCAATCCTGTAGGCACTGCTTCTTCCCGTTGATTCTCCCAGACTGATTTCCTTCACCAACTCTGTTTAAATCACCTTCATTCTTGAATTTCCATCCCCATCACCCACCTATGTTGAACTAGGCAACAATTAATATATGCCAGCTTAATTTCCTGTGGAACATACTTCACCCAGATCTGCTGCTAGGAGCCTGGGGCAGAATCCCTTCCCCAAGAAGATACTGAAATCTGGTTTTTCTTGTGATAATTTTAGTAGATGGAATTCAGGTAAAAAAAATGCTAGGTTGACATCCATCGTGGGGTGGGGGGAAGGGTATCCATAGTACAAGAGTAAAGATTTGTTCTGTGATAGAACCCAAGACTTCAGAGTCATCAGCTTTCAGACTACCCAGTCATCATGACTGGGACTAGAACTCAAGGCTCTCTCATCTGAAAAGAGATGCCCTTACCAATGGGGAACTCTCCATTACATAGACAAAGATAGGGTAACAGACCCCCAGTCCAGCAAAACATTTAAGCATCTGCTTAACTTCAAGCACAGTGGTAGTCCCATTGAAGTCAAGGTGGCTGAATGTAGCCTCTCCACAGACATGTCTGTTTTCCCCCCAGTACACCCTTGTATCGGTCATCTGCGTGGTGGAGGTGAGTAAATGGCTATGCAGGTTATATAATAATCTGGGATTCCCTTACACATAGAGCTGCTTAAACTGGTTTCCACCTACTTTATGTTGACAGACTAGTGCAAAATGGCTTCAGCAAAACCAATAATGCACTTCAGAAAGTTTTACCTTTTTTTAATCTTGATTTTCTTACTCCCCTACTGTTTCAACATGCAAAAATGTCCCCATAATCTTGCTAATTCCTTTGCATTTCTCAGAGTCAGTATTTGTTCTCCTGTTGCCTATTTAAAAGGGATGAGAGGAACTGCTTTGCTGCACAATCATGTAGGCAAACAGAACAGAAATCGTCCTCTTAGTTCAGTGTCAGCTGTGACACAGTCATCACTCCTTGTCTTGACACATTGACGGAAACAGCCTGAAGAAGCAGAAAACATGCTCATTTTTGGAATATTGAAAAAGGAAGGAAAGTACAAAATTGCCCCTGTGCTTGCTGACTGTATAAATGGCTCAGAGTCATTTGTAGGTGGCTGACTGGGCGCACACACTCTGTCTGCCTGAAAGGGAATCGTTTGAAACATCCCAAATGTAGGCATAAACTAATGAAAAGCAGAGTGGTCCTGTGAATGAATCATGGGCAAACTGCTGTCAGTTCTCCTGCCTTTAAAACCACAACCACATATTTAAAAGTAGAGCTGAAAGAAAACAGTTATTTACAAGTCATTATGCAGAGGCTTATAGAAAACATTTACCAAGTAAATTAGTCACTGAAAGTACAAAGTCACCTTGCCAGAACAGAGGCCGAGGCACCAAAGGTGGTTCCAAGCAACTCACCATCACCCCAAACCTGGTGCTGGCTAGGGACTAAACTGGCTTTTAGTGCCAGTTACAGCAGCCTGAAGGTTACTCTAATCTGGGCCTTCGGGGGGCTGGGAGAGGATGGCACTGGGCCTTGAAGAGGGAGCAGGGCCAGGGCACCTGTGCCTCATCAGCTCACTTCAATTGGACTTAAAAGGGGACACCTGAGGCCTAGAGGAGGGAAATCCAGGAAGAGAAGGATACAGTGAAATAAAGGGAAGCCTTAGTGAATCAGGCTTGCTGGCCATTCAGGAAATGGGTAGAGAGAGGAGATGAGGCTGTCTCTGCTAGCTCCCTAGGAATAGGGAGATGGGCCAGACATGGAAAGGTCTTGGGGAGGGGAGGCAGTGGGAACCTACTAGGTTAGATCTAGTGAGGGGACGACACAGTGAGTCAGAGATAGCTGGGGAGACAGAAGCCGTCGGAGTCAGGCAGGAGATGAGAACTGTCCTAGACCTCATGTTTCGGACCTGGAAGAAGAATGAAGGCCAAAGGCAAGAAAGGTTTGTTGGCTGGTGTCTCCAAGTCAGGACCGGAGGACTGAAGGTATGCGGAGCAGCAGTGGAAGTTGCTGGTTTGCTCTAAGTTGGGGCTGGGGGGCTGGAGAGGGCTGGTAGCAGAGGCGCAGGGGAGGGGCTTACCCAGTGAGGTCTCCTGGGCTGGACAGGTGGACCCAGAAGAGCCTGGAGTGGATTAGAGGAGTGAAGGATGCTCTTAGGTGAGGATGATTTCTTAGCAAAGAGGCTCGGGGGGGTACTGCTGGGAAGCTGAATTCTACCTGGCAGGGCTTGAGTGGCTGTCCTGGCAGAGGGACAAGAAGGAGAGAAAAATCTAGGTGTGGTGGAAGATGCCAGAATGTGGTATGTGTTACATCAGTGAGGACTACTATGATTTTAGGGACTACTTGCATTGGGGTGATAAGTGAGCTTATGTTTTGGTAATAAACTGAGCCCAAGGATGGGCACCGTTGAGGCAAGAGAGTTTGAAGTGGAATTCTTGGGTTACCTGAAAAGAGAAACTGAGTCAGTCTGCCATAGAGGTTGTTCCTGGAGAGGTTGCCCTAGGAAAGGGTCATTAAACCGGTAAGAATTGTTGGACTACGGTGGATTTAGCCCTTTCTCTCCAACCACACCTTTCTGACTCCTTATGAAAGAAGAGTCAGGATGGACCTGTGTAGAGCTTGTCTCTGTTCGGTCTTCACCATCTGAGGATTCCTTCATATTTGGCAAATCCTCAGTTGCTGCCTTAAGGGAGCTTGTGAGGTCTCTCTGCACCAGTCTTATGGTGCAAGCTGAGAAAGTAGTTGGGCCCCAAATAATATCTAGCTATCCATACAGCTGGCTGAGGAATGAAAAAGAAATGTATTTGCATATTATGTATTTGAAAAGAAGGGCCCAAATGGGTCAGATAACTTATTTGCAGCAAATTAGTTGTTTTTCCCAACTTCTTAGGTTGCCATCTCTTTGGGGAAGGATAATGTTTACCTCTGTGTTTGTACAGCACCTGGCAAATCAGAGGATCCATCCTGACTGGGGCCTCTGGTCACCTCCATGTGATGAGTAATAAAAAATTATGAAAGTATTTGAAGGATGACCATTAGGCATAAGATTGAACCTCTTTAGTTGCAATCAGTGTCTTTAAAAAGTAGCATTAAAACACAAAATGTAGCACTGGGCTGAAATCTGGCTCAAGCAAACTATATAAATGCTTGTAGCAGGAGTAACACAATTCACTCCAGACTGTTGCAGTTGCTGACTAGGGACCTGCTACAAAGCCCAGTGAATTCAGTGGGAGTCTTTTCATTGACTAGAATGGGCTGTACATCAGGCCCGTAGCCATATCCTTGTCCCGCAGAAGTCAACAGCACAACGCCCATTGATCCTAGTGGAGTCAGGATTTGTCCCTGTGTTTATAATAACTGGCTGAATCCACAAATGATCACAAGAACTACTCGTTAAAATTGTAACTTGGATGAGAAAATCCTGCTGGGTTTCCAAGAAGAGTTTGAAATGGGTGGGGTGGAGGGGGGAGAATCCCTATTATCTTTTTTGCAAACCTCTCTAACCTCCATCATTCTGTCCTTCCAGTGTCCCAATAAGACACAAAATGACAATCCAGCATGACTCATCCCTTATTGATAACATCCGCATATGTTTATGGGAGATAAGGTCTCTTTACCTAGATTTCAGAATCCACGGTAGGCTGAGTGCATAGAAGGAACAGGAAGTATTCTCTAGATTTTTTGTTGCTGCTTTCATTGCTTGGAGAGATGTGTCTTTTTAAGATCAAAACTATACATAATTTGGCTAACTTGTTCTGAGAGGCTGAAGTTAATTCATTTCCCTTATTTCTGTCTGATATTTTGTTGTTAGTACCACAGATCTTGCCCCAGAATCTTGTTTGCCACTGACTTTCCACAGATCCTGAGACAAACAAGCTTATGTAAACACATGCCCACTTACAGGGGTAGACTGTTAAGAAATTAGAAAATTAGACTGTTAAGAAATTAGACCGTCTGCACAGATCTAGTATTTGTTCCCAGCTCACATTTGTAAAGCACCTTCTTGAATGTTTCAACCATTGCCTGATACGTATGTGAAATATGCTGCCTTCTTAGTTTTGCATGATGAAATATGCATACATGCCTATAATTTCTTTCGAAAATGACATTCTTGGCTACATTCTATGCTCTAACTCCACTGATATCAATGGATTGTGACAATGATGAATTCAACCTATTTAAAAAGAATAGCACAAAAGGATTTCACCTGTTTTAACATCATCCCAGGAATTAGTATAATCACTTGGTTTTGTTTCCTATGGAAATAATGACTTCTGCTTACACAGGCTGGACATGAGAGAGACTACAAGACTTTACACTACACTTTAGTTGCCATCACAATAATCACCAACCAGTATTATTTCTGATATAGCTTGCTTGTGGGAAGGGGCAAAATTTGTCTCCTTTCAATTCAAAATTTACTGTTGGTTGAGTCCTTATCCTAGTGATCCTCTCACTGACGTCAATGGAGGAATAAACAGGTCCAAGACTGAAAGAACTTGCCTGTTCCATTATGTAAATGATAACTGAAAAGAGGATTTTCTGTTTAATACACCATGTTCTGGTCCTCACTAAGAGACTACATGGCTAAACATGCAGTAACCATACATTTATTAAGCAAAGGAAACTGCATTACATCTCTGACACATGCTATTACTCATTCTTAGGAACTGCTCTTTATCTAGTCAAATGTTCTGATAAATATATCTGCAATTAGTGTAGTCCACCATATAGATAGCTTCTGATTCAGTGCCTGAGTTTGTGTTCTTCTTAGCTGGAAGGTACTTTATAGGGGGTGACTCAAGAATAATGCTAGCAGATAGAGCAAAGCTTATGACAATTGGTGGAAGTAAAAATATAAGAGCTCCAATGCAGTTTAAAAACATACAGTATCTATTTTTTCAAGCATTACTTATTGACTGTTAAAGGTATGAGTCAAAATTTTCTAACTTGGCTGCCCAAAGCTAGGTACTGAAATCAGTGGTGATTTTTCAGAGGTGGATGAACTGTAGCTCCCACTTCAATCATTGCAATGGTACACAAGTATCTCCATACCCTAAAAACTGTGCATACAATTCAGTGATAATGTAAACTACAAGGAATCCAATGAATGATAAGTTAGGCTTTGATCCTGCAAATACTTGTGCACATGCTAAAGTTTAAGCACCTCTCACTGATGTCACTACTCAAATGCTTCAAAGTTAAAAACGTGTATGAGGGTTATCAGGATATAAATTATATATATGATTACATGGCAAGGGTGGTCAATCCAATTATTCCATATGATTTTTATGGCCAGTATGTCATAAGGATGTAAAGAAGTATGACGAAAAGCTTATCAGTTTAAGAAATAATGGGGAGGGGGGAAAATCCACAGGAATGCTTATTATGCATAGTATAGGCAATGGGAAAAGCAGCGTGGCTTTGCCAGCAAACTGATTCTCAGTGATAAACCTTCATAATTAAAGACACTGTCAGTATTCAATAGTGTCAAATACAAGAGCTTAAAATGACATGGAAAACTCACCTCCACTGTCATCTTTTGCCAAACAAAAGCGAAAAGTAATATCTGGCAATATTTCATTTAAATCTTCTTTGAAAATACCTGCATTTAAAAAGTTGACTGAGCTAAACTTTCTGTTTTGGAACACAATATATTACATTGGCATTATAAAACCTTCATAGTGTAGTGACTTATTACTGTTCATTATAATGAATAAAAACTGTCCCTGATCTAGATAATACTTATGTGCATACCTTTTTGTACAAAAGTCATCCCATTGAATGGAGTGTGTGTTTACAGTAGCAATTGATCAGCCTATTCATGTTTCTGGCTGTTCAATACCCTATAACCAATATTTGAATTAAAGATTTGAGTAGCACTAAGTAACAAACAGCTACAAATCCATTAGCTGTGCAGGTACAGTATCCTCTGCAGTTAGTAATAATTTTTCACAGATCTAAAAAAATTAGAGGGAGCGGGGGATCCTGGATCTATTTCTCATTTACCCTAAGGCTGTTATACATTATGGCCCTTCTACATTGCCAGAGCTGTGTAAAGGGCCTCAGTGTAATTGAGAATCAACACCCTTCTCTGTAATTCTGGATGATGGAGGTAGTAGATTCACCATTCACTGCAAGGAGATTGCTGCCCTGTGGATTACCTCTTGGTGTGATCCTCACAATGGGATGGGGGTCCTGTATAATTTTAGACAGATACGATACCTTGTATAAATTAGAAGAATAGATCTACATATTTTTCTCTGCTTTTGTTTGCTCGATACCATTGCAATCACAGAAATGCAAACTCTTCATAGAAAGCTGAAACCAAATTCAAGAGTCTGTTGCAGACTTTCAGTGGCTAACCATGCTGCAAAACAGGGGAAACTGGAGTAGGATCTAAAATACATGTGTAGTGAAAATAATACAATAAATATCACATTTTTAGGGAATGTATTTCTTGCACCTACTTTCACTCCCCACTTGTCCTATCAGTCTCTGAGATGAACCTGAGGCATGATGGAGGCAGAACAGTCAGACAGGCTACAATTACCCTTAAACTGTAATTCCTACATAGGTCAGAGTGGCTAGCATACTCAATGCCTAGTTTTCTTGTTACTCAGAAAAAAACCCCTTTTGATGCCAATGGGAATTTTATTTGAATAAGAACTACACAATTGGTCCCCAAAAGACTAAATATTAATATAAAATAAAATATCTATAGCCAAGGCCCACTGAAGGATTTACTCCAATGTAATTGAGAGCCAAATATGGCCCTACATTCCCTTAACCGACAACAAAGGACACTGTCCAAATATTTCTTAATATCTCTTAAGGTCCTTCACCATTTTTATATCCATGATGGCTACCTGATAATTTTCAATAATAAAAAGAAAGAGAGAACCCAGCAATCATTGTCAGGCAATTTATCTTTGCTGTATGCCAGTCCTCTGCAAATGAGAGAACAAATGCACTTCAAACAACTGAACAAGCCAATCAACCTTTCTCCTCTCTCATGATTATGACAAGTACAGCAAGTACACATTTAAACTGCTTAAAATAGTTCTTCCTATAATTAGTTTTACTACAAATAGCAGTTATTTTTCTCAAACCTGAATACTTAAGAGGGAGCATCTGAAGGTTTTTATTAAGTAAACAACTATCCATTAAAAAAACAACACCACTTTTTAATATAGACATGAATTGTCCTCTAGATCTGGCCTAATCTAATCTTGGGAGTAACTTGAACTTTTTTTTATATCAAGCGAATTCCTACTCATCCTTCTTGTGAGCTTCTGATAAGGAAAAAATCTAGCCTGCTACATATTTAAATATAAAATGAGTCATAGAGCTGTAGGTTACAAGGTGAGGGGAAGATGTGAAACAGACAGCAATGGTAACAGGATCTGCATAGCAATCAGTTTTGTGATACTATAATTAACCTACTTGTGGAAGTATGTGTATTTATGCAGTGAAGTCTGACACCAGTTGAGTTTAAACAAGGTATGTTATAGTGTATTATTAATTATTACCTCATTGTCCGCCTGTTAGTGCCCTGATTCTGATCTCAGTTACCCTGGTTTTTCTCCTTTGTGTAGCTCCATTGACTTCAGTGTAGTTACTCCTGATTTATACTCATGTAAATGAGATCAGAATCAGATCCAATATTTCTGATGTCTGAACATATCAAATGTGTGTACCTTGCCATCATCTTTTGTTTTTTAAAAAATTGGGCATTTTATTTCCACAGATATTGTTGGAAGGCCTTATATGATAAGGAATTCTATTGTATGTCCCTGATGTTGGTATTGTAGATCCAGTTGTGTTCACTTTAAAGCCATGATCTGAAACTAGAGCGTGCCACAAGATGAAGATATTTCCTGACGACAGAATAACTCGTGGAGGAAGGAAGTCAGTGCAATTTGTAACAATGACAGGGAAATGGCATATTCACATTATAACACTGAACTATATGGTGATGTGGACAGTGGCACTGGCAATATACAAAATAAGGGAAATTCTCAGTGTTGGTTGCGCTCCATAGAACAATGACTAGAGAGAGGCTGGGAAAATATTAGAAATACATCTAATAAATAGTGTAGACTCCATCACAAGTAAGTAACAAGATACATTCTGAGTAAAGATGTAACATGTTGCTGATATCGCCCTCCAGAAACCTGAACAGTACTTCGGAACAACCTAAAAAAGCCAGTTCTCACTACAATGAGCCCAGTGCATACGGAACAGGACCAGCTCAGGTGGGGATGTTATTCAGTGCTGTGTGAATACCCATGCCATTCATATGACCCCTACATCGCATATTGAGTCCCAGTGCTTCTACTGAAGGAGCTCCCAAACTCCGTGGACATAATGAAAAGGATCAAATATAGCCAAAGCATGGTATGTCACTCTTGCCTAAGCAGAACCGGCTTAGTATGCTAATTTTTGCTCTTTGAAAACATGCCATCTCCAAAGTTCACTACAGAAAACCAAACCTCAAATCACACACTTATGCCTCACGTCTGCCTAACCTTCTAGAGCTGGGGTGGCTCCGAGTTTAAGACATTACATCACTGTACAAAGACAGTTAGATGGCATTATAGCTATTTCAAAGGGAAAGGTGGAGAATTAATTTCTTTCCTTTCCCGAGGACTACCCAGCCAGAAACACAAAGGTGCATCTGAAGTAAATATAGAGCTGAACTAAATGTTCTATATTTGGTAATCTTCTCCCCCAAATACCCTGTGCACTGTATTTCGACTCTTGACATTTCTAATTCTCCTTATGGTGACTGGCAATGCTCTTTTCCATATATAAACAGCTACACCCCCACCCCCACACACCCATTAGGAGTTTCACGTGATCACCTAGGGAGGGATAAAATAACACAAATTTAGACCATCTAGTACCAGTTCTCGAAAAGGTGCTTTCAATTTAAAGTTTTTCTGAGATCAGCTCTATTTCTTGGTGAAACTGCCACTAGTCTTTTTCTGACTGTTATTTGGGTTGTTTTCTCTCATTTTCCCTCCCTCCATCTTTGGCTTGAGCTTACCAAACAACATTTTATTGACCCTTCTATTGTCATATCTGAAATCACTGGGGTAAACCCATCATGACTGGCAAAGTGACATGCACTATTGCACCTCTGTGTCATGGGGACCTATTTCACTTAAGGAAATTCACCCCTTAGCCCTGGTCTACACTAGGTGGGGGGGTTGACCTAAGATATGCACCTTCAGCTATGAGAATAGCGTAGCTGAAGTCGACGTATTTGGGGTCGACTTACCTTGCATCCTCATGACGTGGGGTTGACTGCTGCCACTCCCCCATCAACTCCGCTTCTGCCTTGCGTCTTGGTGGATTACAGCAGTCGAAGCCAGAGTGCCTCTACACTAGATGCAATAAATCGATCCCCGATAGATCGATCACTATCTGCTGATCCAGCGGATAGTGAAGACATACCCTTAGATATATGGTTCACATATATATCCTTCACAGCCAAGAAGGAGTGACTAGGGGAAGGGAAAAATCTCCCCATGGGCTTTCTAGGCGGCTTGCCTGGGCAGCCCTTGCCTTGCCAGAGCTTAAAGGACTGGAGCCTGGTGAGAAGGCACTTTGCCACATGTGAGGGCTGGGTCTTTTACCCTCTGTCCAAGGAACGCAGTCTCCCAGCTTGGAGAGGCTCCCTGTCATGCTGCCCCCAACCTGCCGGCAGCCTCACTCCCTCTATCTCTCCCCCACCCGCCCCTTTCCTAGCTGGGGAGGAGGGTTTGAAAAGGTCTCTGTCAGGACTTAATTGGTATCAGCTGATCTTGCCTGAGTCTCTGGCAACCTCTGCTCAGCTGAGCCCAACTGACCTGTGGTTACCTCCCTTACTACCACCCCCACTGGTAGCTGCCTGCTCTGGGTTTACCACACCACCCTGTCCACATCAGCTTGAACAGCCTCAGTGAAGAGATGGGGCGGGGGGGAGCAAAAGAAATAAAATGAAATCCTCAGTCTGAGAGACATAAGAGATTTCCCAAAATTCTGGACTATACCAAGGAGCCATTGTATTTTTTTCCCATTTTGTAACAATTTTGCGTGAATGGTTTGTCTTTTTTTGTTGTTAAATCTGATCTCCTATCCTCTTTCATCACTAAATGGAGGGATCCCAGATAAGCTTTCTCCAGTGAATTATGCTGTTACGTGTGACATTGTGAAATGAACGACATCCTCCCAGACTCCCAAAGGTGAAAGTATTGACATTCTGTTTTCATCATGCAGTACAAGGTGCATCTTCAAACACAGACAAGTGCTGCTTCTATTTAAAATCTATTGTACGTCGGAAACGCTCTCTGGAGATTGCCACCAAGCTCCAGTTCCAGAACTGTATGCAAAAAGAAGTGTGTTCCTGACAAATGAACAAACATGAAACACGGCAATAATAGTAGGTATAATTGGACAGAAGTGGATCTAAACTCAGTGGAGTTATGCTGATTTATATGTGGTGATGCTCTGACCTAGCATTGTTTGTTATATTTTATTGACCTCTTGTCAGCCTGATGTCTAAGGAAATTAGGTTATATTTAAACACTTCATCCTCATGGCAGATGGATGTCAGAGGCCTACAGAGCAGGGGCAACCCCTCTGCAGTCAGTGCATGACTCAGCATGAAATGCTAAATCAGGCCCTGCAGGGGTAAAACTTCTCACACAACGTGTTGGAAAAAGAAGATGCCACATGGTATGTTATGTGCCAAAAGACAAGACTGAGCAAAGGAACTTCTGCTCAGTCTTATGCATCTGGATGGGGGAAATGTGGCATTTCTAGTACATATGGCTCAAGCTGCTTGTTCCTTCCAGCTGCCACGATGCACTGTCCTATGGGTAGGTTCCTTGTGGTGAGCCCCACAGCATTATGAGAGAGTTTGGAACAAACTAGATATAGAAAAGTAAATATTGCAGAATGCTATCTGATTCATGGAGCACAGTGGGAAAGGTGTATATTATATTTCCAATAAAGACTGCAATAAGTCTGAGACCTTGTAATAAAAAAAAAATCAAATCCCATTATTATCTTAAAACTATCATCTCCCAGTTCCCATTGGATGATATCCCATTTTCAAGTGACATGATTCTGAAAGGAACTCAGTAATGAGAGATGTTTATGGAATCTGAGAGAGAGGGAGCATATTACACAAGAGATGAAGCAAATGAAATAAATATATCACTATTCTTCCTTTCTTGTAGATGTAAAACTTATTAACTGCTTTGATAAAAGTCAGATATGGCTTTCAGGCACTGAATTATCTTTTCTGCTACTTTCAACCTTTAGCAAACAACCATAAAGCTTTCATTGTGGTAGTAATGCAAACTTTGGCCACCTGACCCCATATCTGAGTCATTACAACATGTAGTAGTATAAAATTTTCACAGCCAGCTAACAGATCTAATAACGCGAACTGTGTAAAATGGTCTCCAGATGGCCTTGTGTGTGTTTTCCAGAATGGGTATGAGATATCTTATTGGCCAAATAAACTCACTTAGAAGATCAATATGGCTTGCTGAATCAGGTGCTGGATGGGCTTATCCTGTATCTAAATCAATTACTCAAATAAACTTGTGTGGATGAATTGACTTTATTAAAATTAAGTTGTCCTTTTTTAATAAAACTTATCTGAGGACAAAACACAGCTGTGGCTGTATCTTCATGGTGTTGGCAACGTTTAGTAAAAACTCCAGTCTTGGGTTTGTCAGGAGGAAAGGCAGTCTTGAATTCACGGTATAATCACTCTGATCAGTCAGCATCTGCTCAGGTTTTTGGAAATGTTTAAGTTCACACTGAGTATGCACTGAAGCTTAACATAAGCATTTCATTATTCATATTACATGATCTCATCTGAATAGTGACTCACATGCTAGTAAGTTGATTCCTGTCCTTACACTTAAATCACTGTCTCCATAGGCAGTATCATCATTCTCCTACTTGTTCTGTGTCTTGACCATGGTCTAACTGATTTCCATATTTGGAGTTGGGAAGGAATTTTTCCCCAGATCAGATTGGCAGAGACCCTAGGAGGTTTTCACCTTCCTCTGCAACATGGGATATGGGTAAAACTTGCAGGTTTAAACTACTGTAAATGGTGGGTTCTCTGTAGCTTGAAGTCTTTAAACCATGATTTAAGGACTTCAGTAACTCAGCCAGAGGTTAGGGGTTTATTACAGGAGATGGACGAGGGTCTGTAATAGGTGTGTAGGAAGTCAGACTAGATGGTCCTTTCTGACCTTAAACTCTATGAATCTATAATCACTTCAGTGATTTAACCTGCATCCTCACTGCAAAGTGTGGGTGACTTACCAGCCCAAGTGAAGCAAGAATCTGGCCTCTAACCCACACTGCCAGTCAGGCAAGACTGAAATCACCACTAAACTCAGATGAGAGGTTTGCGTGTTAACAGGAGATGGGTTAGAAGCAAAACCCAGATAACAGTAGGCACTAATTCTGTAGTGAAGTCCTGCCCTAAGTGTTTGCAGAAATGCGCCCACATATAAAGCAACACAAATTCCTGTGAGAAATTCCTCAGGGACTTCTGTGGGTTTGGGGCAGGATGCTGCTATACAGTATTGCCATCCCTACCTCATGCATGACCTCTTAGTCATGTCCCCGCAAAACTCCTGGAACCCCAAGCCCAGAGGGTTAGCACGAAAGAACTTCTGAAGAAAAAGGGGTCTTTGTTCTTTGGGCTTTTTCTGTCCCTACCTTCAGAGTGCCTGTTTCCTCAGTGTGGAAAATGCAGGGGAGATACTCATATGAGCCTGTGTTTGAATCAGCACTTCAAAGACAGGCCCAATGCTTATCTTGCAAGTACCTCATTGACCCCAACAGCTATGCGATCACTTCCAATTTAGCCCAACATTAGCAGCATTGTCAGGTAGTTTTGTTTTTTTTCCAAATCTGCCCACACAGCTTTGTCCTACCCTGAGAGTCTCTTGGGTATTCATAAAGAGCTTGAGTGGGTTACAGTTTGGTGCTTCAGCGGTTCTGATAAATTGCTGAGTCATGGCATCTTAACTTGGGTTGAACAGATGCATTTTGCCCACCTTCATATGTTTTCAGTGTTTAAGAATATGTTTGAGAGCCAGGGATAAACAAATGTGAGCAGCATGCACAGTGTGATACTGTATTGTGGGTTCCTTCTGTAGGTTTCATATTAGCGCATATATATGTGTGTGTGTGTGTGTGTGTGCATATGTATGTATGTATATATATAATATATAGGTCTGGGATGAAAGTAACTGGGATGAGAGATCAAAGGAGTAAGGCTCACATTGAACAACTGGAATACTTAGGCATGTTAACTTCAGTGTGATCTTTTTGAAAGCTCTTCCTACAATGTTACAGCCTAAATGGATATGCACCACTGGTAACATCTGCCTCATTTTTCCAGTTACTTGCATTACTATTCAGCTAATGCGCACATAGCAAAACTGACAGGATCTTGGATAGTGTTTTTTCCTCTCAGGCCGTGTATGAGTTATCCACTTCTCCCTCCTCTATGACACTGTGGGTGTGAAATAGCCTTTTAGAGGAAGGATTTCCTAAGGGAAAATCTTTGCTTTTGCTAGAGGCCACATATTAGTGGATGCTTTTGGACACTGAAATTGCCTGAAAATGCTTGCTGTGCTTTTAGTGCTTTTCTGACACGTTTCCAATATTGCCTTCCTAGGGGTCAGTTCAGAAGGCTGCTGGCTTCTCTCTTTAACCCTGCTCAGCTTGAGAAGTTAGTGTGTTGTGTCTTTGCTATCTTTTATAGTGGTGGTCTAAAACATGGTCACCTATAACACATTGTTGTGTATATCCTATTGTAAAAGAACCTTGCTTGTTTGGGGCCTGTGGGGTTAGAAGATGCTCATTGGACTGCTTATCACCTGGCAGGATCGAGTCCCTGACACCCCCGTATTTCGAGAGAGATTTTTGGTATCATCTACAGATAATGGAATGCTCTAACATATGACTTAATGCGATCAGACAGCTTAAATCATAGTAAGGTGACGATGAATATGTTTGGAATAATAAATGCCTCTGGAATGGCAAGATACATGTAGCATGAGTCATGAGATGGACTACTGCTCTCTCTCTTTATACTTTCAGTTCATTCTGTTATCTTTAACAACAAAATGTTTGGAAATATATCAAGACCTGATTTTAAGAAATCAATCTGCTTTCTTTTATTTAAACTTTCACCTTTCTTCTCATCTGACTGCCTGTCTGACCAGTAAAGTAACAATCATAAATGATAATTATTTAAACATAAAGGGTACATAAAATCTGAAATGCAAAAAGGGGAAAAACAAAGTAAGGGAATGAATAAGGAAAACCATGGTGAAAGTGTACAAGATGGCAAAGCAGAGCTATTTAAAGACTGTTTTAATGTTACAGGAAGAGAGTGAATTTGCCACTGCCTATACACATTATATATTTTTATTTTACTGCAAATATTAATGTTATGATAATATAGTGACACAGCCTTTAACCTCAAAATTAACTTCTGAAATCTATAGCTTTATGTAAATGCATGTGAATCTATCTTGTTAAATTTCATATTTCCATATCAGCAATGTTGGCATTTCCTTAGTTTTCTGTTAGATACCCGTTTGTTTTCTTGCCATCCATTAAAAATGCACCTCGGTTATGTTAGTTCTTCACTGAATGGAGGGTGGGTTGGCACAATAATGCACCAGCCATTTATTCCCTGATTTGATCTGGCAATACTGTTGCACAGCGACGTAATTTTAGCTAGAGGAATAGTCAAAAGAGGCAAAGCACCATCAATAAATAATCACAGCGGACAAGGTCTTGATCTCATCTGAATAAGGGCAGCAGGAAGTCCCACAAAATCTTAGAGCTGTTATTAATCATTTCAAATACACAGGCTTTAAAACAAAAATGGCCATGCTGATCAGACCAATGGTCCCTCCAGCCCAGAGTCCCATCTTCTGACACTGGCCAGTGCCAGATGCTTCAGAGGGAATGAACAGAACAGGACAATTATTGAGTGATCTGATTGTCCAGTCCCAGCTTCTGACAGTCAGAGGTTTAGGGACACCAAGAGCATGAGGTTGCATCCTTTTTGGCTAATCCATCCATCACCATCTTATCTAATAGCCATTGAAGGACCTATCCTTCATGAGCTTATCTAATTTTTTGAACCCCATTATACTTTTGGATGAAAAGGTGTAGATAAAATACATTGGGCAAGTTTCTTGATCCCCAGCTGCTTTGCTTCAGGTGCACCAAGGAGCTGGAAAGTTGCCCTTCGCTGAGTTGCCCTCTGTTAGCTCGGAATTCCCCTGAAAAACAAGAATCCTTAAGTAGAGTAGAGAGAGTGTAGCCGATCCTATGCTGTCTGTTCCCTAGTGGGTGAAAACTGGTCATAGGAAGTAGGGTAGAACACATGATTTCCTCCTGATCCTCAGCCAGTGCAGGGTCATAATGGGAATTCTGTAGCTGAAAATTCATGGAGCAGCCCCTTAGCCTGTTTTATCTGCACTGGCCCAGGACTGGGGGAGTTAAAAGGTGACTTAAAGCACCCAGATCACTTCATGTACGCAGGGTATAAATGTAGGAGAACTGAGGATCTGGCTTGCTATTTTTAAGATTAAGATTTATCTCCAAATCTGTAGCATCATAAATGTACACAGTGTATTATATGTGTTAGATTCTTTCTTTCTTTTTTTTTCTTCTGGTGATATACACGTTTGGAAAGTCAAACTGAATTATTATTTTCGGAATATGAAACAGAGCTTAAAAATTAGTGCCTCCCTGACTGTAATATAACAGCAGACTCATAACACAGCATTGACAGGAGGCAGACCCTGGAGCCTGGCTTTTTGTTCATTGCAGTAAAACTCTTAGTATTGCCAATGGCAGCAGCAATAAAATATTGAAGATACTATATCAACAAATCTGAAAAATGGAAATACCTAGCAAACGAAGAGAGGGTTTAAAAAACGTTTGCTCTGTTCTCTGTGCTTTGAAGTTCAAATCTGCTCTGACCCAGTTCTTCCTGGAAAACACCATTTACATTTTACAAAAGGACTATTCCTGACCCGTATTTTATTTTTCAGGCAGGAGCAATTTGGAAATGGTAAATGTTATTGTAACAGCTGGGGTCCATACTGAAGGTGTTTAATTTCTGTAATTTCTGCTTGGGAGAAATGAGGGAAGCTTTCCTGCCTCGACTGAAGGTTTGAAGGCTGCCAAAACATGCATATGTCTTCTCTATACAGTTTGCAGTAGATATTGTCTTTGTAGGATTCATTAAAAGGTAACACTTCTAGGTAACTATTTAGAGCTGGCTGAAAGTTTTTGCCTGGATTGTTGATTTACTCAAACTGAATCATTCTGCGAAAATGTGTTCATTTTTTGATGAAATTCAGTTTGGGGGGGAAAAAACTGAAATGTGCTTTGGAAGGCTTTGATTTTTTACTTTGAAACTACTTTTTCATTTAGAGTTTTATTTTATATTATAACTCTATGAAATACAATCTAAGTCAAAATGAAATGTTTTGAGTTTGATGTTTCTACTGATGGAACCAAAGGATGGTTTGTGTTTTGGAAAATTTCATTTCACGGGAAATTTCATACTTTAATGGTGGTCTTTCTGATTCATCTTGAATGAAAACAGCTTTTGATACCACAGAATTTCCTGCAAAATAGAAATTCTGGTGCCCACACATCTCTAGTAATGCCTGGGGGAGGCGTTGTAATAGGGACAGTTTGACCTAGTGGTTGGAGCTAGGGGGGTGGAGGCTGTTGGAAGTCACAGCAAAGGTCAAAGCCAGAGTCACAGTGAAGTGCCACACTGAGGATCGGAGCCAAGGTCAGAGTTGGAAGCCAGAAGTCACATCCAGGCTCAAGCTGGAGTCAGTAACTGGAGTAGGGCGAGGAAGCAAGAACCAGGCAAAAGAGGAAAGAAATAAGAACAAAGAACCAGGTGTGGTAATAGGAGCAAGAAACAGGAATTAGGTGAGGAGGCAGGAACATGGCTGAGGGCTCTGGTCATTGTAGGCCTAGCAATTAGCTGCTCAGAAAATGTGTGGGCCAGGAACAAGAAACTTTATACTTGGTGGTGTCCAATCAACAGTCTGCTACTAGTCATCTGACCTTGCTGAGTCGGTAAGTGAAGACTGTGGTGGTGGGGCATTACTACGGTGTGATGGTACAGAAGATAAGGGTCTCACTTGACAGGACTGGGTTTGAAACCTGTGGTGCCTGAGGAGTAATCATCACCTTGCTTGCATCACCAGAATCCTGCTATAGGAGCTATTTTGTCCTTATATTATACATTTTGCTAACTGCCTGGCTTTTCCTCTGTGTCTAGAGCTCCAGGTGCTGGGTGAAATGCTGAACTTCTTGAAATTAATGAGGCCAGGATACACTATTTTTATGAAAAGTCACAAAATAGCATAAAAATGCTATGACAAATACCAACGCCAGACATTTATTTTAAAGATATTGATTTCAGGATGTTTATTTTTCATTATTGCTATGAAAAAGTCCTATAAAATTAGTAGAAAATTATAACCTTCCTATGGTTTTCTTGATCTAATCTACTACTTACTAGATAATTATATCCCTCTATAGAATACTATTGGACAGTTAAAATAAAACCAAAGAGGATCTCATTTGCTATTAAATTCTGTAAGTTTTTATTATAATTTCAATATGACCCTATTCAATGTTTATAAATCTTATTGGTTATATTCATATAGAATTTAATAGGACTTGTTCATTGGCATAATAAATATCAGAGGCTGGGATTTACAGAGGGTATCTAGGAGAATTAGGCATTCACCTTCCATTGAGCTTCAATGGGTTATGGGTCCTAACTCCTTTGGGTCCTTTGAAACTCCCAGTCATAGTCTCTGGAATGTATTTCTTCTCTTCTGAACCAGTACCACATAGAAATTGGCTGTAGTCACAAAGTTCACGTGCAGAATTGGATGCTCATCTGAATGTCCCAGATCTTCAAGTTCATTTTTATGAGACGGGCCCATGTTAAGCAGATGAGATCTAGATCCATCCTTCCTCCAAGTCTGGGGTATTCGGATGCACAGTTACAGTTGTGGCATGTCCTTAGTACTGAGCAATTTGAAAATGAGGGAATCTGTGAGACAGATGAAGAGGAAAACTCTTCCTCCAGACCCCCAAACCAATCTTGGAAGCTGAGCTAAATAAATTTACACTGGAAATAAGATGTACATTTTTAACCATGAGAATAATTAACCATTGGAACAGCAATGGTTGTGATGGCTTCTCCATCCCTGGTACTTTTTCAATTAAGATTGCATGTGTATATGCTGTAATTCAAAGAGGACTTATTTGGGGAGGTCTGTGGACTGAGTTATGCCGGTCAGACTAGATGATCACAGTGGTCCATTATGGCCTTAGAATCTCTTAATTCCATCTAGTCTATGATTCTGCTATAACTAGTGTTTAAAATATCTCTGTTTTTTATTGTTTTCTTTTTATGTCTCCTCTGCCTGCACATTGTTCAGCTCCCAAAGAAAGCTCATATTCATTGTGGGGGGGAACCCTCCAAAACCCAGCTTGATCCAGCGAGCTCAGCTATCACAGGACAATGTCTTCCAACAGCTACAGTATTCCCACAAAGCTTTAGGAATAGCGCATTTTGTAATAATGTGTCCAATCCTCAAGCGTTACATTACTTTTTTGGTGCCTCATGGGGATATTTATCACTGACCTCCTACAACTGATGCACTTTCACATTGCAAAGGTAGTTTTCCTAGGGCAGAGTTTTGATTTCCAAAGCGTACACTGCTTTTGCTGAATCTTCTTGCTAATATGCTAACTTTTCAATGGAATAGCTTGTGAATAAAATTGATAGTGGTGCTGAAAAGCATCCAGTGCTATGTTTCTTGGCATTGGATATAATTCAGGTTGAGAACCCAGGAGGCTGAAGTCCTGTATTTACATTGGGACAGGTCCATCACAGGCAAAGACACTACTGAACAGTTACTCAATAATGATCTGGTCTTGGAAGTATGGTGTGCACCCTTAAATCCCATTGACTTTTAAGTGAGTTAAGGGTGAGCAGCACTGTTACAGTAACCCACTGTATGCTCACTATTCTTGAGAGTGGACCCAATCACTTGGTCCACATGCTTGCAAGTCAACTGCGTCTGGGTAAAATCTAGTCACTATCTGTAGCTCTTGAACGGTAAAACATACATTCAGGCTCAGACATCTTGTCTGATGCCCTCTCTTGGGATGTGGAACACTACAGTTCAGATTCCCTAGACCCTGAAACCAGTGCCTCTGAACTTCCAAACTCTCGTGCTTCCTCAGAGCTCCTCCAAGGCTGGGGGTACTCTGGGCTTCCCCATTTAACTCCTTCAGAGACAAGGAACACTGGCTTAGCAAAGGAATGTCTTAACCACATTGACTTCACTCTTAAAACACTCGAGTTACAGACCTCTGAGAGTAACAAAAGTCCTGAGACTCCCCCTCCCCCACATACCCAGTTTGAGCATATCCCTCTTAAGAGTCTGAGATTTATCAGAGTTTCAGGCTGGGTAGAGTCCCTCCTGCCCTCTCTCTTCTGCAAGTCCTTTTTACACGGGGTGATGATCAGCTTCCTGCAAACAGCAGAACCCTGCTCTTGAACAGTCCTCTTTCTCTGTGCCATGTGCTCAGATAGAGACACTCTGGATCCACCAGACATGCTTGCCTCTCCAACTCCTCCACCTGCAGACTCCTGTGTACAAAGGCCATTGTTCCATGGGGATGGACTAGTCACTGAGAGTCATTCATCAAAGCTCCAGATTGTGCTCACAAGGAGCCTTCACTGAGGTATCACATATCTTTGCTGGGCAGGGCAGCTGTTTGGAACACAGTTCCAAAAGGCTGCCCTTTGGCAAGATTTGTACAGACTCAGTGCCAATATTTCCAAAAACAATGCAACACGGAGTTCATCATTTGATATTGTCATGTCCCATGCTACCACAAGCACTTCTTGAAAGCACTCTGCATCTTCCAGATTTGGACCCTTTGCCCCAGTTCATCAAAACACTTAAGCACATACTCAAATGTAAGCCTATGCTTAAAGATGAGCATATATTTAAATATTCTGCTGAACTGGGGGCTCACTAAATGTGTTTCCTCTGAGTCAGTATGAAAATATGTCCCAGCAAGATGTTAGGTGCTGGCCTTTGCATGAAACATAAAACCAAGATCTTGGTCACTTTTCACTATTAAAGATCTGATATCACTTTTCATAACAAGTAAGGATGTCAATGCCAAGTGCCTGGCAAAATCCCAATTCAGATAATGAATTACCTCAAAATTATCTCTCCCTGATCCAGCTGAATACAGTACAATTTGTCCTAAGTTTGTGTATTTTGTCCAGGGTTATAGAGCTGCTAAGTATTAGTCTTGATTTTATTAGTTGCACAGTTGTACTATGTCCCTAGTATATGAAATGATATTTATCAAGCCCAGCCCAAGTCTCCCTCAGACATGTGTCATGGCATTTAATGAATGTTTGCAAAACATTTTGAGATCCTCAGCTGAAAGGTACAAGCTAGAGGTGCAAAATTTTATTATGTGGTAGGATTTTATTTTCATTGATTTAACCAAGGATTTCTATAAAAGTCAATATATGGCGGCCGCAATGGTGCTGGGTTCCCCACATTTATTAACATTACGGGGCTGGAGACCATTAGAATGCTGAGGTCTGTTCTTGTGGGCAATGATAGCACCCTCTTGTGTTCAAGAGAGTGCTATCACTGCCCGCTACAATGACAATCAGGGGATTGTCCACACCTTTTGCCCCGTGTCCTTCCCTGGAGGCGACACCTTGACATGGGGGGAAGCTTTGTGTTCCAATGACCTCCAAGTGCTATGCCAGTGGGAGTTTTAATTCCTGGTAAGGCCACCCAAACTGGATATGTCAGAAGGTAAGGACCAAACTGAAAGCAGCCCACTGGTCTTCTGGTTGGGGATTGAGTGATAGGCCAACAACCTTTCCTCATTAAGAAGTGAAGTTAGAAATGCAACAAGACAGCCATTCCAGAAAACAATACAATAGACAGAGATGATGGAGCCTTGATTGTGCCTTAAGTGAAGTCTAATAGTCCAGGAAGGCATCAGATCTAGAAGTCTCCTGTGCTCTAGACTGTTCCAGTGGCCCAGAACCAGGGGAGTTGCAAGGTACATCTTTTCAAAAGCTTTAGTGAGAGCTACATTCGTAAAAACAGCTCCCTGCCCATGATCTGCGAGGAATGGGTGGGGAAAAGGCAGGGTCATGGCTCCACTTCTTCCATCACTGATCAGCAAAGCTGTCCATCATGGTGGGGAACACATACTTCACCCTTCTAAAGAGATTTGCAAATGGTGGCTCCCTGTGAACAGCTCTGGGAGGCCATGTACATTCTTGAGGCATGGCATTTTTCCAGGGCTTCTGCTGAGACAGTGTGGCTGTACACCACAACATATAACATATAATTAACTCTTACTGTGTGGCCCACAGGGTTAGAGAAGTAGTGTCTTCTGCACTCCAGCAAACTCAACTCCTATTCCAGCTGAAATTCCTTGTTCCTGGATCTTCTGCCATATTTTATCAAATATCCCCCCTCAGTCTTCTCTTCTGCAGACTAAACAATCCCAATTCCCTCAGCTTCTCTTCATAAGTCATGTGCTCCAGCCCTCTAATCATTTTTGTTGCCCTCCTCTGGACTCTTTCCAATTTTTCCACATCCTTCTTGTAGTGTATGGCCCAAAACTGGACACAGTACTCCAGCTGAGGCCTCACCAGTGCCGAATAGAGCGGAATAATCACATCCCTCGATCTGCTGGCAGTGCCTCTACTTATACAACCCAAAATGCTGTTAGCCTTCTTGGCAACAAGGGCATACGGTGACTCATAACCAGCTTCTCCTACACTAACCCCTAGATCCTTTTCTGCAGAACTGCTGCCTAGCAATTCGGTCCCTAGTCTGTAGCAATGCATGGGATTCTTCCATCCTAAGTGCAGGACTCTGCACTTGTCCTTTTGAACCTCATCAGTTTTCTTTTGACCCAATCCTCTAATTCACCTTGGTCCCTCTGTATCCTATCTCTACCCTCCAGCATATCTACCACTCCTCCCAGTTTAGTGTCATCTGCAAACTTGCTGAGGGTGCAATCCACCACCATCCTCCAATTTATTCATTGAATCTATCCAATCACTTTCTGCCCTAAGTTGTGTATGAACGGATCACAGAGTTCATCTTGCAAAATTACATGTGATCAAAATTCTGCCCACGGATTGCTTCCTAGCTATTTGCTTTGAATATTTTCTATTTTGATTCCACAGGTCAGATGATATATTTTTGTCCTCTGATCACCAGAGTGCAACTACTAGAACTATTTGTGTGTATGTCTGAATTCTCATGAATAGGAATGAAAAATTTTCACTTTCCACAAGGCATTTGAATGTCTTACTCCTGCCAGTAAACCTGTTCACTATAGTATTTCTAGAAAAGAAATGCAAAAAATCCAATGAATGCATGTGGATACTATTTGTAGTAGTCATTCAATCATGTGCAGTTTTGAAACCGATGACGTTCTTTTCCCCATAATTACTTATTCATTTTACTACGTCAAGGAATATTTGACTGTATCAGAGACAAGATCTGGGATGAACTACAATTTGGGTAAAGTCATTTCCCCTCCAATTTGTAGCAATTCCACTAGAGTACTTAGACAAAGGAGCAAGATGGTGAATACAATAGATATTAAAAAACCGAAAAGGTCTGAGAGAAACAAATTCATAGAACAAAAATGTTATTTGATCTGGACCAAGCAACAATTCTGTAAACAGAAGACTCAAATCTTGTAATTGCACCTTCATTTTTACTCATTTCTTGTGCAGGCTATTGACTTTAAATCTTTACTCTGGCAAATTTTAATATGCAATGAGCCAAATCTTGAGGAGGCAGTTCTAGTAGGAGTAATATTTAACTGAGATTTGGATAATTCACTGGTCCTCAGTGGAAATGTTAATATGGGACATCTTGGCAGGAATGAGAGATATGATGCAGCTTTTAAGTATAATTAAAGTGAAATCCAAAAGGAGGAGGTATTATGGGGAAACATGGTTGCAAAGTTTTTAGAAAAGCATATTTTGGAAGTGTTGCATAAAATCAGATTAGAAAAAGCAATGGAGGGAAAGGATGCAGAAGAGAAATGGAAAGTGTTCAAAGCTAAATTAATTTGTGCCCAAGAGTAATAGTGGCCATCTGGCAACACATACAGAATCTGTACACTGGGAGAAGGGAAACAACTGTTTGGATGCAAAAAGAAAGTGCAAAAATCATCAAAAGCAAGGAATAACTATATACAGGATAAGAACAATCAGAGGGGCTCTAGGAAGGTGACAGTAAAATGAAGTACAGTAAAGCTGAATGAAGTATGAAGGAGAAAAAAAGGGAGAGTTGTACTAAGACAAGATTAAAGACATTTGGAAGCATGTACAGAGTGAGATGTCATTGGGAAAAAGCATGGCTCTAAAGAATAGCACAGGTCATATGTTGCTAGAACATTTAAACATCAAATATTGCCAAATCATCAGGGCCAAATGTAAAATATAAGAGAGGGAGAAAATCCCCTCTGGGGAGGTAGGGTTTGGTTCTCCAACCCCACCAAAATGGAAATGAGCTGTGATTTGGACCTAGAGGATCACTATGAACCTGCACAGATTTTGGGGAATCGACAAGAGCCCAGTTAAAAACACTGTATTGCAAAGGCTTTCCAACAGAAAATGCTGTTTTGACAAAACTGATCATTTTATTAAATCATTTCTTTAAACAAAACTTGGCAAGAGAAAAGATTTCAAAATGTCCTCTTTTAATACTTTTTGAATGGAAGGTTTTGGTGTTTCATTTCAGAACTATTCTTTTGTTTAGCAATTCATTTTTTGTATCAAAATATTAAAAGGAATTTTAAAATGGTAACAGTCAAAATGAAGTATTTTGAATGTATCAGTGAAAAGTTGTGACTCACCCTAAATAAAAAAAAAATCAGAATTTAATTTCACAAACAACTTCATTTTTCTCCCAGTTTGGGATGAAAATATTTCAAATCTCTTTTTTTATACACGATGGAAAATCCATTCTTAACTAACTCTAGAAGCCAGTGCTATCCTTGCTTGGGGCCTGTGACTCCATGCCATCTTTGTCCTCTTGGCAGCCCCTTTCATCTACTCCCTGAAGATCTCAAGCCTACAGACTGACACATGGAGTCCTAAAAAAGAGAGAGTTCCTCAGAGGTAGCTGGTTCTCTTCCCAAAAGGAGAGGGGACATCCATGCCTTAGGGGCATAATCTGGCACTGTTTGACTACCCTTATAGGAGGGATGGTAAACTAAGACAGGACAAGCAGCATGAAAAATGTGAAAGGAAATCAGCGTCATCTGAAGACAAAAAATTGGCAAGCCTTAAGCATCAGCTGAGATAGATCCTAGAATTGTGAAGAAAGTGACAAAAGAAATGTGCATGAGATATGCTGAGAGAAGTGATGGAAATGCTTCTTCCATAAGATTGAACTTTATGAAACGTCTCTAGGTAAAACAAAATGGTGAAAACCAGTTTTTGCAGGCCAAGTGAAAACTGGCAATTCCACAAAGCCCTAGTTAGGAGACCTCTTGTTACTAGAAATTAATGAAGTCTCTTAGGCATCGCACCTGATTTTTCAGTCAGTATGAAAATTGTGTTAGTAGGTCTAAGACTTAGACATCTTGTAGTCTTTTTTTTTTTCAGCACCATGTCTTTAGGTAGGTCTGAACTACACAAAGTGCAATCAAATGTCTGAGAATTCCTTTAAAATGGCCAGCCTGGTCCTAGTGCTGCTTTCTTTATTAGTATCATCCTCACTCCGTTGTCAGAATTCTGTGTACGCCATCCTCCTTTACTAAAACCTGTAGGCTCATGTAGTGAGGTGGTTACCCGCTCTGGCCCTGAAAGGGTTAAAGCAACCCAGCAGAGGGCTGTGGCTGGGGAAAAGCAGCCCAGCAGAGGGCTGCTTCAGAAAGAGCAGCGGAAAGTGTAGCAGCCACAGCTGTGGCTGGGTTAATTAGAGCCCAGCTGGCCCTTATAAAAGGCTGGGAGCCAGGAGCTCCCAGACAATCTCTCTCTAGCCTTGGAGGAAGCAGGGCCTGGCTGCCTGAGCAAAGGGTACTGAAAGAGGAGTAGTGCCGGGGAAGGGGCAGGCTGAGCTGGGGAGCTCAGGCCTGGCGACCCCCCCAGGCCTTGGCCTGATAGAAAGGCCTAAGAAAGTGCTGGAGCTGGGGAGAGGCCGCTGGGCCAAACCACCTTTCCTGTGGTGACTGGCTGCTACTCGATAGTCTGCTCCACGGGGCTGAGGCTTTATGATGACTTGCAGTAGCCCAGACTGAAGCAGGATGGGTTTAGAGGGTAGGGGTTCCCCCAGAGAGGGGAGACCCAGAGATCAGGGGAGACCAGCGGGCAGCACCCCAGGGGAAAGGGCACTGATGTCCAGGAGGGACATGGGGGCTGGACATGGGTGAGATACCGGCCTGAGGAGGGCGCTTCAGAGGCTAGATGAGCTAATTCCTGGATGACCAACAGGAGGCGCCGCAGGGGTGAGTGGTCGCCCTATTACAGGCTATAAGAAGTTGAACACCTAGCCCAAAATCAAAATGGTAGAGGAGTGCTCTGACCACACCCCTTTCCACTGACCATGCCCCTTTTCTGTAACTATGGCAGCTGCAGGAGAGGTTGTGGTGTATGAACCCCTTCATCGGCCATTCACCACTGCAGTGTCATCCTTGCTGTACGCTGATTCTACCTGGGCAGGAAAGTTTACTGTCAAAACCTGTGGCAGTGCAGTGCAAAGCATCTGCATTATCCTGAGGATCTGGCCCTTCGAATGTAAGACATTGATTTCATGGGACTTAAGTATATACTTCATTTTAAACTGGCATAAAATTGGTTTGCTGAATAGAGATGGACTTCACCATGTTCTTAAAGTTAAGTGGGTGCCTCATTTCTTTGCTGAATTGAATTATCTGTTCACAGTGGTTTGCATGGCTATGGCATGACAGCGGAAAAGGGAGCATCAATAAAATAACTGAGATGTACACACACATTTTTAAAACAGTAGAGAAAACATAATCTCAGGCCTGGTCTACGAAACTTATATCAGCATAGCTACTTCTCTCAGGGGTGTGAAAACATCCACACTTCTGAAAGACACGGCTGCATCGACCTAACCCCCAGTGTAGACAATGCTAGAATGGAAGAATTCTTCTGTCTACGTAGCTACCACCTCTTGGGGAGATGGATTACCTACAGTGATGGGAGAACCCCTCCTGTTACTGTGGTGAGTGTCTACACTGATGTGATCCACTGTGGTGTTTTAAACATAGGTGTAGCTTCAGGAAATATCTCACACACCAAAAGAGCTACATGGTGATCACCATAGAAAACTGAAGTTAAAAAGAACTACAAAGGAATCTAGATACATAATCATAATCACCAAGAGATGTATAGGAATACCATTACCAATACTACCAAGAGGCACTATTGGAAGTCATTTTAAAAAGGAGTTGGGTATGTCATCTGAGGAAGAGGTGTGATGGGGTAAATCAGTTAAGTCTAAGGACAGGTCTACGTTATGGCAGGGATGAATGCTGTGAAATCGATCTTTCAGGGGTTGATTTATTGAGTCTAGCCTAGACACAATAAATTGATCCCCGAGCGCTCTCCCGTCAACTCCTGTACTCCACCACCGCGAGAGGCACAGGTGGAGTCAATGGGGGAGTGGCAGCAGTCGACTACCACAGTGAAGATGCCATGGTAAGTCGATCTAAGTACATCGACTTCATTCAGCTATGCTATTCTCATAGCTGGAGTTGCGTATCTTCGATGGATCTCCCGTTCCTCCTCACCCCGTGTAGACCAGGGCTAAGAAAGGGATAAGATTTGTCTCTTTCCATTTTAAAATTCAGATTGTGTCATGAATTGCTTTCTCATGAACTTGTAAGGTAAGTGAATAAATGTTTCCATGTTCTTTATTTTAAGTTAAACATTTAGCTAGTACTGGATCCCTTGTTTTAAAAAAACCAGCTTCATTTATTTGTGTACCAGAATGTATTTTGGTCAAATGCTATATCTCCTTTTTATGTGGGATGGAGAGAAATACTCCTTTGTTGATATGACAGGAGAGCTTTCCTTTTTTTTTTTTTTACATGAAGAATTTGTGCAAAATCTGATTATCATATAAATTGCTTTCAAAATAAAAGTGGGTTAAAAGAAATAGCTGTTTTTCAGACTAGCCCCTTTGCTGTTTGTGTCTTGTTAAATGAATCCATCATTCTGACTCTTCCCTACTGCTTTTTTAATTGAAGATGACTCCTTGCTTCTGAACCAAGTTCATGCTGGTGGATAACAGACTGTGCTAGCCTTGATAAAGTTATTACAATTTTGCTCACCCATGGCAGCAGCTGAAGAAACTACAGTACCTTAAAGTGAAACACAAGTGGTATAAACAACTGTTAGATCATTGAAGTGAATGGGACTGCTCTTGAATACAGTGATTGCAGGCCTGGGCTTCCAAAAAATAATAGAAATGAATTTGATCCGCTATATTGCCAAATGAGAGGCCACCTCTTTCAGTTGGAATAACATTAGATCAGATTATGCAGCCAATGGTGATTACTATTCATGAATAGATTTGTAAGCTGTCAGTCCTCATATCCAATTGTTGCAGAGAATGGTTAATTCATAGAACTGGTAAGGTAATATATTGTCTTTCATATCTGAGCTAATATTGGTTCAATATCAGTCCATACCAATAACAATGTAAAATATTTACTGTAATTTCCCTCTGTACTGTTAATGTGTGTTTTTGAACGTTTAAAGAATGTATGAAGCTCTATAGCAGGCCTACATGCTTATGCTTAGTCGTTTATAATAGTATGATTAGAACTGTTGGCTATATGCTTTGTTACATTCATTGGATTGATTCTATTTCGGCTGCTTTTGATGTTTCAATTATTTGAAATTAATGCTATGTGTATTTGAAGTAAGGGTTGACTCAAGGTCACAAGTAACTTTGAATAAATCTCTAGGCAAGGGGTGGCTGCAATGAAAAGCTTGTTAGATTCTTTGCTCAAATTGATGGAAACCCATGGAATCTCTGCTTAACTTTCATTTGTGTTCTGGCCAGTATTGTTTATGACAGAAGTAAATGAGCTGAAGAGTTTGATTTGAATGTTGACTAATGGAGAATAGGAAGAGCTCTGCAGAACAGCTGAAGAAAATTCACAATTTTCTGTAATTCTTTTTAGTGTCCTGTTGCTACTTTTTATTTAATCTGTTCTCTTTCTTGGGGCATCTCTTGGTGTATGTGGACAGTCCCCCTTAGCTTTAATGGACCAGATATTTTGCCTTCAGTGTCCAAAGCTGTAAGAACATAAGAATGGCCATACTGCCTCAGATCAAATGTCCATCTAGCCCAGTATCCTGACTTCCAACAGTGGCCAATGCCAGGTGCCCCCAAAGAGAATGAACAGACCAGGTGATCATCACCTGTTGCTTCTGGCAAACAGGGGATGGTGTCCCTCACCTCTAAGTTAGGCTCCTAAATCCATTTCAGGCACTTTCCCATACTGCCTCTCTTAGTAACTTTTGCAATATTTCTGTTACCAAAATGGCCACTAATTCAGCAGAGGTGAGCATGTTAACACTGAACTCACAGAGCTTCAATAATTTCCAAAAAAACATGAGTAGATTTTAGAGACTCCACAATGTGCTTGCTCAATGCTCTTCCGAGAGAGGCACATTTCTCAAAACAAAATTCTGCAACTTCTAAAATTTGCTTAACTATTTTCTAGGTTTCTTATTGGAAGGGGATCAAGTTACAATGAACTAAAATCACTGTACTCCCGAATGAAAGCATTTACATGGGGTGGTGCTAATTTGTGTTGGCTCATGCATTGTGACTGTGATTTAGATTTCGTGAGTGTTCCTGGGTAGATGTGCCCTTAGAGAGTACGTTTTTGTGTGTGGTCGGGGGAGGCAACAAGTCTTAATCTATGTTGTCTGCAGTGCTAAGCATATTTTCAGCATTCAACCAATATTTAACATAAATAACACAACAGTTATAGTAGCAGCAATAGGAGGAGGTCTTTTGACTCTGCACCCTTTCACATACCCGGCAATAATGACTATTCCAGTGTTGTACATCATTATATTAAATTAAGATCATGTGAAATATGAAAGAGACAAGTCTTCATTTAACTTTGAGATCAATAAGGCTAAAGTCAAAAGAGAATACAGTATTTTGTAATAGTCAAAAAATATGGTTGCTTCAATTCTCATGCAAGTGTTATTATGACAATAACAAAATACAGATCAATATTAATTGCAAAATTCAGAAGTTGCAGAATTTTGTGGTAGATGGCATGCTTGGAAACTGCACGATATGCCACATACTGGCTTTCCAGCTTGCCTCATTCCACCAAAACTGGGATATGCTACAAGACAGCAGAGGTGACCCTCAATAATCATATGAAATACTTCTCACTCCACTGAAATATATGCTTCAACCTTTCTCCAGCTCATTCTCATGTCTTTACAAACAATGTTTCCATTTTATTGTGTCCTTTTACACATGGGGATCTGAAATATTTAAGTTCCATTGATGATAATGTCAATATTTTATTTGCTTCAGATGAAAACTACATTTACGGAGAGGCATAATCTGTTTTTTCATTTCTGGATACAAATTCTCCGGTAGGATCCATATGCTTTCTTGGAGTGCTAGATACTGTTTGATCTTGAATTTTTTACCTAGATAAAAGTGTGTAAAATACATGTGGACAGAGAACTTCCTATTTACATTATAACTGGAAATGCTCATCATGCTTTCTAAACTATATATTCAATACATTGTCGTCATGTCTTCATTTTTCATGCAGTAGATTAGGAGGAAAAAAATGGCCATAAATGGTGAAACCACTCACTTGTTCATCCTAGGTTGAGTATTTTTCTGAAGGTCTGGTAATATTTGCTACTGTTAAGCAAACAAAAATGGCTGGCTTTAGGTCTGAGTAATTTTCCCATTGAGCATATTTGAAAAGTTATGAATAGGTTGAACTATTTTTCACTTTGAAGAGTGTTTATAACTGGTGTTGGTAATTGTTATGGTTTTCATGCAAGCTGTTCTTCATTTGTGAAGATTTTATACACAAATTGTTTCATCTGTTGGTTTGTGAAGATGATAGCCAACTACTGTTAAAGTAATTGTGTTGGGGGGAAAATCAAAGGACATAAGGCTCTGGAGATCTGACCTTTTTTCCAAGTAGAAAAAGTGGATCTAAAGTGAATGACTGCTGTCTGTCCCTCAGACATGTCTAGGTCTGAGAGGAGAGTATATCCCTGGTCAAATAATTCCTGTAAGTGTGATTTTAAAGTGTAATTTTGGGTGTATATTTAAAGTAATCTATACAATCAAGGCCCTTGTAACTATGACTTACAACTCTCTGTCCAGGGGCTGTTTTGTGTGTGACCTGTGCTTCTTAGGAAGAGACAGATCTTCAGGGAAATTTAGATTAATCCCATCTGTGGTGTGTAGTGTCTCCCCCTGAAAGGTCAGATATTCTCTTCTATGCCTCCCCTGACCATTTAACCCATCTGACAATACATCCTCCTCACTAAGGCTAAAGCCATGGGGGAAGGCTGGTAAAGATGCTCTCTGTACAGTACCTGCTTGGTGGTCTGATGGGGGAACACGATAGATTTGCCATACATATTTTGCAGATTCCCTCTTGCTGGGGCTTCCTATGGCTCAGTAAATATCCCAACGCCACCCAGCTTCCCTACATTTACACTGGTCTCTGAAAACCGGACTGACTGGACTTCTCCCGGGTGCTCTTCCCCATTCTAAACAGATCAGTTCCATGAGAGAACTGGCGAAAACCTCTCGTTAACCAATTAAATCTTTGCGACCATTGCAGGAGGGAGTGGGAGGGAGAAGAGAATTTGGTGGCTCCTGTCTTCCTTGTAGGGCACTGCCTGGCTTGGAAGAGACCCTGGTCTTATTTCTTTGAGACTAGCACCCCTGCATGACCTAACTAGTCGCGGCAATAGAGCAGCGGTTGCATTCTGTGTGTGATCTCCAGGAAGCCTTTAATCCCGGGTCTGGGAAGGCAGAATCAATTGCAAAAGGCTGTCGGTTTCTTTTGGACGAACTCAGTTTCCCAAATACCAAGGAGCGGGCGTCGAGGGCGCGGAAAGGGGCCAGAGCAGAGGACAGGGGGGCAGATCGCGGGCTCGAAGCGACGGGGACGGTTTCCTTCGGGGCAGTGCGTTGTCAAAGGAGAGGAGCCTGGGGCTCTGGAAGCGGAGCGGGCAGTCCCCGATTCGCTTTAGGGCACCTTGCTCCGGAGCGTTTCAGGCAGAGGGCGGTTCGTCAGGCGAGGCTGGAGTTGTAGCAGATGCTTCCCTGGCGGGACCGAGACGTGGAGGGAGCTTTTGGCGACCGCCGGGCGGTAGAGGCGGGAGATGTACAGAGCCTCTGTCAGCCGGGCCCCCACCTGCCTGAATTAGCTCCCCGGGCGCAGATGGGCTAGAAAACTTGCCGCCGCGGCTCCAGACGTGGGGAGGGAAGCCTTGGGGGTGAGAGCCCGGTGGGCTGCCCTGCCGCGTGTCTCTGGGATCCCGAGCCAGTCCCCGCTGCCCCAACCCGGGCGGGGGGCATTTACGGGAGCGTAAAGGACGGGATCTGCTACCTCACTACCGGAGCTGCAGGGACAAGAAAGCCCGGGCCAGCCTCGCCCCCGGCTCTCCCCCGAGCAAATGCCTCCCTAATGTTCCCTGGGAGCTTCCCCACCGCCCAGCGAAGGGGATGGGGCTCCGTCTCGGAAGCTCAGCTGACTCCTGCAGCACCAGGGACAGCGCCGCGGAGCCGGCGCAGCCGAACTAACTCACTAGCGGCTCCCAGGTCAGGTCCCCGTTTCAGCACCACAGACAGCGCCTCGCCCGCGGGACTGGCGACCATGCGGCTTCCTGGGACCGCGAACGTCTAGAGGGCGACGGACCCGGGCCCCTTACGCTCCATGTAAGCTACTGATTCTCTCCCGTGTAGGCGAGCCGCGGCGGATGGTGGTTTTTAAGTAGGTGAAACTAAACTTGCCTCCTCCGGTTCTTCGCGCTGGCCCAAATCCCTAGCTCCCAGTTAGTGGTTTTTTGGTTATTGAAACTGCAAGGAAGCCCTATATAGAGTCATAAATCTAGTGGGGGTTTTTTGGGGGGGAGGGGGATGTTAAATGTTTTGGTGTCCGTTTAATTATATATTGATCATTGGTGCAAGTCAATGTTAAATAGTCCGTCCTCGCTGGGTTTGCCACGAACGGCATGTTTTAGGTCTGTTCCCATGTCTCTCATGGCTTTTCCATTTTAGAAAGAATGTGTATACTATGGAAAAGGGGACACACATCATGCCAGGTGTGCTTAATTGAGAGTAGCCCTATTGGAGCTGTACAAGCCCGGTGTGCCTAAAGACTGGGTTCGTTGGCGTTTTTTCGAGCTGTTCAACAACTGTTAAGTAACGTTGCCAGTTAAAGTAGGTTCAATCCGTGAAACAAGAATCAGGGCTCTGTATGAAGAGAGCTGGAAACCTTGGGTCTGAAAGTAGGTGGAGTGGAATTGCTAGATGTTGTAAGCCAGAGTTATGCTGCCACCTGCTGGGAAAAGAAATAAAATAGCCGCTGTTTTCACTAGTAAAATTTGTGAATGAGCATATATATTCATATGGCTTATTATGGTTATGTGCTAAAGCTAATTCTGAGTGTTCTTCTACTGACAGGATAAATTATACTCAGAAAACTACGTTCCGTGACCAGTATTAGGGTTACACAACCATTAATTTTGAGGACTATTGTTTTACTCAACATTCAAAACACATGTTGGGCAAACACATTAATTAACTGATGCTAAGGAGAGAATAGAAAGGGAATAATGATTTGTCTTTACAATGCAGAAAACTTTCACATGAGCCTGTCAAAAGATAGACAATATAAGAGTAACTAAGATTCCAAATAGCATATTGGTACAAGTATTTATCACATATTTTAGGAATCATTACAATATGCATTTCCATTAGTCTTCCTTAGAGTTTTATATATGTAAAAAATAGAACAGTAGATATAAGGATAAAATCAAGAGAAAAAATGAATGCATGGATCAATTCGATTATTTTAATGATCTTTCACTCTCAAAGTAATGTGTATAGCTTTGGGTAGGACTGGGTTATAAATATTTGAGGTTAGCTATATTAATTGAAATACAAAGAAAGAAAGAAACCAAAAAACCAGGTCTACACAAAAAAGAGTTCTGTGGATTTAAAAAAAACCCATAATAATTGGGCAAAATCTTGGGGTCCTGATTTTGGTAAAATCCCATAGCCCAAGATTTTAAAAAGTGACTAATGATTTTGGATATGTGGGTGATTGGGTGCCTTACTGTATACTTCTTTCAAGGGGTCTGATTTTCACCTGAAATCATTAGTCAGTTTAAAATATGTTGGCTGTTGATGTCAATGGTGTTTTGTTTGCATAAGGGCTACACAATGTGGCATTCAGTACAGTATATACGCTCCTGCCAACATGTATGGCAAACACTAAGTCCAGATGCTATAATTTGGTCCTCTGAAATGCAACAGGGATGCAAACCTACATCCACCAATTGCCTTCAGGGTGAAGTTGACCCCTGCATTCCATAAGAAACCCAGGGTAGTTTGGTTTTTGTAAAGGGTAGTGGATGACAGAATCTGCCTCTCTGCTCAAAGCAATGGGCAGGCTGCAGGGATGCCATATACCCTTTCCTCAGCTATTTTTCCAGCAACCATTTAGGGGTGATCCAGAAGCTTAGCCCTTAATGAATAAGGATCTAGGGGTCCCTCGCCTGGCTTTCAGCCTAGTGGGGTTGGAACTATTTGAACTTAGTGTCAAATATCCCTTCACCCTGCACAAAGGCCATGGGTGCTGCACTATGTCTGCTCCCCATTTTTATCCCCTTGCCACTAGCAGCAGCCATATCATAGGTCTTACATGAATGACCTTGTCTATGTGGATGAAGGTACTTCACCCTAATGGGTACATTTTCCAAAGGGATGAAGGCTAACTTCTATTTTTTGCCCATGCTTTTTGCACCTGCAAAATTAGTTCTGGAATTTTTGCAACCAGCTCAATGAAGACAGATGCAAACCTCAGTAGAAGCACCTCTAATCACCTGGATTGTACCTAAAATCCAGTAATTAAAGAGATGAGTATTCAGAGTTGTGCTTTAAACATAGTTGCAGGTGCAAATTTAGTTTCTGCCACAAAAGAGAGGCACCCTATTTGAAAGTTTGAACTTGAATGACCTTTTATCTTATTAATACCATGGGAGGGAATACTTCTTGCTACTTTCCTGGCACGTTGTTTTGCTGGTTAACATTGAAAAAGTGGCTATTTATTAAAACTAACATCCCAAATAATACTTTGGCTGTATATTCAATAAATATGAAGTAACTGAAAATGGGCTCCATTGAAATTTTTATCATAGTCAAGTTTCTACTCTGGGATTAATATTTCCTCTCTGGGATGATGGTGAAATATTTTTTTAAATAATTTTGTTACTGGAGATAAACCTGATATAAGAAAGCTAATAATACGGGGCAGGTTGGAAGTTGGAATACTGGAGTAGTCTATGAAACATTAGCAGACAAGATGGAGAACTTGTATACTTATAATTCAGTCTATGTATAATTTATCCTCAAACACTTTCTAATACTATGCCTTTAATCCTCAATTCTGCTAAGAAATACGTTGACCCCTGTTTTTTCTTTTCTTTTAAATAAATTAAACATACAAAATTCTGTAGACACATTTTGGTGAAGAGCTTTTTTCTGTCTTCTTTTCATTGCAGTCATTTCTTTATTGATTTACGTCTGTAGAGTCTCATTTCCTTAATTTTTGTTCATAGTTACAATGTTTTGAGACATACCATTTTTATTGTGTTTTTAAATAGAACACAATAGTGCATCAATTGTATAGACACAGAGGGTGAACATTTTAAACAGGCCTAAAGGAGTTTTAATGTGAGTTTATCTTTCCCGAATCCCTCTGAAAATAGCCAAAATCATTTCAGGAAAAGAGAAAAGGCAAGTAAGGAGCTGATCCGCAGTTCGTATCTCCCATTACATTCCCATCTTGAATTTCATTTTTGCCTAAACGAGGATTACAGGATGAGGCCCTAGAGCAGAAAAGATGCTTTTGAAAATTTCTCTCAAGAAATTTAGACTCCTAAATCCCATTTTCAAAACATATTTGGGCACTTAGTCACAGATCTTTAAAAGTATTTAGGTGCCTAATTCCCACTGATATTTGGAGTTAGGAGCATGAATACCTTTGAGGATCAGGGCTGTTTCTTGTCTCATTGAAAGTTAATGGGAGTTAGGTGCCAAGAATCTTTTGAAAATCCTATTAGTGTCTTTGGCATCTTTATACAACTAAATAGCTCTAAAAATGTGCCCCTAAGTCATTTTTGAAAATGGGACTTCAGAATGCCACTCCTATCTTTGGAGGTGCATTCCCACAGTGCAGCAATCGGGGAGCTGAATGTATGTGTCCATACAGAGGGTACAGAATGGCATGGGCACAAGCTCTGTATAAGCCTCATGTGTAGCGGCAGAAAGGAAGTGGGTGGCAGGCAGGACAGTGGCTGGAGTAGGCTACAGTATTAGGAACCACAGATGCTCTGTGGGAGAGAATTCTTCTTAGCCCCTGACTCTCAGCCCAGCTAACCCAGTCCAACTGCTGGGTAGAGTACTTTAGCCTCAGCAAGCATTCCATAGAGTGAAACCGCGTAGTGCTTTAGGGACAAATCTCACAAAGTGCTGTGTATCTCCTCCAAAGTGCCAAAGGGCTCTCAACTCCTAAGGACTTCCAGAGATGTTGTGGGTGGTCAATGTCTTGCAGCAGCAGGCAGAAGTCCCCCCAGAGTCAGGATTTGGCCCAAGGTTTTGCCTTTCCACAGAAGATTTCTTTCCAATGACATGGAATGTCAAAGCACGCATTCCTAGAAAAACACAATATTTTAATTGCAATCTCTGAGTTTGATCACTAGCTGTCTCAATAACATATGCAAATGCAGTCATTTAAATGCAGAGCACCTTCAAACAAAAATGTTAAGATACCTGCAATCAAGTTACAATTACACTTTTTAAAGAGAACACATTACACAAGCTCTGTACATATGATTAGTTTGAAAACCATCTGTCCAGCTGACGCAGAACAAGGCACTGCGCAGAATCGTGTGACATGGGTATGGCTGAGTTTCCAAGATCTTCTGTTATTAAATATATATCTCTTTGCATTGTCACTGCTCCATCATAATTCAGTGCTCAAGTCAAGCATCATTGTAACTAGCTTTTCAAATGTGAAGTGATAGCTGAGTTTTTCTCATGAAAGTATTGAAAAATAAAGGAATCATTTTCTATTCGTCTCACTATATGTTAAAAATGATAAAGTGAGGCAGCTGAAATACTAATCTTCAGTTTTCATGAACAAGATTGGGATCATAACTCATCAGAGGTGAAGGCTTCCATGAGTTAGAGTGCCTTCACCATAAATGTCATTTGTTCTGCTCATCCTTCTCTGTGGTATTTTAACATGCTTAATTTTTTTATATTTAATTATGTTTTGGTGGGAAGTTTTATTTGAATAGTATTCTGCTTCTGCACTGCCCATTCTTACTGTTGGCATTAGAATGGAGTGGAAAACCAGTGTGTACTCTTAATCAGAGACAGTGAGAAAAATCAACATTTTTGTTCATTATTTTGGTGAGTTATTTACATATATATTATATGTATGTAAGTAATTCTTAACCAAACCCTAATCTCCTTTCTCAGGCAAAACTTGAAGATCAGGGCCCTTTGCATATAACGTTAGATTCACTTTGCCAGTGTCTGGGGTGAAAAGAAGAAGACAAGAAAGACTATAGAACAGCAGTTAGATAAGTTTATGAAGGATGGATCCATCAATGGCTATTAGTCAAGATGGTCAGGGACACAACCCTATGCTCTGGGTGGCCCTAAATCTCTGAATGCTAGAAGTTGGGTCTGGATGTCAGGGGTTGAATCACTTGTTAAAGTGCCATGTTCTGTTCACTCCCTCTGAAGCAACTGGACCAACCGCTGTTGGAGGACAGGATAATGGGCTAGATGGACCATTGCTCTGACCCATTTGGCCATTCTTATGTTCTTACTTTCTTTCTACCAACAGAGTAACTAATTGTTCTCATTTGTGGATTGGGAAATGACATCAGGACTGATATTTTTTCTAAAAAGCAAACAAACAAAACAGAACAAAAAAGCCCACAGAACAATAATAATTAAAAGTATCTATAGGCCATTGTTCTTTTAAAAAAAAATAATAAACAGGCCAGCTTCTGCTAATACTGCTTCTAGCATTCAAAACCTCTGCCCCGCTTCCAACAGTACCATTTAAAAATGACAACCAAAATCAACCCAACTAATTTCCTGCCATGAAAATGTTTCTTCTTTTTTTTAAAAAATGTGTAACTACTCTACAACAAACAAACAATTGCAGTGGATCCACATGCTACATGGGGCAATATTCAGCCCTAGATCATTGACTGACATGAAGGATGATTTGTGTGTTGCCAACAGAGCATCACCACTTGTTTTTTGGTTTCATCTGCTTGTTATATCTTGGGTAAAATTTTCAAAAGCGTCTAGGTGACTTAGGAGCCTAAGTTTTTGGCACGTATTCAGTAAAATAATTTGCATTATCCAGCATGTCTCCTAAACCATTTTAAATCATGTTAAATACAAGGTCTTATAACAACAGAACATTTTCAACATTATTTTCAGGTTACCTCAGATTAAAAATGGCTGAGAGGATAATCAAGCTTCCTTCCTGTGTTTGTGCAGGTTGGGAAACAGCACCTCTAAAAACATGCATCGAAGGCACACAACCCTTCGGGAGAAAGGCCGCAGACAGGCTATCCGTGGCCCAGCCTACATGTTTAATGAGAAGGGCACCAGCCTGACCGTGGAGGAAGAACGCTTCCTGGATTCTGCGGAATATGGCAACATCCCCGTGGTGCGGAAAATGCTGGAGGAGTCCAAAACCTTGAACTTTAATTGTGTTGATTACATGGGACAAAACGCTTTGCAGTTAGCGGTGGGGAACGAGCATTTGGAAGTGACTGAACTCCTTCTGAAAAAGGAGAATCTGGCTCGAGTGGGAGATGCGCTGCTCTTGGCCATCAGTAAGGGATACGTGCGCATTGTGGAAGCAATATTGAACCATCCGGCCTTCGCACAAGGGCAGCGCCTCACGCTAAGCCCCCTTGAGCAGGAACTACGCGATGACGATTTTTATGCTTACGACGAAGATGGAACTCGGTTTTCTCATGACATCACCCCCATAATACTCGCTGCTCATTGCCAGGAGTATGAAATTGTTCATATCTTGCTTCTGAAAGGGGCACGGATAGAAAGGCCCCATGACTACTTCTGCAAGTGCAACGAATGTGCCGAGAAGCAGAGGAAAGATTCCTTCAGTCACTCTCGATCGAGAATGAATGCCTACAAAGGATTAGCAAGTGCTGCTTATTTGTCTCTTTCCAGTGAAGACCCCGTTCTTACTGCTTTAGAACTAAGCAATGAATTGGCAAGACTAGCCAACATTGAAACTGAATTTAAGGTAATTCAACCTAAAAGGTTTTCCTTCTGCTAAACGGGTTAATAGTGGCATATATTTTACATATGCAAGTGTGTTGGTCAGAAACTCAGGGTTCAGAAAGCACATCCTGAAAATTCAAAGCAAGAAATCAAATTCTAGGTCAGCCTCAGATTAAGGGAAATCTTGGTCAGTATTTAGATTCAATTAGAGCTTCCATCAGAAATGTGAAATGTGATAGATGCCTTTCAGGCAGAAAAATTGCCTCCAATTCTCCTACCATTATGAGAAAAAACTCAGACTGAGATTCCCCCTCCCCATTTCTAGAAGTGTCAATCCACTAGAATCTAATACGTGCTATTTTACTCTGAAAGCCAAGCATTACATATTAGATGATTTACTATGTTAGAGAGGACAACTGGAAAATATGATTCACCCCTCCTTTCTTCACCAACACCATATTGTATGTAAAAAAGTGAGGGCAAAGCATCCATTTTAAGTGCCTATGGAAATGTCATTATCTCCTAAATTCCTACCTATTTGCGCAGAGCTGGGCAAATCTTTTTCAGTAAATAGTAAATTTGGTTTAATGACAAGTATATTATGTAATTATTTGCAAATTTGGGTCAAATTTGGCCAATATTTTCAGTGAACATTTTTTTTTCCAGAAATGTTGAAAAGCTTCATTTTGACATGGCAGTTTGGAAAAAAAATTGAGACATTTTGTTCAACCCAAACAAAATATTTTTGATTATTCATTTGGGTGAGGGGAAAAATAAAAACAAAACAATTTTGGGTCAAAACAAACCAATTTTCCTGCCAGATTTTTCAGTTCATTCACTCAATTGAAAAAGTCAGTCATTAACACACCTCTAATTTTGATGAGAGATGGCAAGACTTCATGCCTTGTATTCTTCTCAGTAGCCTATTTCAATGCTTTACCTGCCCGTTTGCAACTGTTTTATCTTGTATAGGCATTAAGATATAGGTGAAAGGCACAGGGGTTTAGAATGTTGGTGCAGCAGAAAATATCATTCGGAGTACTTAAAATGTGTTAACTACATATGATTGGTAACATACTTGTCTGAAATTCATAACTCTGTTTTTGAAAGCTCAGCTGAGGTCATCTTCACTTTTTAATATATTGTAAGAAAACCCACAGCTACCCAGAACTCGTACATTGCACACTCAGAACTTCATGGTGTCAGAAGGGTTAAAAATTGGATTTTGCTGCTCCAAAAGCAAAGGCTCCTATTGCTTGTGCTGAAGGACGATCTAATTTGTCTGGCAGCAATCTAGATCAGTGATTCACAAACAGAAGTGGATGGCCCAATGGTTAGGGTGTTATTTCAGGACTTGGGAGACACAGTTTCAATTACCTGCTCCGTTACCTCCTTCCTATGTGACTTTAAGCAAGTCAGCCTCTCTGTGCCTTGGTTCCCCTCTGTAAAATGGGGAGTTCCCCACCTTGCTGAGATGTTGTGAGGATTAATACATTTAAAGAATGAGATGCTCAACTAACTACAGTGATGGGTGCTAGGTAAGTATCTTAGGTCTATATACATGTTGGTATATCAGATTAAGAATCCATCCTAACTACTCTGATTCAAATTAGAAAGGTGCCACATCTAGTAGTACTTGCTCTTCAGATATTGCACTCTTCATTTTAAATCTTGAGATCTACTTCTCTAGATGAAGAGTGGTCATGGGTGGGTGGGGGGAGGAGGTACACAAGTAGGTAATTCTGAAAAGTTCCTCTAAGACTATTAGGTTTTGCTGTATTGTTAACTTCTTAACTATCTCCTGCAAGTTACTCAACATCACCATTATGATGATGAGATCGTAACTGACCTATGACATTTGCAACATTTTGCTAAATCAGTAGCATGGTCCAAGTATTTGCACTCTTCCAGGCTAAAATAAATTAGTCATAAAAACTCAATTTTTATGGCCAAGTCAATGAGTTTATGAAAGTTTTCTGGCTAATGTGCAGCTACAACGCTGGTCAGTAACATACATGCAATAAAAGTCTAGGCTGTCAGTAAATTGGGGTAGGATGCCAGCTAGTAATCCATTAATTTTTTTAATTTGAAAAACCATTCAAGTGTTCAAGTATCATTTTCGGAATTCCTCACCAGACAGCCTCTGAATTAGAAGTGACAAGAGCTATATATCTTTTCAAGAGTTGCCTTCTAAATTAACTAGAACCATTATTATACTGGCAAGATGATTGATCCCCTTTGGAAATAAAATTAAGAGCGAGGTCCTGCAAACTTTTACCCATGCAAATAAGGAATTGCACAATTAGATTCCAACACAACAGTGTTAAAATGTAAAAAGGGAGGTTTACATGCATGGGAGTCCAATCTTGCAACACTTACTTGTGGAAGTAGTCATATATGAGCAGTCCCATTAATTTCAGTGAAACTACCTTCATGAGGCACAGCTGCAGGATCAAACCCACAGTTAGCAGTATTAGTATCTCATTAATGTTCTAGCTCCCATCCAATAAAAAATGGCATACTATTTCATTTCAGGGGCATCAACAGCTTTCAGCATTACATGGCTGTCAGCTCTGATAAGTCTCTCTGTGCTTAACTGTAAATATATTTTTACCAGAACCTGGTCTTTCTCTAGATCAAATCTACCCTGTGAACCTTTGTTACCAACAAAGAGGAGATAAGATGCAATGGGGTTGGATACTTTAGAAACAACAGAGATTATGAGGGAGCCATAGCTAGACAGGGATATAAGGTGTTATGAAACTTTCCATCATCTCCATTCATTATGTTTGTGTTGATGCGTTTCCAACTCCTGTCTCTTTGTGGAAGATCCTCTGTATCACATGGAAATATCTATAAAATGTTACTGATAGTTTATTTCACATTTCCATAATCTTTTAATTTAGCCTCTAAAGTCAGTAACATGCAAGGTTTCAAGGACTTCCTACATTTATAATGTAGGAATCTATAAATGTTCTTGTTTCTCAATTTTCTCACCTTAACCTTATAGATGGGACACAGAATTAGGTACTAATACAGCTAATTTAAAATATTTACAGAAGGCAGCATTGGGATTTGTGAAAGAAGGTAACCAAAGCCCCCACTTTCCATGGATGACATTTTGTGAGATTTTTATTCATAGACAGAAGAAATTTTTTATTTATTTTTTAATAAAAAAAAGTCTTGGTGAGACTCTAATGATAGCACATCTGCAACATGTAATGAAAGCAGGCAAACTTTTAATAACATTTCTCAATCTTGAAAATGAAAAAAAGAATTGTTACTCAACTTTTGCCTTTTGTTGTTAATATAGGACATTCTATATTTGCTAACGATCTAAAATCCAAAATCATTACCCTCTGGATTATTATATTCATACAACCTCAGTAGCACACTGTCTTGAAAAACACACTTGACAGTAGACGGAAACGCTACCTCCAACTGAAGTGCATGATTTAACTTTTGAAGATGGCAGCAGACAGATAATAAGAAGTGAGATTATTTTTCCTTCTTTTGTAGAAATTCACAGCATAAGGGAATAATAAATATGTGCTTATTTTTAGCTCTTTTCACTATTCCAAGTGTATTTTATACAATAATGGTATTCAGCAGGTAAGGTTAGCTCATAGCCCCGTGCAGAAATTACATTGTTGGGATGTGGAAGCTCTTAGTTTTGTTAAATTTGATGTAAAGTGAAAGTTGAAATAGTTTTTAGACACATTAATTGCTGATAGTGAGTGAAAACTGGTGAAGTTCAGTTGTCCTGGTGAAGAGAGGCCAAATAAATTAGGGAAGGCAAATGAGAAGACACTCATTTCAGCATAGCTGGATGAGAATTTATTATCCTTTCTCATTTACAACAATGGGAGCTACATGGCTAATTCTCAGCCTAAAACATTACCGAACTTACCTTAAATTACTGTACACAGTGGGACACAGACAATACATCAAACTGCAGTGTGGCAGATTCTCACTGTAGAGCAACAGCTGCTCTTTGGTCTCAGGGAGCCCACAAATGTTTGAGAGGACACATTCAGTCTCTGATAGCTAAGGATGAAGTAATCTCATTCTTTGCATTTTACATACCTCCCATTGTCACTATAAACTTCCCCATTGAACTCTATGGTTTTTTTTAAAAAAAATTGGTTCACTATCAAGATCAGGAGAGTCTGTCATGTTGCTTCCTAGATGTTAGGTAGAGGTATCAGAATGAAGATTTGCAGGAGGCAGATTGAAACTGACAGGGCAACGAATAGTAATATATATACTGGTCCAGATGTTCAGTTGATGTAAATCAGTGTAGCTCCACTGAAGTCAATGGAAGTATATCAATTCACACCAGCTGAGGATCTTGGCCACTAGTTAGAATAAATGCAAATAGGATGGATCCAGCATTGCTTCAGATGAGATGGGAAGTGAGTGTCTGGCTTACAAGGTTTATTGCTGAATAAGGCCTGAAAAAAGAAATGAGGAATAGCAATATTAATGGTATTGGACTGATTTTGTGTTTCATGACCTTCCTTAGGCTTATGCAGCTCCAATGTCTTGCAAAAAAGTCCCCTTATTAATGCTAAAGGAAAAGAAAAAGCTGTTTGAGATGCAGCTGCATGAAATTACTGAATTAAAAAAAGCAAAATCTATGCAATGAAAATGTTAAACTGGCTGTTTGTACTGAAAATTCTCTTGCCTGCCTCTAATAGGCTCATGCTGTAGCTCTATTAAAGGACTTGGTGACTAGCCTGGAAAGGAAGAAAATCATTACAAACGTGGGGTTTTGAAAGTTTATGAAAGGTAGAAGTAGAGGTCTGAGTCATAGGGAGTACTCGTGGGGCATTTATGCATGGTTTACTTGCAGATTTTGCAGGGGCCAGGGACTATCACTCCTTGAGAGCCAAGAGTTCGTATTTGTATGCTTCAACAATCCAGAGCACATACCCTTCTGGTCTGATTCTGGGAGTAATTTATCTGACGCCCAGTGGGGCTGATACTGCATTGCCACGTGGCCACTTTACATAAAGGCAGCAGCTCTCCCACTGGGTTGTATCTCTATTGTAGGGGCTTCCTCTGACCGTGTAGCACTGGTTTAGCAAGTTCTATATTGCCCTACTCTAATGGCTCCCAGGGTGGAGGGCATGCTGGGGGCCCAGGTGAGGTGCGTGTGTGGCTGGAGCATTTGTGCTCTCTCTCTTCTCTGCTGACACAGTGGGTTTTTGTGGGGCCAAGCATGACTAAAAGCAGTCCCGAGACTGCTCTAATTTATGTCAGATGCTGGGTAAATGCAGAGTTAGCTTCAGAATATGGTAAGGCCAAGAGTTGGGTTGATGTTTCCCTGGAGCCCTGCTATATGCTGATCAACCTCATTATGCCTCTTCTATCAAGTTACTTTTTAAGAGCTGAACTTCCCTCTAAGCAAAACACTTAATCGTTATCTTATTTTAAAATGTTGACTCTCCTACGCAGCTAACTACTCCTAAATGAGAAACCTAAACAAAGAAAGAAAGGGATTATAAATTATGTATCAAACTTTTAACGGGTTTATAATGTATTGCAGAATGAAGCCCTAAGATATCAAGAATTGCCAAAGCAAATCATTAAGAACAGCAAGTTACAACCTACAGAATAATAGTGTATAATGAGATTCTACCCTAGAATTGAGATACATTGCAGCTTAATATGTTATCAAGCAGACCAAATTTTAGTGTATTTAATTTGCATAGGTTTATATTATTTTGAATTAAGAATGCATTATAATTTATAAAGTTAAATAATGTAATCACATATACCCACAGTCTGGTACTGCTACTTACTCATGTTGGGAAATACTTTACTGTGATAGTATTTCCATTTAAATCAAGGGTGGCAGTCTCTGGCCTTTAGTCATAATAGGAAAAAAATCTGCTCAGCTACAGGCTACATCCTGCTTCTCTTACGCATGCAAGTAGTGCTGTTAAAGTCACTTCTAGCAAGAATAAAGTTTTCAGTGTTTGTCCCACCCTGTGGAAACAAGTCAATGGGAGTTGCACTGATATACCTGAAAGCAAGATGTGTCTAGTGAAAACTGTTTTAAATGTCACCTTCATATAATGCAATATGTAAACTTCTTCACAAGTACCATCTGCACGCAAACAGGTGACTCATTTTTTGAAGTGGAAAGTGGACCCCGAGAGCAGGGTCACTATAAAAATTGGCGGTAGCTCATTGATCTCTTTAGATGATTATATTCTTAGCAAACATTTTGATGGCAATGCCCTTGTGGATATCTTTGACGCAAATATCAAACTCAATTTAATGCTGCTGTACATAAGTGGTGAAAATGGTGAGGGAAATGTAGCCCAAACAGGCCTTTACCTACCTGCTTACTCTCCCTTCTCCTCCGGGATTATCCACTCCCTCTTTTCTTCTACTGAGCCCCCATATTAAAAACAGGTCTCTTTTCGAACACTGCATTCTCCCTAAATACTGTAATATTCAAGCTGCGTGCTTTGGAATCATTAAATGTCCTTTGTGATAAAGACAATATCATCCAAATCCTTCCACATAGCAATCTAAGCAAATTAAATTACAGGGTGGTAAAGGAGGATATGAAAGGATCTCACCAATCAGAAGTGTTATAATAAGCTCTCCATTCACATTGATTAAAATGTTACTGCAGATATGATCAAAGCCGCCACCTGGAACACACATGGTGCATGGTCCTTGTTTATTAATCCTGCCAGCGTCGTCAATTCCGCTACTTCAGTTAACAGAAGAACATATTTTCTTTCAGTCATCGCCCTCTGGCTTCCATTACTCCTCTACCTGTTGCCCTGTATGTTTACAGATCTTTGAAAAATAATGGGACAGCTGTTCAGAAGGACCTAAATCCACAATCGAACTTTGCACCTGCTGTTTTGGGCCTGGGACAGTGTCTTGGAAGTTCAAACATTTGCAGATGGCCAACTCTCTGATTTGTGGGCTCCAATGACATTTGCAACAGCAAATCAAGTAGTTGGACAGCCAGGGCCATACCCACAACAGGTATAAATGAGTGCTAATGTCAATGGAGCCACACCAGTTTGCACCAGCTGGCCCCTAATTGTTTATAATCACAATTAAAGGTGCCCACAGAGTCCTTGAGAATGGCAACAAAGTTGTCGGTTAGTGTTAGCTGTGACACTAGTATGAATGGTATTCTGTGGTATATGTCAAGTAGCAACTGGATTGACATTACCATTCTGGAGGAAAGATGGCCCAGTGTTTAAGGGTGATACTCTTGGATGTGGGAGGCCTGCATTTAATTCCCCCACCCTGACATAGTCTTTCTATGTGACCTTGGGCTAGTCACTTAGTTTCTGGGACTTAGTTCCTCATCTGTAAAACTGGGATAATAGCATTCTCTATTGTGAGGATAAATACATTAAATATTCTGAGGTACTCACTTACCATTGTAATCTGGGCCTGTGATGGAGCAGAGAAACTACCGCTTGGCACAGCAGGGGTTAAAGAAAAGCTTTGTGTTCAGCTAGCCCCACCCCATTATACCTGCAACCAATGCCAAGCCTGGAGGCAGGAGAAAAGAAGTGAGCCTAGCTCAGTTGGGAGCTGACTGGCGAGGAGGCAGGAGCTCTCTGTTTGCCTACCTGAAGGGACAGATCAGCTACCTGTAAGCCATCATAGGCACTGGCGGCAGGTAAGCCTTGCCCCATGAAGGGGAGTGTGCAGCTAATCTCCAACTGTAGGGCAACTGGACTAGTGGGGCCACATCCAAACTAAAGGACTTTAGTAGAAAGTAGTCCAGGGAAGCTGGTCTTGACTCCACCCTGCCGAGAGGCAGACTCATCTCCACTGTTTAGGGGTTGTACTGCATAGGGTCCTGGGCTGGGACCTGTGGAGAAGGGAGGGCCCAGGTCCCCCTACCATTCCCTTTGAATAACGATCTAGCCACTAGGCCCCCTGGGCATCGAAGGCCCTGTCATTAATTTATTAATTAGATGGATTAATAAAATTAAATTTCATAAACCTTGTAAAGAGTTTAACTATTCAAATAGAAAACTCTGAATAGTTTTCGTTTATAACTTTCGTGAGAAAGTTGCTGAGGAAAAATAATAAATGTAAAAAAACCAAAACCAAACCCACGTAAAAAGTCAAATGAGGTGAATTGTTTGTAAAAGCTTGAAAAAAATTATTGATTGCAAAAGCTGAGCTCCATAGCCATGATTGGGAGTTATTTTGATATGAACAATAGAGGCTACCCTCGGAGGAAAAACATCAATAGAATTGAGCTACACAAACAGAATCAAATAGAAATGCAGGAGTGTTTCTGTGAGGATGTGGGGGAAGGAATACTACCAAACTAATAATGAACAGTGATAAGACAACAGCATGACATTTGAAAGACTGAGGGAGCTTTTTTGTTAATGGAGAGATTTTTGTCTCTTGCAGTATTGCTGCACTGGCAGTGGGATCATTATAAACTATTCATCTACTTGCTACCACGCTGAATGAAATTACACTTTGTAAAGATAATCATGCGGGGTTTGTGGGCTGAAATCTGCTACCTCTCTGTTGCCATGGAGGGAACATGTTGCAGAACTATGGCAGTCAGTGGCATGGAAGCGTATGGGTCACCCAAGGGTGCTCTGCAGCTCTTTGCAAGATAGAAAGAGAAATGTGATGGTGACTCTTCTCCACGGAATTGTGGATGAGCAGGAAGTTCAGGGAAGAGACCAGGCTGATGAGTCACATTACAGATATATTCCAGCCTTATAGAAGTTCTGCATCCTGCCTGTAGACTTAGTGGGGAGGATTCCATACTAGCTCAGATGAGAGCCAGTGTGAGTATGTGTACGTGAAATGGAAATCACACCTCTACCTCACTGTGCAGCCGTAGCTTTAGTTACTTGAGCATAGCCTGTAGCATTGGTAGAGCAGATGCAATTTGTCAAGCCACATTCACACTGGTCCTAGGTTTCAAAAGTGGCTACCCAAAATAGTTGCTCACTTGGCATTTTTGCATGCAAGATTTATTTTGGAGATTTTCCAGAACAACTAGGGGATGTAGCTACTAACTTTAGTGACTTCTGATTAAATCCCCTCGTCATCTTTGACTGACCGAGCCCACGTACAGGTGTGGCAATAACTTTAGAAAGTGGGGGAGGGGTCTTGTCCAGCTTCAATTAAAGTGAATGTAAAGTCTCGCACTGGCTTTAGTAGCCATTGGGTCAGGACCTACTGTGAAATTCTCTTCCTGTTTTCCACTATGCTTTATGCACTAATCATAGACAAAGATTAAAAGTGAACTAGCCATGAGAGCAAGGAAACAGCAGCAGTATTCAAAATTAAAGCTCATGTTGCTTTCTATAACAGTACACGTTAAGCAAGCAGTACCAGTCTGGATTAAAATTTGATTGGATTTGTGGATATTTTTCCCTTACAGATAATCTGTACAAAGAGCGTTTATAACCTGTCGATAAATATGTATGGGGTCTGTTCTCCACTCCTGTGGCACACAAAATGGAGACCAGAACCCTTGAGAGAAATTCTGAACTTGTAAGATTGCTGAAGGTACTTAATTAAATCACAGTGTGCTTCAGGAGCATTTCACGTGGCAGGTAGAGGGCTAAAAAAGCTGAGCATTGTTTTCTCAACAGGCCAGAGCATGAAAAGTAACTGTAAGTATAGAATTCAATTATCAGTACATCTGGGAACTTTTTAATTACACCATAAAGCAGTTTTAGAAAGAGAACTTAATTAGTTTTGAATATAAAATATTAAGGGCTCGATTGTTACCTGGAGTATGTATGCAGACAAGCGAGTCAGGGGGAATAAGAAAATCTCTCATCCCTCCCTATACAGCAATGCAGACAACCTAGAATTTAGGTCTCTGAGGAGGCTGAAGTAATATGTATTTGCCTATTCCCTCCCTGAAGCAGTTTGGTTGGATGGGGCAATGAATGGGCATAGTCTTGGTTCTACCCTCTCCTTGTCTCTTCCTCACATTCACCTCCTACATACATCCCCTGCCTAGAGCAGCGAGGTCAATATGGAGTGAGGGGTGCAGGGAGTAATTTCTTGATGGTATTGGCCAGCAGTAAACTATTACCCTTGTAAGCAAACTGTGCTGAGAGGAAGCATTTGCTCCCTAATTCCTTCTCTGGGATTCTCCCAGAGCCGATCGCCTATGCACTGTTTCTTATTAGAGTTTGCTTCCTTGGGACACTAAAAATTAAAGCTTTTACTCTGCTCCTTCTCTTGGTAACTTCACAATGGTAGAGTCCAATGTATTACCAAACAGAGAGGAGGCATTAGCGGGAAATTGTTTCTGCAAATGTTCATTTTGATTTGGAAATGAATCTAGGTTGGATTGTATTTGAGATCCTTTCATGTCATTTGAGGGAGAGGTGTTATGGAGTAAATCAGTTAAGTCTAAGGGCAGATCTACATTACGGCAGGGATCAACATTGTGAGATCAATCTATCAGGGGTCGATTTATCGAGTCTAGTCTAGACGTGATAAATCGATCCCCGAACACTCTCCCGTTGGCTCAGGAACTCCACCGCTGCAAGAGCTGTAGGCGGAGTTGATGGGGGAGTGGCAGCAGTTGACTCAGTGCCATGAAGACGCTGCAGTAAGTCAACCTAAATATGTTGACTTCAGCTAGTCTATTCAAGTAGCTGAGGTTGCATATTCCCCCTCCCTGGCCCAATGTAGATCAGGTCAAAGAGAGGCAGTTCATTCTAATGTTTCAAACTTAGGTTATGATTTTATACCTGCTCATTGTGGCACCATGGACAATTCATTTTAATTCTCTGTGCCTGGGTTTCCATGTATCTAAAATGTGGATGTCAAACAGATTTTTTTAAAATTAACTTTGAATGGAAAAAGCTACTCAGATATTCTCAGTAAAATCCTGGCTCCAGTGTAGTCAATGGCAAAACACTCACTGACCTCTGTGAAGCCAGTTTTTCGCCCTTAGTCTTTTAAAGAGGCATTTGTGGAGTGGAGGAGACAGGACTCCATTGTATTTTTGTTGATTTTGTTGTTTTGTTTTTTGTGGGGTAATTTATTGGTCATGTCTGATGATGCCCGCAGCTTGATAGGTGCCTCTCTGGAAGTAACTGAATTTCTTACAAATAACCTGTCATGTTTTTGTTTCACACATATATCACAGCAAACTAATCAATTCAATTAGACTTCAAACACTGCCACCAGGTATAGATCTTGATTAATGCAAGGAGCATGGGGAGAATAGGTTTAATGACAAGGAACCATTTATAAGAAATGTATTGCCATTCGCATGTAAATCAATCAGGAATACAGACTCTTTTGTTCAGACCCAAATGTATGGATTCGATTCTTAATTTAGAGTGTAATTACGCTGCTCTGAGACAGATACAGGTATAATTTGTTCTTTTCCATTGTCCTTTCTCCAGAGGTCTGCTCTCCTTAACCTCTCCTCTGTACAAGACCACAGCAAGAGACCACTGTCTTTGTGCCTTCTAAAAGGGGAAGAGAATTGGGCAAATTCTGTTGATCCCCCTTGGAGCACTGCCCAGGTGGAAGCAGAGCGGTAGTGGCTTAGCAGAGATTCCACAGCCAGTCTGCCTGTGCAGGGCAGACGGAAGCTGCTTGATTGAACAGACCTTCTTGAGAATGAGCTCAGCTGTTGCCCTTGCTGACGCTTCGGGCAGAGCTTGTTGGCAGGACTCTGAGGGATGGGGATAGGATGGGAGTTTGCCCGTGCTTCCTTGAAGCTACAGAGCACTGCACGGCTGGGCAGTTTACACACCCCCTGACTAGTATTCCAGGCAAAATCAATAACTTTTACTCCAGAAACAGTGCAGCTACGCAACTTCTCAGTCACAAGCAGTGACAGGGCTCAGGACGTTTTTAACTTGCTTCTATGGCATGATGAGCCCCGTCTATGCTAGTGAGTGCACCATTACTACCACGGGTGCGGTTACACTCGTCTTGGAATGAGGGTCCTTTTACTAGTGCAGTTAAGGCTGTCAGGGGGGCTGGTTCTGAATTTCTGCTGGGTAACTGTGCTGGGAGCAGGGAAAGGACACACTCATCATTTTCTTCCCTTCTTGTGCAGCAGAAGCCAGAGTTTACGCTTGCCATAGAACTTTGAACAAGCCCTTATTAGACCTGGATTACCACAGACATTCGTCTCCATGAATTTTCCTTAAAGTGGTATACAATTAGGTGCTAATATAATTGCCCGTCTGTTTCCTTGGCAATAAACAGATACTCGAGAGTGGATAAAGTAGGAAGACAAAGGCCAAGTCACTTCTCAGAATGAGGGAATCAAATTATTGCTGAGGAAAAGAGAGAGGAAATGGGGTTGTTGCTACTAGAATGCCAGCTTAATGCAATATTGATAGTCTTTCTTTTTAATTATTAACACTAATCTTGGTTTACCACTGCTACCAGCACTGGCAGTGGGGGTCACTTGCAATAGGAAGAAACTGATAATGCTACCCCAGTTACTTTCTTGTGGTCCTATATTCTGAGGGGCAAGGCGGTCTACTGTAATTAAAAATGAGTATAATCAGAAATATTATTCTGGACAGAAGAATAATAGTAGTTCAGAAGACAGAGGGGAGAAAGGAAACAGATATCTCTATCCTAGTTACTGGAGGGAATTAACATTGTATGCTGAATGTAAACAAAATAACTCCATGAGTTGGAGGGTCTGAAGTTCAAGCTAAAGTGGATGAAGATGGGAAATCATTTGCAATATTCATAATTATGCTGTTTGTTGTTGTAGATAATTCTAATGAACCCATCCCCCTGGTTCCTGGGCAGACTATGTCCTTGATTGTGGATGAATGTCGGTAGCATACAATCCCATTTTTCATTACTACAAAAAATGGGTCTCGGGTACTTTAAATCCTTTGTCATAATGAAGACCTTGGTTTCTGGAATGTAATTTGCAATTTCCTTGGATGTTATTTGCTGGAGATAATTTTACCCCAGTGCAGTATGGCAATGACTCAAAATCATGGCCAAGTGTGTCATTTTGCCACTCTCAGAGCCTCAGGAGTTGGACTCACGTCAAAGCAGAAACAAGTAATTAATCTTTTTGATATTTGAATATTATATATATGTATATAATATAAGCTGTCTCTACCTATTCAGCAGTTAAGGACGGATTGTCAAAAGCACTCAGATCCAGATTGTCTCAGTGCCCACAATTGCAGGACAGCTGTTTGAATGAGCTTAGCTGCTATTTAGGAATTAATACAAGGGGGAGATTTTCAAAAGTTAAGCACTTGTGTAAGTGATTGCAGGACTGAAGTCTTATTTGGGGGTCTAAATGGGAGTTGAGCTCTTCTGGAAATCGTGCCTGGTCTATATGCTATGAGAAGTAATGCTACATTAACCGTAATGCATTGATTTCCCAATTTTATATATTTCTACTTTTCTATTAGTTGAATCTTTCTGTGGGTCCCTCCACCTGCACCCAGACACAACTAGGGATGGATTTGCACAATTCTTCCAATACTATAAAAATGTAGAGGTTCATTTCTAAATTATGTGGTACCATCTGTTGTAAAATAGATACTTTTAAGCATCCGTTTGGGGCAAATTCTGTCCTCCATGATGTCTATTTAAATCTGAAATTACTTTGTTGAAGGCAAGGCATAATTGTTATTGTTGGAGACAGTGGTTACTCCAAGTTTACAATGTTGTAAATGAGACAAGATTGGACCTAGTATTTTCAGTTATCTATTTCCTGTTTGCTATTCAGATAATTGGTTTGGACCAGATGGTGCTACCTTTACTTATGTAGAGTAGTACTATACTCCATGAATAGCCCTATTGGTTTCAATGATGCTACTCAGGTAGTAACTTACATTCTCAGGAATAAGAGTAACAGCATCTAGCCATAGACAAAAAGGATACTTCATCTGGTGGTCTCAAAACACATTACAAAGGTGTGTTATCCCAGTTTCACATCTGTCAAAAGCAAGGCAAAGACATATGAAGGACTTATCCAAAGGTTACACAGTGAGGCAGTGACAACTGGGAATGTTTTCTGACTCCCAGATCTCTATACGTGTCAGACAACATTGTCGTCTTCTCACAATATGACGTGGTTAATTGTTGCTAATGTGATGGGTCATGAATAACTAGCTGAGCATGTTTCTGAATCCGCACTTTCCTCAATCTCTACCCAGCCTAGTAAGAGTTGGCCTGATTCACAGCGGGAGCTAGAAGACCAAAAAGAAGTGGGAATCTGCCAAGGGGAACGGTTGGAAGAAAGGTGAAATTTATGCGTTCACCACTTCCTACTTAATTCTGCAACTTTTGCCCAATGGAGTTCACGGTTTTGGCTGGTTGGTGAGTGGGAGGGTGGAAGGGTGGCAAATGGAAAGGACTGGTTGTGACTGGTAGTATGATGCGTTAGTGCTGAACGGGTCAGCCTTTCACAGGACTAATATCTCTTCCTCTTCCCTTCCAAGGCTAGTGCAAACTGGAAACATCATAGGAATGTTCAGTTATATTGATCCTGTTCTAGCACACACAGAAGCGAAGATGACTCATGTGGCAAGGTACCTCCTTGGTCTCACCAGCCTCAGCTGTTTTTAGCTTTGGTAAGATGGGCTTGGATAAAACAGTCCTTCTGGGATACACAGGGGCAGTCCATTCCTTCTTTCAGCCAGTCTTTTGTGCTTGTTTTTCTTCCCTCGTGGGAGGGAATGCAGTCTCCCCTCCTGGTGAGGCTCGCTCGCTTGCTGCTCCTAGCCTACTGGCAGCTTGATTCCTTCTCTCTCTTCCCCCCTCTTCTCCCAACAGGGGAGGGTTTAAAAAGGTCTCAGGCAGCCCTTAGTTGGGATCAGCTGATCCTAATAGACCTCAGATACACAGCTACACAGACCTCAGGTTTTCTACCCTTTTCCCCTTTGCAGCTGTCTGTCCTGAGTTTATCACACTCTATTAAAACTTAAATAAATAAATGCCTGAGAAAACGGAATGTCAGGGAAAATCAAGAACTGAAAACCTAGCATTATACCAATTATTGCCATTCTAAAGCCAAAAGAGTAAAGTTTTGGGAAGTAACGGTTACCTTGCCTAATATGGTAATGAATTCTAACACATTAGCTATGCGTTTACTGCCAACAAAGTTTTTAGAATGAGATCACTAACTCGTCGTAAAATGCTGCGGGAAATCCAAGGCACAGATAGTTTTGACCTTAGTGTAGCTGTTCAAGGTCAACACCATACCCTCACCTTGGGTTGACTTTGACTAACTACACAGAAGTAGAAACTACCTGTGCGTCTCTTGTGGGATTTTACAGTAAGATAACTATTGCAAGAGAGTTATCTTGCTGTGAAAACATACCTTTTTTATAGTAAAGACTTAACCTAAGTGTTGAAAATAAGGCTAAATTTAGGAAGGGTCTCTTTATTTCTATCTAGATACAGTTTGGGGCTGGCACTCTGAAAGGTCAGGGCCAAGCCCTGATCTTTAATGATAATAATTAATTAATACTTAGCTATTATATAGCATTTTTCATACATAGATTTCAAAGTGGCCAAGTAGCGTTAAACATGTAAGATTTTCATTTCTGTTCTGTGCAACAAGAATGCCTTATGAGAAATATAACTAATCTCATCTTATGAGAAATATAAACTTCAATGCATTAAGAAAACAGCTTCTTTTGATTTCAATCCATTTTCTTTCTGTTTTAAGAGAGAAAAATCTCTCTTAAATCTCATATTAGGAAATTCTCCCATTGGGTGGGTGTTTCAGGCAGAATGTCCCAAAAGAGAAAAGAAAAGAAGGGTAGATGCTAAAGGATAAACAGTGTCTGGGAGATAAAACACCCAGTTGGTCTTAAGTAAAAGGCGTGAACAGAATTATGCAAAAAGCAGAGCAGATAACACACTAAGGGAAATGCCATGGAGGGAGACCCTAGAACAGATGTGAAATGCAGGATGATTGGGTTGTAGGAGCATGCATGCGCACATACACACAGAGCAAACATTTGGAATCTAATCTTTTTTTTAGCAGACTCTTCTCACATACAAACACCCCCACACACACATTTACTGCACATTCTTCTGTAGCTTGCAAACAATGCAGAGATGCATCTTAGAAAACAGATGGGTTGACTGATACACAAAACCCCAGCAAATCGCAATGCTGCATTGTATTCCTGTCATTGTGTAAGGCATGTGGGATATAAAATGATTTATTTTTGAACAAATAGGGCTCATGAACATAGAATTAAAGGATCCTCTAATGGAAAGTGGGTTTGTTCCTTTTAAAATAATAGAATCTCTTGACTGGCGTGCACTCTTACTGGGAGTAATGCAGATATTTGAAACTAATATTGTGGAGTTGGCAGGTTGTTCTGCATGATGATGAGCTTCTTTTTGCTTGGGACATCAATGAATCATTAGGCCTTTTTCACCAGGTGAATTAGCAGAATATTCTTTTGAAAGACATTAGTCTGTATTTAGCAAAGAGAAGAGGTTGACAAGACATGAGGAGTAAGACTCCCTCCTTCACGGAATATATATATATTTTCTTGCACTTCACATACCAAAGAATTTATCTAATACCTCTCTGAAGTCTAATCTGTTTAAATGCGACAGCGAGGGACTCTATATTTTATCTGCTGGAAACAGGTGTTTCAGCATAAACATTCAAATGAGCTTGAGGAAATCGGCAAGAAGCAGGGAAAAATTTTAATTACTCTAAGAATCAAAAGCATGTGGCTTAGTTATGAGGTGAGATTGAAAACCAGCTGAAATTATAAGAAGGCAAAATAAATTAACAGACAAGTATCATCCTATACTGAGAAGCTACCTTGCCAAGCTTGGGATTTTAAATATTCCAGTTTAAAAACTATTGTCGAGAAATATCATTTCTGTTCTAAATGTGAATATTTCACTGCCCACATGGAATCAGTGTTGCATTATTTATAGGCTGTGCTGCAGGGTTTCAGCACACATTCAGTTTCTGCACTGAAAATGGTAGGTATTAGATAAACACAATGAAACAGATACATTAAAAGCATGTTATGAGAGTCAGGGTGACAGATAACATAGTGCATAGCAATGACTGAATGGATATTTTTGCCTCAGGTGCAGAGGAAATCCTCTGTTCTCTCCAAGTGTCAAGGGATCCCTAGGTCCCATCATCACTGGGAAATTGTTTAGCTTTCCAAACAGCAATGCTGGGCAATGCAAGCTACTGTGAGGAGGGAAAACTTAACCAAGTCATTCCTTTAAAAAAAAAGCGAGCTGTCTGAAACTCTGTTCATGATCAGAACTTAAAATGGGCTGCTATCACATTTTCCCAGTGCAGAGGTGAACCCAGGGTGCACAAAGAACATAGAGGGACCCTAATTTAGGTTTATAGGCCTCCCACAAGTAAATGGCATAAAATTAAAAGTTCCCTTGAAAAACATCAAAGGCTGAACTGACCCTGCGGGGATTTGTACCTTTCATTCTATGGAATCTGAAGCTTTGGTCACTAAGTATAGGCCCGTTCTTAGTGGTTAAAAAAAAAAAGTTAAATGGCCATATTATTGATTTTGTTCTCCCTGTTTTCACTGTTAGTTTTTAACTCTCCATTCTATCCACTGTGATCCTTCCAACAAGCCATTAAATCAATGGAACAAGTCTGAGTCTAGCTTAGTCAGCGATAATCAACAAGTTAAAAAGTGACTTCTATTCATATCTAGTAATTACTTCTCATAATTGTTTTACTGTGTATTCAGTACAGTGAAACTGTAATCAGCTTATTGTATGATTGGGTACATATTAAGTTCAAATACATCAGATTCAACATTCAGATTTACACATGCCATGTTATATTTGTATAACTGAGATCCTGTGCATTAAAATTCACTCTCATTGCCAGGCTTGTAGAGAACTCTGTAAAAGTGCAGTTTCAAAACTCAGTTAAATTTCGATGGGGCCACTAACAATGCCAGAAAGAAGCCTTAAATCTTATGGGCATGTCACCTGCAAATTATTTTGTCTTTTAATTCTTGTGGCACAGAAAAGAGAAAGCTAAATGTTAATTAAACTAAAACTATGTTCAAAAATATTAAGGTTCTCAGTTATAGACATAAAATAAAAGTTTAAAGACTGAAACTTCATGGACTGTCAGAAAATTCCAGGTAGAACACATCTAATGTGCTGATGAATATACCAGCAAGGACTTAGCTTTACAGTACCAGCAAAGCAGGTGCAATAGAATGCTAGGTTTCTCAGTGTTCTAACATGTTGTGTATGTACCATATATACTGTAGTAAGTAAGCAGGAGGTGAATATCAAGAAAGTACACTTGCACCTTTATTGTGTTTTCTTTGTGGGGTTAAAAAGCACTAATCAAAATAATGTCACATGATTTAGTACATATTTTTTCTGCCATTAAAGGCAAAGTCACTGTTTCTCTAAAAAGGCATTGGCAAGGCACTAGACCTAGCTTAAAAGGTTTGACTAGGCAGTTTAGGTCCAGAATTAAGATATTATTTAAAAAAGAAGAAAAGATTTATAAAATATGCTAGTAATAGACATGTGACTAGAAATGTGTTTTTTTTAAATCAGCAAAAATGTTTATTTTTTTAAGAAAATTGGGGAATAAAATGCAGAGAGCTGAAGCCACACTCTAGGATCTGGATTTTCAATACCATTGTGGCGTGTTTGGCTCTGAGTGTTGCTTCAACTCGGCATTTAAATTAAAGATTTATTTGTATGTGCACAATGTAGACACTGTAGTACTGTTTTAGTGCAGGGGAACCTAACTAATGTTCATTGTCCAAGTGAAGTGCAACTAACAAACAGATAAATGTTGAAAAATAAATTAAAATTTTAAAAATGATTTCAGACAAGATGGTATTTGTATCAAAGGTAGAAAAATTAGTCTTTGTCTTTTAATATCCTCAAGAATTTTGGGTACCAAAGTTATGTGATTGGATACTGGAATTACTGGGTGAAACTCTATAGTCTCTGTTGTACAGGGTGTAACACTAGATGACCAGAAGAGCCTAAACATCTATGACTCTATATGCTAGGTCTCTGAAATGTGCCTTAAATCTCATCTGAAATGCCCCACGGATGAATTAATCTGATCCACTGTGTTTGAGGAAGCCATTATTGAAAATTAGTGCCATGAAATTGTGTGAAATATAAAGACTCTTAGAATGCTGCTTTATTTCTCTAATACAGTAAAAATAGTAGGTTCCCTAAAATAATGTTCAACACTTATAGAGCACACTTTACACAGAGCGTTAAATATCACTATCCTCATCTTACAGGTGGGGAAACTGAGGCACAGAATGATTAAGTTGACTTGTCCAAGGCCATACAGCAAGTCAGGAGCAGGACCAGGATTGTTTTCTGACTCCCAAGTTTGTACCCTATTAAGTGGAACACATTGCCTCTTGATACAGGTTATACTGCAAATGAAAGGTTAAAATATGCAAGACATGGGCATAGGTAGAGTCTGAGGAAAAGAAAATTCACCCAAAGGATTCAAACACTACTTTGCTGGGGTGCAGAAGGGGGAATCCTTGTCTGCATTATACTGTATGTGCAGTGGTCAAAGCCTCTCTCATTCCTCCTTGATCTGAGTGGTGAGAGCTCCCACCACTCAGATCAAGGAGGAATGAAAGAGGCTTTAAGAGAAGAGTGGAAACTATGGTTCTCACTCTGCTCAAACAGCATAGTCACACACATTGTGTGCCTCGTATGTGGGAGAACAAGGAAAGGATCAGGTACATGATGTAGGTTCAGTTAGGTCCTGGAGACTCTGTGTGTGTGTGTGTGTGTTTGTGTGTGTATTTATATATATATGTATAATATATATAATATAACTCTATGGTCTCTGTTATACAGGGTGTAACACTAGATGACCATAAGAGCCTAAACATCTATGACTCTATATGCTAGGTCTCTGAAATGTGCCTTAAATCTCATCTGAAATGCCCCACGGATGAATTAATCTGATCCATTGTGTTTGAGGAAGCCATTATTGAAAATTAGTGATATATATTACACACACACACACACAAAGCTAATTATATATATATATTACACACACACACACACAAAGCTAATTTTTATATATATATGTGTGTGTGTGTATTACCTTTGTGTTTGTCAATGGATAACTTGTAGAGATGACAGATTTATTTTTCCTTGAGGAAAATTTTATGTTTTCGGAGAAACATCACAAATGAAATATTTTGATTCTGAAATGCCACTGGGGTGTTTCATGGGACTTTTTAGTCTGGGTGCATCGTGCTCCCATTTTCTTCTAAGAGGACATGCTCCTTGGTTCGTCTACGTCTCCTGTGTTGCATTACAGTCTCCTTCCTTGGTAAAGGGAGATGGAGTACTGGGGCAGTTGTATGGCTGTGATGGATCTGAGAAGATGAAATCCAGCTGGGGAGTTCAGTCCATGCAGAAGCAGGAGAGTATAAAACACAGTTTTGATGGAATATTTCTGACCAGCCCTAGTATTCATGTCATAGGGAGCTACTCTAAGCTCTCAAATGACTCTAGGCCCAGTCTCTTCATGGTGCAGTGGAAGTTATTAACAGGTCAACATTTGCCAACCATTCCCATTGGCTTACCATGGATACATTTAGAAAGAAACTTATATTCTTGGCTACCACTGTGTGCTAGTTGCTAGCAAATGTTGATTTGTTGGTGAAAACCACTGTATTTTTTGTTCCTGGATGGTGGAATTACTTTGGGAAGACCAATCCTTCCATACTCAACCCACAAATGGCTCATTGAGACCTGAAAAAAATGAAACCTTTAACACACAAACCCAGATAAGAGTTTTTTTAAAGGTTTACACAAATACTGGGGTATTTGGGTCCCCTGCTGAAATCTAAATACACAGTACACTCCATCCAACATTTTCTGGGGTCCTCTGGGTGAAAACCACTGCATAAATACGGACAGCATTATCAACATTGTCCTCTTGCCATTGCATGAGTTGTTTACTGATTCATCCTTTTATTTTTCAAAAAGATTCTCCTCCAGAAAGTATTTCCCCTCTGTATAGCAACATTCCATACCACAGAGAATGAGCAGTTTCTTTGCTTTCTGTCGCTCCATTTAGAAGGGCTCAAGGACTCTGGCTGGGAACAGAGACACATTTTTAAAATGTCAAATACTTGTATTAGAACAGCTTGTTTAGTATAGCATGCTCATCAGGGGGCAGGGAGGGGAGGAAGAGAGATATGGATCATCAAACAAGATGCTGGAGGCATCTGTTACAAAGCCTGAAAACATGCATGATGCACAACTGGGCAGTGAAATGTTAAAATGAACACTGAGCTTTTTTAGAAATATGCCCAGTGAATTATAAACAAACACCTAAAATTCCTAATGTCACTGATTTGTTGTCACTTGAGGAGCAGGGAGAAAAGACCCCTAAGACAACATGATGTGCTAGCCTCAATACTAGCGGACAAAAATAAATGCATAATTTTGAATCAGAATTAGCAGGAATTGTACACTGTCTGTCATGTGGAAATTAAAGAAATACACGCAAATTTATTCAAAAATAGGGACAACTCTGCAAACAGATGACAGAAACCTACAGAAGTCACTGCAAGGGGTTTTGTCATTCTTGAGCGTCACATGGCTAATTCCCAGCATGTTGATTTGTCTCTAATATGATTTATTCTGAATACATTAAAGCATGATCATACTGTGAGTAATGATGGTAGCCCCTTTATTGAATTGTTTCCCTCGTGTACCCTCCCTCCCACATACTCAATGGTTTCTTTCTTTCCTAAGCATATGGCAAGCCATAGACAATATAAATATCCAAAGGAAATCCAATTTGGCCAGCATGTACAAACTAAATCTATCATATGTCATTGAAAGGCTGCTTGGTAAATATTTATAAGTACTTTGAGTATTTGAAATGATGGTTTCTTTGAAAGCTGGCCCTGAAATCTAGGATATAATTCTACCATTTTGCTTTCTCTCTCTAGATGTTTGTTTTTCATTTCTGGGATTTTCCGTTAATTGTTACAGAATTTTGTCTCTGTTTTACCTATCTTTAGTTGATTCTTCTGGCTGTGGAATATTACAGCCAGTCTGTGGATGATGTAGTCTTTTAATTTTAATTAACTTTTAGTGGGCAAATATATACATTACCAGTAACAGCATGAAATATGAATCTTTGCAGAATACCACTATAATGTAGCCTAAAATCCCTGCTATTTTTTCTAGCAGAATCTGTACTTTCATTTGCTTCTGAAATAAACTTAGTTATGTAGCCAAAAGTAAATTCATCTGTGAAATTAGCTTTTCATGGTCACGGTGACTTAGTGAATATAGTGAAAGTTAATAGGAGAATTCATTGGATGCAAGATGGCAGATACATAGAAATAATCTTGGAATTATTTGTGGTTGTAATAAGTAGTAAGAGGCTATGGTGCTTGCCTGGTTCATTAATTATTCTGAAGCAGTTATTAATAAGAATTTAATTAAATGTCCTAAAGGATAGCATGTTGAGTGTGTTGTTCATGATAACATCTTGCATATGTATTTGTATGCCGTATTCTACACTGTACGCCTGGGCACGATTCCTAACAGGTTGCAGTTTCTAAGGTCATCAGTGGTCATGCTGTCCTTGGATAAACAGAATCTATATTACAAAATGATAGAGAAGAGTTGTATATAGCTTAATTTACATACCGTGTGTGTGTGTGTGTGTGTGCATGCACGTGCAAGACAAGCGGCAGAAAAGGAGAATGGGAAACCAAAGGTGATTAGAGAAATAAATAATTAGGCCAGGTGTAAAAACTCACCAACACAGCTTGAATCTGGGATAGCAAATACTTTCAATACTTCCAAAAGATCTATTGGCCAAGAGTCACTTGCAGCAATTATTTTCTGGTGACTAATCTCCAGCAGCAAATAAGGTTGAGAAAATGTAAGCTGTCTGTTGACAGATCTAGAGGCAAAACTCATCAGAGAATGTATATATCATGCATTTCTGGAGTCTGTCGAGTTCCGTTGGATACTGGTACAACTCAGTTCCTGATTCAGGAAAGAAGGTTGACTAAGCAAAATCCTTAGGCATATGCTTAAGTGCCATTGAAATCAGTGGGACTTAAGTGCTTTCCTAAACTGGGGCCTGAGAGCTAAGGACCATAACATTCAAAAGTAATTTCAGAAGATTTTTTTTTGCCTTGCAAACGAGGGGCCTCAGTCCTGTATGTTGCAGAGCACTCCCATGTAGCCCTGAGCACCTGCAACTTCCACGGGAACCTGTGAGAAATGGAGGGTGCTCTCCTCACAAGGTCTCTCTTAACATTGCAGGATCAAAGGTACGTTTTCTGCGCCGCAATCAGAGATATTATTGGGAACATGTTAACAGCTGGCAAGTAAACATTCCTGAGAGGAAGCATCACCTTTAAAAACTGTTTCCTATGATGGCCCCGTCCCTTGGTTTTAAAGTGAAGCCTGTGGTGGGGGAGACAAGGGGAGGTATTTTATTTACTAAATAGAATGGCTTGGCTGCTCTTGTGTGATACTGTTTTTGTGGTTTTTTTTAACTTTAACTGTGACTGCATCCCCTTGAACTGAACAGCTCTTTTCTGAGGAAGCTTGGGTGGTTTTGAACAGATGTAGAGACATGACAGAGTTCATTTAGCACATAATCAACAGATAATAACAGGGTACTCAGTGAAATAGCAGTGAATGGCAAGTGCCATCAGCCTTTTCAAAACAGGAAAATTAGACATTTTTGTCTCCACATGCACAACAGGGTCAGGAGAAGCAGGAAAAGACTAATTTAGAAGCCTTTTATTAAGTTCTAGGGTTTAAAAAAAATGTTGCTGTAAGGTTCTAAAAAACTATTCTGATTTCTCATTATGCTCTGTACCTGTTTATGGAGGATAATATACTCCTCTATAGGGATTGCATGAAGTTTTATACTTCTCAGCATGTGGGTACTTCCCTGGAGCCCAATTCTGCAGAGCTCTCAAGTTCTGTCTTCACCAAGAGTTAGTACTTTCAGTGCCTTGTAGGATTAAATCTCAGGTATCTGTAATATATTATCACTGCTAAATAGTTCTGTCTATTTCACCAACCTCATAGCCCTAAAATGCCTAGAATATATTTATAGGGAGCATTTACGGGTGAAAGGCTCAGATTATTGCCATCAGCTAGACATATAATGTATACAGCATAATGGAGTGGCTGGTGTAGCTGAACAGGATTAGCCTGCTTTGCAACCCTCGTGACTGGCTCTGGTCCTTAACTCCAATGATTCATTACTTTTCTGTTGGTCCAGGGCTCAAGCTGAAAATGTCGCCCCTGGCTAAGTGCACCTAAGGTCACTCAATCCCGACTTCAGCGAGGTAGCACACACAGCTGAGCCAGAATGGAAAGTGGAAACATTATGAAAAGTCCTCTCTGCTTCCCTTTCACATTTCTCCTTTGATCGCTGGCTCCACACGTCCTTGACTGGTGCTCTAAGCCTGAGTCCTCCACTCCCTTGAGAAGCATAGTATTGTCTCTTGTGCTTCTGCAGACTGCAACTGTCTCAAACAGCTGCACAAGCCACTTTGCTCTGTCTGACCATATGGTTCACCAGATATAAGACATTCCTAGATGCATGGGAAATATGCAGTTTATACAGTATTAACATGTACAGACAACATAAATTTGTATTCAGGCTAAGAGTACCGTTAATATACCCACTGTACTGCTTACCACCTTTCTATCTCCTCGCCCTTAATATTGCCTTTGGTTCAGTATTCTGTATACTGATACTCTCTGTATTTGTATCTCTAAATCAATTGACTTCAAACCCTGATTACAGCCTGATGTAAAGAAGCAGTTTGGCTTCTCCTGTGTTTTAGTAGAGTAAGTAAAGCGCTTAGTAAAGAAACAGAGATTATGGGCAGCCAACAGAATTATGCAAAAAGGCCTTCAACAAGGGCCTCTTGTCATAAGTGTAAAGTAGCCTAGAATTACAGGCATGTCGTGTCTTGCACAAGGGTTCTGTTCCGCGGTTACCGCGTAAAGCGGAAACCACGTATAGCCAGAACCAATTGACTTCAATGACAGGTGAAATCGTGCCCCGTACAGGAAGGTTTTTTTAAAAAAATTCCCCTTTATTTTTTTTTGAGGACTGCATAAAGCAGAAATCGCATATGTTAAATACGCCTAAGACGCGACATGCCTGTACTGTTTACCTGTAAGGGGTTAAGCTAAAAGTAACCTGAGAAGTGAGCACCTGACCAATGAGAAATTCCTCAGAAGACAAAGAGGAGTTTTAGTTTCAGTTTCTCTCGGGCTCTCTGTTCGCCTCGACTATGGGATGAACCACACCTGTTTCTTTTACTCTAACTTTAAGCTTTCTGTCCAGCAACATGTAAAGTTAGCCAGACAGTAAGTTTATCTTATTCTATCGCTTGGAAAATTCTCCAGTTGTGCGGATTAGCTTTGTGTTTTTGATATTGTAAGATTCAGCAGAGATATCGACAGTGGGAGAAAGTTGCCTCTGGGGAGAGGTTTGGGTTCTTGATTCTTTTGTTGATTATTGTAAGTGCTGTTCTACTGATTTTTATAAGGGATTTATTTCTTTCTTTTTTCTTTAATTAAACTCTTTCTTTTAAGAATTTGTCTGCTTGTTTTCCATTGTGTAAGATCCTGGTTTTGGATCAGGCATGTCTTGCAGGATCAGGAAAGGTTTTTATTTCCTTTCTTGTCTCTCAAGCTCTCCCAGGGAGGGAGGATAAGTTTGGGGGGTTGTGGAAAGAGAAAGAAGGCTTCCAAGCTCCCTATCACATTAGCTTGGTGGTGGCAGCATTATCAGTTCCAGACACAGGAGAAGTGTTCTTGGGGGAACATTTTAACCTAAGCTGGTAAAATAAGCTTGGGGGGTTATTTCCTTTTTTCATGCAGGTCCTCACATCTGTACCCTAGAGTTCAGAGTGGGGAGGCAATCCTGACACCTCTCCACACTTCATGCTGCAGCTTAAATGCAACCCCTAGCTCATCCTGCCATCTAGACACACGTTTTCATTTTGAAGGTCACTCTCCATCGATCATGATAAAGAAACTCAGCAGGTGTGCTTGTGATTGTGCTCTGTTTGGACAATTCCTGACTCTCACACTCTATATTAATACCCTTAGAAGGCTATCTTTATGGCACCAGGTTGTTGTCCCGCCTGCATGATTGCTGGTTTGCTAGAGGGTTGTTTGTTTCGGGGACGGGGGGGTTGTTGTACACAGTCTGTGTCTAGCTTTCAATGCTTATTTCCACTTAAAAAAGGGCAAAATAGCTTTGAACATAAAATTCATCCATGCCGTCTCCAAGAATGTGCCATAGTCATTCACCAGAGCACAAATATTGCTATGAGGCTACAAGTCTACTGAGTTTGCCTACAGGAACACAGTCACACAAGTTAGATTACTTCTCTCTTTAGAGATACCTGTGTAGTGTGTGTTCTTGCCTTAGACAGCTGAAGAGGAAAAGGTACTTTGAGCTGGCACACATTATAGCTGGTCAGATGACGTGGAAATGGTGATGAAAGGTGCTTAAAATGAACCTACCAAGAGTGTTTGAGAACCTTGCAAGAAGTTTATAAATAGAGAATCTCATGAAAGCTTAGCAAAGTTCTCACTCTCTCTTTTTAAGTACCAGGCTAAGTAAGTGTCTGCATGACCTGGGGCAGGTTGGCATTTCATTCCCAACTCACTTCTATTTTCATATCTTCCTATTTTAACAATTTTTGCAATTCAGCGTAGGACCAGACTCTTGTTTAGAAACTTATTTTTTCTGTGACCCACAGGTTTCCTAATGCTTGAAATCTCTCCAGTTGTAATGAAGACTAAAGCACAGGACTAAATTCTGAAGAGTTCCTCAGATCGATTGAGGGGGATAATTCTGCTTAAATCTCAGGGGGATCAGGAAACCTCCCATAAAGAACAACCTGTCCTGAATTCAGATCTCAGCCTTTACCCTGCTTCTTTATTTGACAAAATCCCGCATATGATTCCTGTCATAGGTGCTGACTCCATGGGTGCTCCAGCTCTCAAGCACACACTGAAAAAAACAATAGGGTACTCAGGTCTCCACAGGGCAGATTAACCTTTTGTGGGCCTCAGCACTCGGACTATGGCCTTGCCCCTCGCTCCACCCTACAGCCCTGCTCCTGCTTGATCTCTTGCTGCCCCCCACAAGATCCTGTTCATCACTCCACCCTGAAGCCCCACCCCCACTCAACCTCTTCTCCCGGATACTCTGCCCACCACTTGCACAGGGGGTGGAGGGTGGGGATGGAGAAGAGCACCCACCAGCAAAAGTCAGTGCCTCTGATTTTTGTTAATGTTCATCTCCCCCGTGACCCTTCACACAATATTAAGATGCACACCTCCAGTAGCTCATATTATACAGTATTCTACTGTAACTTTTTAAAGCCCCCATTATACATGATGTTGCAGCAGCTCCAGCGAGAGTTCTGGCCATGGGGAAAAGGGGTCCTATACCCACCACTGTCAATAACGCCTTATGTGACTCTGGGCAAGTCTCTTAATGTCTCTGGGCCAGATTTACAAAGGTGTTTGGACACCTAAGGATGTACCTCTGGATTTGCAAGAATGTCTAAGAGCATGTCTACACTGTAAGATAAGCCCACATTTCGTAGAACTTGAGTTAGCAGACTCTGGGTGTATTAACCTAGGGTTGAGCATCTACAAACATTTGTAACTCCAGGTTTGAAATTGTTGAACCCTGGGTCCAGGCCTGGGGCTCCTGCATCTACACTACATTATGTGGGCCTGAGCCCGGCCACCCACATCCCAGGCTTTCTAGTTCCTCCCAAAATGTGGCCACTCTAGCCCTTTGTTTGTAGTACAGTGTGGGAAAATTTGACTGTCCACCAAACTTGACTGTCCAGAGAACAAAGAAAATTGACCCGTGGGATTGTGAAATACTTTTGGCAGACTCTAAGACTGAGTCCATCTGCAAGGAGGCTTGAACTTGAGGTCCTCATTTGACTCACTCTCAGACCCTCCACCAGCCTGGGGTCCTGGGACCCTGGAACCAAGACCTGGTTTGGCGTGATATGTCTAGACAGAAGGGGGATTAGGCTTGAGCCTGAGTTCTAACCCTGGGTTTACATAGCAGTGTAGACATATCCTAAGAAGTTAGGCATTTCTGTAAATTCAGCACTAGGTGTCTGTGTGAATCTTTAGGCACCTAAATACCTTTGTAAATCTGTTCCTCAGACCCTTTGTTTATTCCCCATTAAAGTGGATATAATAACATCTAGTTGACAGGTGGGTGAGCTACTTAAAAAAATAATGAATGTATAGCGCTTTGAGATCTTAGGCTAAGAGACACTATGGAAGTGCAACATGTTGCTGTGTTTGAATGTTAGATACCATAATTTGGAAAATGCAGGAATAGAACACCAAGTGACTCTTAGCATTTCATCAAAGACAGGTTTAACTATCGTAGTTTTAGGTTGATTGCATAATTAGGTGAGCAACTGAATTGAATTAATTCATCAAACTAATTTGAAAAGATCTCTCGGGGCTGTAAGAGCTTTTATCTATTATTTGTATTTGTTGCTTTGGGTCTATCCATGGTTTTGTTATTGTGTTATCAGCAGCCTTAATCTTGTTTGATTTTTAATTGCATTTGGTCAGTTTTAATGGTGGTTATTTCTTTTATCTTTTTTTTTTCTTCTCCCACTTCATGTAAACCAGTCACTGCTTGATTTAGAATAAGGGTTTTCAGTGAAATGATTCTTACCAAGTTATCTACCTATCCTCAAAGCACAGCCTAAATTTAGTTGTGAGGTGAAATTACTTCACAGGGACTCATGTTGAGTTTCTGGAGCCATGTTTCCTGGAGTAGTATTTCAACAAACATGTTAGAACAGAAAAACAGCCATACTGCATTGGGCCAAAGGTCCATTTAGCCCAGTAGCCTGTCTTTAGACAGTGACCAATGCCAGATGAACAGAATAGGTGATCATCAAGTGATCCATCCCATTCCCAGCTTCTGGCAAACAGACTAGGGACACCATCCCTGTCCATCCTGGCTAATAGCCAAAAATGGACTTATCCTCCATGAACTTATCTAATTCTTTTTTTAACCCAATTATGTTCTTGGCCTTCACAACATCCTCTGTCATAGAGTTCCACAGGTTGACTGCATTGTGTGAAAAAAATACTTCTCTTTGTTTAAACCTGCTGCCTACTAATTTCATTTGGTGACCCCTAGTTCTTGTGTTATGAGAAGGAGTAAATAACACTTCCTTATTTACTTTCTTCACACCACTCATGATTTCATAGACCTCAATCATATCCCTCTTTATTCATCTCTTTTTCCAAGCTGAAAAGTCCCAATCTTAATAATCTGTCCTCACACAGAAGCTGTTCCATATCCCTGACCATTTTTGTTGCCCTTTTCTGAACCTTTTCCAATTCCAATATATCTTTTTTGAAGTGGGGAGACCATAACTGCATGCAGTATTCAAGATGTGGGCATACCATGGATTTATGTAGAGGCGATTTGATATTTTCTGTCTTATTATCTATCTCTTTCTTAATGATTCCCAACAGTCTGATTGCTTTTTTGACTGCTGCTCCGCATTGAGTGGTTGTTTTCAGAGAACTATCCACAGTGACTCAAAGATCTCTTTCTTGAGTGGTAACAGCTAATTTAGATCCCATCATTTTATATGTATAGTTGGGATTATGTTTTCCAATGTACATTACTTTGCATTTATCAACATTGAATTTCATTCACCATTTTGTGGCCCAGTCACCCAGTTTTGTGAGATCCCTTTGTAATTCTTCGTAGTCTGCTTTAGACTTAATTATCTTGAGTAGATTAGTATCATCTGCAAATTTTGCCACCTCACCGTTTACCCCTTTTCCCGGATCAGTTATGAATATATTAAATAGTACTAGCCCCAGTACAGACCCCTGGGGGACACCACTATTTACCTCTCCCCATTCTTAAAACTGACCATTTATTCCTGTCTTTTGTTTCTATCTTTTAACCAGTTACCAGTCTATGAGAGGACCTTCCCTCTCATCCCATGACAGCTTATTTTTCTTAAGGGCTTTTCTTGAGGGACCTTGTCAAAGGCTTTCTGAAAATCTAAATAGACTATATCCACTGGATTCCCCCTTGTCCACATTCTTGTTGATCCCCTCAAAGAATTCTAGTAGATTAGTGAGGCATGATTTCCCTTTACTAAAAACATGTTGATTCTTCCCCAGCAAATTATGTTCATCTATGTGCCTGACAATTTTGTTCTTTACTATAGTTACAACTAGTTTGCCTGGTTCTGAAGTCAGGCTTACCGGCATGTAATTGCTGGGGTCACCTCTGGAGACCTTTTTAAAAATTGGCATCACATTAGCTATCCTCCAGTCATTTGGTACAGAAGCTGATTTAAGTGATAGTTAGTAGCCCGCAACGTCACGTTTGAGTTCCTTCAGAATACTCGTGTCAATACCATCTTGTCCTGGTGACTTACTGTTAAGTTTATCAGTTTGTTCCAAAACCTTTTCTAATGATATCACAATCTGGGACAGTTCCTCAGATTTTTCATCTAAAAAGAATGGCTTAGGTTTGGGAATCTCCCTCATAGCCTCAGCAGTGAAGACCAATGCAACGTATTGATTTAGTTTCTCTGCAATGGCCGTATCGTCCTTGAGTGCTCCTTAAGCATCTAGATTGTCCAATGGCCCAACTGATTGTTTAGCAGGCTTCCTACTTCTGGCGGTAATTTTTTTTCTATTACATTTTGAGTCTTTAGCTAGCTGTTCTTCAAATTCTTTTTGGCCTTCCTAATTATATTTTACACTTCATTTGCCTGAGTTTATGCTCCTTTCTATTTTCCACACTAGGATTTAACTTTCACTTTTTAAATGGTGCCTTTTTGCCTCGCTGCTTTTTGTACTTTGTTTAGCTATGGTGGCACTTTTTGGTTCTCTTACTAAGTTTTTTAATTTGCCGGGATATACATGTACATGTTACATTGAAGGCTCTCTGGGGACTGATTATATTTTAATACCCAATAATCTGGTTAAAATAGGATTAGAATCTCCTCTGTACTTTGTGGAGAAATAACCTAAGAAATTTAATTAAAGAACACAAAAGAGGTGGCAGTTTTTGTTGAAATTCAACTGAATTACATTGAATTCACTTGTATCCTAACACGTTTTGGTGTGAGTATATGTAAATAAATCATGTGGGCTGGACATCCCTAAAACCAGTTTTGCAAACAGATCTATCAGTTTAATAAAATATTTTCAAACGGTATTTACTTTTTGTACAATTTCTAAACTGATTAATAGTGGAGCCATGGGGGAAACACTTTTTGCTCTCCTGTGGTATGACACAGACTAGAAGGAAGGAAACACATTATATGTGGAATTTTGCCAAAGCAAAATGTTGTTTGTGTTCACTTAAATCAAGAGTGAAAATGAAAACTCCCCTTCAGGACAGTAGAGTTGTCCTTACACTGTAAAAAGAGGAGAAGGGTGCCAAAATGTGGGTGCAAATTCGTGAAAACCAATGATTGTCTGTTTATCATTCATATTGCTCATATCACCATAGTACCTGACTTACAGACAGAATTTTACCCTTTTGCCATAAAAATCAGCATTAACTGATGGAGATGGTGCTAGTTTATTATGGGGGAAATTCACTAATACTCGTGAAAATGTAAATATGCCCCAGCTCAAACCTGGCAGCTTCAACCTCCAGCCAGCAAAAGGTTTTACATGGATAAATTCTGAACTTCAGTCTGAACTGGCTGTTTGTTTCTTTTAAAAATGTGTGTTTTCAGGTCACGGCGATAAATGACTTGTTTCTCTTTGTTTCATTAGAATGATTACAGGAAGTTATCTATGCAATGCAAGGATTTTGTTGTGGGTGTACTGGATCTCTGCAGGGATACTGAAGAAGTGGAGGCTATTCTAAATGGAGATGTGAACATAAAAGTGTGGCCTGAGCATCACCGTCCAAGCCTGAGCAGAATTAAACTTGCCATTAAATATGAGGTCAAAAAGGTAAGATTTTTCCTTTAGTTGCTTTGACACTACATTTTAGAAGATTCTGCTTCCATTGAAATCATTGATAAAACACCCATTGCTTTCAGTGGCACCAGGATTAACCCTTGGATTTTAGCTTTTCTATGGCTTTATTTGCAGGGTAGTTGCACATGTTAATATGGAAAATGTTACCGTTAAACTGTTAATTAGTATGGATATGGTGGTCCTTTTACAATATTAAAAGTAAGACTGGATGGCTCAAGGGATAGGTAAAATTGTATAGGGGCCTCTCATCTCTAGGGTAGGTTACACAAGTACAAATGTGGAAAAGTTTGTTCATGGTTACAATATGCAGTGTTGTTGTAGCCGTGTGAGTGTTGGGATATTAGAATAGGGTGACCGGACAGCAAGTGTGAAAAATCTGGACAGCGGGTGCAGGGTATAAGGAGCCGATATAAGAAAAAGACCCCAACATCAGGACTGTCCCTATAAAATTGGGACATCTGGTCACCCTGTATTAGAGAGACAAGTTGGGCAAAGTAATATCCTTTATTGGACAACCATCTGTTGGTGAGACAGATAAGACCTGAAAACGAACTCTCTGTGAGCTTGAAAGATGGTCTTATGGAAGAGTAGCTGAGGGTTCAATACAACCCTCAGATTGCAAACCCAGCTAACGAATGTCGGGAGCACATCCTTATCTAAGGGATACATCTACACAGCGCAAAAATAAATAACTAAAATCCTCACGGTAGTGAGTCTTAGAGCCCAGGTCAACTGACAAGAGCTCCTGGGGCTCAGACTGCAGAGCTTAAAATAGTTGTATAAACATGGTGGCTTGGGCATGGGCCTGGACTCCAATACTTCCCCCCAACCCACCAAGTTTCAGAGCCCAGGCCTGAGCTCAAACATCTACATGGCAATTTTTAGCCCCGCTAAAAATAGAAGATCCCCCTCAACAAAAAATGGAAACCCCAATGCCCTCCCCTTGCTATTGGTCACAGCTAGGAGCTGTGACTGAAGTTAACAACTGTCTGACCAGTTTCATGGCTGCTATTCAGCTACAGGGAAGCTAACAAGAATTAGGTCAATTTCGGTCAGCTTCCTGGATTCTAAGCCACCCCACCAGTCCACATGGTGGGTTGCTGGAGACCCTGGCCTTCCCCAGTCAGTGTTGGAGTCCTTAGCAGCCTTCCTGGTGGGTTTGCCAAGTCCCTGGAAAGCTGCTGGGGAGTTTGTGAGTCAAGGATCTCAGGTTTTCTGGGGATATGGGCAAGCTGTCAGATCTGCTTTGTTTCCATCAAAATGTCATTGAAATCAGCACTTTCCCATTGAACGTTTCTATTTCAAGACATCAGCATTCTCTGGTGGGGAAAAAATGGTTCTGCTGGAAAATTTCTAAACAGCACTATCCTGACACAAGGAACTGGCAGACTTATGGGCAGGAAATAATGCAAACCTGAAGGGGTGTGCACTTTGTGAAAGAGGTGTATTGTGACAATGGATCTGAAGGTGTTGGTTCTCTCTTACACATGGTCCTAAATGACATATTCCCACCTACTAAAAACTGGCATTCTTGACACAGTCTACATATGCAATTTTCCAGCAACACTGAGATCAGTAATGGTGTAAGGACCATTTGAGTCTGGAATCAGGCCATGATTTTCATGAGACTGTCTCCACTAGTGCTTGCGCAGCAGCATCTGCCAGTGGAGTTGTAGATGTCCCAATAATTCCATACATATGCTTGAGGTTCACTATCCAGTAATGACTGAAAACCATGAATGGTACAATGTGGAGAAGTCTGTGTATGTACTCTCTGGATAAAGAGAGGATGTCAAACTCCAGGGCTCTCAATCTGTCACATTTCATGAGCACTAGAAATGAAGAAAACTAAGGGTTTCCTAACTCTGCTCCTATTCAAGACAATGTTCCCTTTGAAGTCATTAGCAAAATTTTTACAGGCTTCAGTGCAAGCAGTTAGGCCGACACAGAATGCTTTTGAAAATCCCTCTCTAATACCATTGAGAGAATGAGTACTACATGGCAGTAAACAAATTTAGCTCATGTGAAAGTATTTTCTGATTTTTTGACTGAATATCTGGAAGTTAGACTTCGGCAATTTCTAAAAGGCCTTATCAGGCTAAACTACCCCGAGTCACTTAACCTCAAGAAAGAGCTCTTGGAGTCATTGTAGATAGTTCGCTGAAAACATCCACTCAACGTTCAGTGACAGTCAAAAAACTGAACAGAATGTTGGGAATCATTAAGAAAGAGAGAGATAATAAGACAAAAAATATCATGTTGCCTCTATATAAATCCATGGTACGCCCACATCTTGAATATTGCGTGCAGTTATGGTCTCCCCATTTCAAAAAAGATGTACTGGATTTGGAAAAGGTTTAGAAAAGGGCAACAAAAATGATTAGGGATATGGAACAGCTTCCGTATGAGAAGAGATTAATAAAACTAGGACTTCTCAGCTTGGAAAAGAGATGAATAAGGGGGGATCTGATAGAAGTCTATAAAATCATGACTGGTGTGGAGAAAGTAAACAAGGACATGTTATTTACTCCTTCTCATAACACAAGAACTAGGGGTCACCAAATGAAATTAATAGGCAGCAGGTTTAAACAAACAAAGAGAAGTATTTTTTTAATACAATGCTCAGTCTGTGAAACTCTTTGGCAGAGGATGTTGTGAAGGCCAAGACCATACCTGGGTTCAAAAAAGAACTAGATAAGTTCATGGAGGATAGGTCCGTCTATGACTATTAGCCAGGATGGGCAGGGATGGAGTCCCTAGTCTGTTTCCCAGAAGCTGGCAATGGGCAACAGAGGATGGATCACTTGATGATTACCTGTTCTGTTCATTCCCTCTGCGGCATTTGGCACTGGCCACTGTTGGAAGACAGGATATTGGGCTTGATAGACCTTTTGTCTGACCCGGTATGACTGTTCTTATGTTCTTATAACCCTGGCTTCTTGGAGCTTTTGTTCCTTTCTGATATGCCGGCCAAATTCATTCAAAAGTTATTAAGTATTTTATTGATCCCAGCAAACTCTTTTTGAAATACACTGCATCAATCCCTGCATAAAGCCCACCTGCTCTGCATTGAAGCAGAGACTGTAAGAGTTAGCAATGTCTCTCTACTAGAACTTCTTCTTTAATGTATAGAAAAATAAATCAATATTAAAAAAATATTCTAAGTCTTCTTCTTCCACTTTTCCAAAAGTAAGTGCCAACGTTTAATCACCCATTTGATTAGGTCACATTTTTAAAGGTAACTTCTTCTGCATTGATGTTACAGTAAGATAACTTAACTAGTGGAACAGATAGGGATGTATGAAAGGGGATAATTAAAGCTTGTTTTCTGAGTGTAAGGAATATATTTTAAAGCAGCAAAAGAGAGAAGAAAGTGGTTTAGTTTTAGAAAAATATTTAAAATATTCTGCTTTACGAAAGCATGCTCTGTGAGTGGAAAATTTGTTTCTGGCAAATACTGGATCTGAGAGGTGCAGATTAATGATTTCAACAATGGAAATTGGGCTCCTATAACTGGGCTTAAAGAGTTGTTCCAAATTTTCCAGTTAACATCTGCTATCTCCTTCCCCCACCACCTGCTGACTTCTGCCTCTCAACAACATTTCTGGGTTAGCCAGACACGGTCACTTCCTGTTATGAAAGCAATTCATTAAAGAGAAACTTAACTCTTAATTTAAATGCTTTCATTTGGGGACAAATGGTGTGGAGCTAGTCTGTGTAACAGAAAGGAGCTGGACTAATGATTCTTCCCAGGATGGTGAAGCTATGCACTGTCCCGTACTTGGAGCTTAGTATCAAGACTCCACCTATCCCTAGTTTAATTCTTTTAAACAAATTGGACCAAATTCTGTGTCTTAAACAGGTACCAGCTCATTGACTTCCATGGGCTTGTACTGTTGTAACTTACAATAGAATTTGCCCTGGTGTCCTTTCAGAAGGCTAAGTAGTTTGAAATACACTTGTGCTGTATCATCAAAGAAGGATCCCTGGAAGACTGACAAGATAATAGTTATAACGACGCTTTTGAGAACTCCAGACACTTTTGCTGAGCACAGTAAGTCCTCTGCACCGCTTTCTTTCATTCTGTTTCTTCTCTCAAGGACTGTACTCCTCTCCTAGGTACAGAGAACTTTGAAACTGTGGGTTTGACAAGATGTAGCTGAACTGCTATGCCAATCAGTGCACTGCCTTCAGTATACCTGTCCCATCAGCTCTTTAGCCAGCTCTTTTTCAGAGGCTCCTCTCTAGCGAGTGCATTGTTTCATAATGCATACCCACAGCTTCCCTCTTGACTTGCTAGTTCTGCAGCATCAGATGAATAAAAAATAAAAGGTGTACTGATTTGTTATATGCAGTTGAGATCAGCTGCATGTTTCCTCCTTTGGTTACAAAATATATTCTTCAAAACTGGTCATCCCTTTTAGAGCTGAGAAAACTTTTGGGCATCATTTATTATAACTACTAGGTTATTTACATAACGTATGAATACTGTCTTCAGTAAATCTTGTGTTGGTTCTCTGTGTAGCATTTCGCAGTCTGTTCTTTTCTATATTTCTCTCTCCATATTTCTATTGTATATATTCTGATATTGGTCCTAAGCAGGCTAGAGAGAGCTGATGCTGGACTCAATTAATAAAAAATGAAAGAAGAGTAATATAATTAATGCCAATCATCAAGGGTTTATGGAAAGTAGATCCTATTAGACTAACCTGATAACTTTTTTGATGAGATTGCAAGTTTTGTTGATAAAAATAATAGTGTTGGTGTCATATGCTAAGACTTCTGTAAGGTGTTTGACTTGGTACTGCACAACACTGTGATTTTAAAAAATGTAAAATAATACAATGAACGTGGCACACATTACATGGATGAAAAGATAGCTAACTGACAGGTCTCAAAATGTAATTGTAAACAGGGAATCATCACTGAGATAGTGTGTTTCCAGTGGAGTCCCACAGGGATTAATGTTTGATAAGAATGTTAACTAGTATAGGGTCAATGATCCGGAAGAAAACAAAATCGTCACTTATAAAGTTCACAGATGGCACACAAATTGAAGGCATGGTAAATAATTAAGAGAACAGGCCATTGATAAAGAGGGATCTGGATCACTCGTTAAGCTGTGTGTAAGCAAACAATATGTGTTTTAGTATGGCTAAATCCATCAGGGAACAAAGAATGTAGGCCATACTTACAGGATGGGAGACTCTATCCTGGGAAGCAATGACTGAAAAAGATTTAAGGTCATGGTGGATAATCAGCTGAACATGAGCTCCCAGTGTGATGCTGTGGACAAAAGGGCTAATAATGGATACATAAACAGAGGAATCATGAGTAGCAGTAGGAAGGTTGTTTTACCTCTGTATTTGCCAATGGTGAGGCTGGTGCTGGAATACTCTGTACAGTTCTGTCCACAATTCAAGAAGGATGTGAGGAAATGTAGAGAGAGTTTGATTAGAAAAGCTGCCTTATAGTGATAGATTGAGTTCATTGAGTCTATTTAGCTTATCAAAGAGAAGGTTAAGGGGAGACTTGATTACAGTCTATAAGTACTCCTGTGGAGAACAAATATTTAATAATGGGCTTTTTCATTATTGGCAATGACTTATGGTAGGAGGTTGATATTTATCATACACTATATTGCTAAATAGATGAACAATCTCTAGAAGAAAAGAAGAACATAAAAATGGCCCTACTGGGTCAGACCAGGGGTCCATCTAGCCCAGTATCCTGTCTTCCGACAGTGGTCAGTGTTAGGTGCCCCAGAGGGAATGAACAAAACAGGTATCACCAAGTGATCCATCCCCTGTCCCTCATTCCCAGCTTCTGGCAAACAGAGGCTAGGGACACGTGTAATGAGTTCCTTCAGTGGAAATAGATTTTGAGAAATAAAGGCATTTGAGTGTGTGTGTGTGTCTGTGTGTGTGTGTATGTGTGTATGTGTGTAAAAACTTTCACTTTGAAACTTATTTCCAATTTAGGGAAATCATATATTGTGTGCATATTTTTTTTTAATGGATGGATTCTGGATCTCGTTACACTAATGTAAATCAGAGTAACACGATCAAGCCCAGTGAAATTACACAGTATTTATATAGGTGAAATTGAAATTGGCATCTGGCCCTCAAAATGTAAAAGACAGCTCTGTGAAGGAACGCTGCTTGACCTCCATCCCCCACCTGAAGCACCAAAATCACTAACCCACAGATGGGGAAATCCAGGCATCAGGCTAATTTATGTCTGACAGTCCTCCCTGCCTCTGGCAAATTCAAGGTGCAAATGGCTTCTGAGTTATGGCTGGCTGAGCACACGACCTGTTCCGCAATCCTGCAGCAGTGGAACCAGAAATGGACTATGCTGCTCCTCAAGTTTCCAGCTTTTAACTGCACCCTGGACTGATACGTCCTGGTAGGTACTTGGGTAAAGGGAAATCACTGCTCTCAAGGTGCAGAATGATATTTCAGCAATATTGGGCTGTCTGGCAGCGGCATTGTTGCTGGCAAATTGAATCGTCACATCCCCTACCCATGCCAGCAGCTATGTGGGCATTCTACCAGCTACTACAGAACTGTCTTTCCCAACTCCCACTTGGCTTTCTGCTTCCAACATTCTGGGCCAAATCGTTCACCGTGAATTCCCACTCATTTTTGTTAGTTTTAGACCAAATGTTATTTTGGATACATTATATAAGATTGTCAGCTGGTATAAATTAATATAGCTCCATTATTTTAGTGAAGCTGTACTGATTTACTCCAGTTGAGTATCTCTCCCATTATTATCAGTAGCCTGAAATTTGCTCTGTTGGTTTTTGCATTCTTCAGCCCATGAAGATATACATAGTAGAGAGAAACAAAGATATTCTGACATAATTGCACCTAGGGCAGAGCCTGAAATATTTTATATTATGCTGTTTCAGTGGATAACAAGAAGGATCTTAGTAAGTAAATCACCCATTTAGGGGCTAGTGATTGACGGCTGTAACTAAAATATATATGAAATATTATAGGTTTTCATCTAGTTGGAGTTTCAATGATGAACACTTATATTTGGATTCAAAGTTTTAATGAGTATTTGATATTCTGTCTCCTTCTATCATTTTGCGTCTCGATTCTTGTCTTCCTATTAGCGATTTAACTGCCTAAGGTAGGCTTTCCTTGATGGAAGTTCTCAGAGCATAATTGATATTGCCAATCTTCATTTAATGGTCCTGATTTTAGTTTTTTAGCTCATGCCTCTGCCAATATTTTGTTATCTTATCTTTCCCACAGTCTGAGAGAGATGGCAAGGAACCCCGGTATAAGGCAGGATTAGCCAGTGTGGTTAAGGGTCTTCGCCAGGCCTTTAGATATATTTTTTCAAACTTCCCCCTTTTATTCTTTTCCACTCATTAACCCTATTTCTTCATAGTCCCTTCTTGCAATGCATCCACCAACTCAGAAAAATGAGTCATGAAAAATTTGCATATTTCCTTAATTTTTCACAGCTGCTAAATGATCAGTCCCCTTGATGGCCATCAGACAGTGCACCACAAGGAGTGAAAGGGAAGGAAATAATACTGTTTTGAAATGGAGGCTAAGAAGCAACATTTTACTCTTGTCCACCCGGCTACTGTAAAAGAAGCAGGCACTGATAAATGAGGTCACCAAATCAAACACTTCTCTAAGAGTTTTATAAGCAGCTCTGTTGTCTTTCCTCTTTCCCCTGGATTAGGGATATTATAAGGAAACATTAATCCTACACACACAGTTTTAAAGCTCATTTTGGTTCTGATACCGTATCTTCTTAATCTTAAATTTTCTTTCCTGTTGTGCTCCCTAATAAACTGTAACCAGAAACAGGACCATGTTTTTGGTACCTCGGTTTTCTAAGACCAATTCAAGGGCCTGATCCAAAGTTAATTGACATCAATGGGAATCTTTCTGTTGAGTTCAGTGAGCCTTGCTTCCAGCTCTAAATCAATTTTCTTTGATATTTGTTCATTGATAATTTGCACAAAGAGCCTCTATTAACTTCACTCATTTATTACTCCAACAAGCAATTTGTGGTTCAATTGAAAGCAGGCAGTTTTATTGATCAGTATCTTGGGTTTTTTATTAGTACTTTCAGACACAAGTTGAATCTTGGAAAGCTGTTCTGGCAAAGCGTCAGAAGTGCCTGACTTAACGTTTTCAAAATGTTTCTCTTCTTTCATTTAAGTGAAAAGAAAGCCAACTACTTCAGTAATATTGGCAAGAAAACATGGCAGTTAAACTTTCTGGTGCATAGTGAAATGCCCAGTATAGAAGGTAATCATAGAATTAAAAGCTCTGTTCCATTCATACTTTACAGCCAGAAGGAAGATAAAATTACACCAGTTACCGAAGCTGATTGCTGTAAACAGATCTTTAAAACTCTAACTGAGACTATAATTCTTTTCAAACTCTGCCTGTCTCAGAGGAACTAACACAAGTGCCCCAAGAGCTATCACAAATTTATAACTGTGCACTCTTCATTCAAAGTTCCTGGAATCACCCTGGCTCTTGCTGGTTGTAGAGTTTGTCACCTCATTTGTCATTTCCTGAGAATGGTTCTGAAAGTTACAATCCCAATATTTTGTCAAATAGTGAAATAATCAAGCTGCTGGAGTGGAGAAAACATTATGCAAAAACTTAGGTGTTTCGTAAGTGCGGGAAACCTTCCAAAAAGGTTTGACACCTATACTGGTGTGTCAAAAGACTGTTGTCATGATATTAATTAGCACAAGGCTGGCACTGGACGGCAGAGGATGGATCACTCAATAAATTGTCCTGTTCTGTTCATTCCCTCTGAAGTCTCCTGCACTGGCCACTGTCAGAAGACGGGAAACTGGGCTAGATGGACCCACTGCTCTGACCTAGTATGGCCATTCTTATGTTCTTAGTCTATGATTAGTGTTTGTATGCAGAATGGAAAAATAAGCCCCTTCCTCTCTAGCTTTGGAGAACTCCACTGCAAAGGAACTGGTGTAGTTCTGCTGTGCAAGAGGTTAGATGGATGGGCTTTGCAGGGCATATGTATTCTCTCTGCATGGTGTCTCCGGGGAGGCTAGATGAGGGTTGAGGTTGGAGGAGCCGTCACTGTGTGCAGGGGGTGAATGAAATGGTCCTCCATTTTAAAGGAACAGAATGTTTTTTATTGGAATTCAGTGCTATTCTCTCCAGAGGAGATAGAATGTTAAACCTCCTGGAGCGTAAATGCACATTAATATCTTGGTATTTGTATTTATGTTGTGTTTGCTGGGGTGTTTAGTTTTTCTTTTTCTTTTTTAATGTAACAGGAAACCATTTATGAGGCCATGATAATGTGAAGTCTTATATTTTGATAGCATTTCCATGATGAGAAGCTGAAAAGTGGCACCAGGATACCAGATCTCATGGTTACTTAAGTCATTTTTGTGAGTTAAGAAAAAACCATGAAAAACAAATACAATTAGAAATAAACACAAATGCATGACAGAGGCATAGATCTAGTCCAACCTTTCATACAGCCCTAGCTGTGAAAGCTCCTCGGGACAGATTTTTTTTCTACAGATCCAATCATAGTGTAAGTGTACAATAAATAAAGGGAAGCTATTTGCCAGAAATAGCACAGAAACAGACTTTCTTAAATCACTTAGATCCCACAGTTCTGATCCCAGTCACCAAAGGTGTACCAAAGTTATCCCATGAACAGATTTATATCTAAATGGGAGCCAAAGTTCATAGGGGTGGTGGTACAGAGGCAGGGAAGGTTTTTATTTCCTCTGTGCCAGTTCAGACATCCTCGTTTAGGACATGTACTCTACCCAGGAGTTAATGCTGAACTTGCTCAGCACTGAAGCCAACTTGTAGATGAGCCCCAGTGAAGGAATTCACATTTCTTCTTGATATATCACTGGAGTACCATTTTACTTATTAATCAATCCCTTTGCTTTAGAGATCTATGCAGTATCTTTCAATTAACTCTTCTGTCTTCATTGTCACACTCTTTTCCCATTGCCCTTTAATGTTGGTAGGGATCTGATTGGCCAACATTTTCCTTCAAGTCCAAAGCCAGTGTCTCTGTGTGGGAGCTGACATTCATCCCCCTTCTTTCCAGATGCTGGGCACATCATCATCCCATTGCCTTTAATTGCAGATGTTGAGCACCCAGCTCCAGTTTCCCAGTTGGCAGTTCAGTTCCTGGCCGTCACAAAACCAGATCACCCCCCTTGTGTCACAGGATTTAATGTAATTAACAGCAAGACATACAAATTGGATTCGGGGAAAAAATTAATAAGAATTAAACAGAACACCAGATGGCTGTGCAAATTCTATTTAATACAGAGATGGTACAGGAACTTTTCCTCATAATTGCATTATTAATAATTAACATTTGGAAGATGCTCCAAACAGAATGCTGGCTGCTGCATTAAATTATAATTTTTCACTGCATTGGTCACAGAGCTCAGGTACTCAAAGGCGTATGAAGCCCAATTCTTAGGAACTGCTGAGATAATGTGAGGCCCTGATTTATTTATGCAGAGGATGTAAGTGTATTTTGTATGATGTCTTTCACACAAATTGCTTCACAGAGTTAAATAACGAGAGTCATAGAGTTAAAGCACTGTAGCCACATGAGAGGCCTAATGGTTAAAACTTATGTTCACAGGTGGAGTTTTGAAATGGAGAGTCAGGGAGATGGAGCATTGCTGGAAGTCTGTTCCAGATGGCAGAGGCTGCAGAGCACAGAGAACTCATGTTAGGTGTGGCCAGATTAAGTGAAGGGGCAGAGAGGATAGGGAGCAGTAAGGTGACACAGAGAGAAAGACAAAGTCTATATTTGTGGGAAGTTGGAAAAAGACTATGAAAAGTTTGAGACTCATGGAGGCCAACGTCTTACATCGATAGGACACTGTGAAAGGGCAGAGGTAAAAACCCTGAGAATGCCCTGCCTCTGCAGAAACCCTGCTGCCTGGCAGGAGACCAGGGCACAGGGGCCAGTAGTAGCCGGCAGGAGAACCCAGCTGGAAGCCCTGAGGAGCATGGGCTCACAGAGTTAGTAGGGGCTGATCGAGCACAGCTGAGGCAGGAAGCTGACCAGGCTAGAAAAACTCTGACTCATGGTCAGAAGCGGGGGAGGCCTGGCAGGGAACGGGAGACTGAAGCTCTGTCTCCTGGCAGCGAGCAGGGTGCCTCAGGGGCCTGGAAGCCCAGGAACCAGGTCAGTGGGATAGCTGTCAGGGGATTAGGGGAGCACTGTTGGTCACTTGAAAGCCACGCACAAAGACTGTAAATAAAGGACACTTGGTGAAACACTGTGGATTGGTGTTAAGGCCTTTATTGGGAAGCAGGGAGAACGCAAGGCCAGCCCGGACCCTGTGACAGACATGTTAGAACATTCCACGCCAAATTCAGCTCAGAGTTATACTGATGTCAGTCCAGACTAACTCCATTGATGTCAATGAAATTACTTCAGATTTACACCAGTGATAAATTTCAGTTAAAGTTCAGAAAACAAGTCCTCAAAGGACAGGAAATGCAATGTTATCTTTGAAAGTTCAATTTAAACTCTGGTGTTTCTGGACTCATGACCTCCCCTCTGGTTGAACAGATGTGGTACATGGTGGGAATTATCTGACCATAGTGTATCATGGGAGATGTAGTCTAGCTAGGAAGCCTGAGCCATAGAAGAGAAGTCAGGCATAAAGCAGCTGACCTACAGCTCCCATGAGGCATCTCAGGCGGACACGGTGTTGAACCAAGATGAAACAAAATGCTTTGATTCAGTTCAACAAAACAGCATGAAACATTTCTATTTGTGAATGTCAAAAGAGTTGTAAACTGAAATCTTTCTGAACTGTCCATTCTGTGAAAAATTTCTGGTTTGGGACTTTTTGTACTGGTTCAGAGCAAAAACAAATGTAGAAATATCAGAATTTCCTGAGGGGCAGAAATTCTGATTTCTCAGCCAGCTCTAATGTGCATTCGCACCAACCTGAACCAAGGCCACAAAGAGAAGAATTTATTAAAAACACCAGGTCTCATAGAGTCTATGCTGCAGGACTGAATGGAAACCTTCAAAAGTTTTTACAGAGTTGTCTTTCTGACCTTTTCAGTTTCTCTGTATCGCACCAAAAGGACTGTAGTGGGGTGGTAACCCGCTCGAGGCCGGAAGGGGTTAAAACAGCCCTGGAGAGGGCTGTTGCTGGGAGAAAGCAGCAAACTTGGGCAGAGTGGGAAATCAGCTGAGGGTGTGGCTGACCACAGCTGTGGCCAGCTCAATCAGAGTCCAGCTGGCCCTTATAAAAGGGCTGAGAGCAGAAGCTAGGCAGTCTCTCTCCAGGCTGGGAGGGAGCAAGGCCTGGCTGTCTGCAGGACAGGGTACGTGAGGTGGGGCAGTGCTAGGGGAATAGGCAAGGAAGATGGGGAGCTCTAGCCTAGCAACTCCCCAGGCTGCAGGCCTGATAGGAAGGCCTGAAAAGGTACTAGGCTGGAGGGAAAAGCAGTGGTTCCAAACCCCCCTTGCTTGTGATGACTGGCTTTTACACTGCAGTCTGCCCCAGGGAATGGGGGCTTGATGATGACTGGCAGTAGCCTCGACTGAGGCAAGGTGGGAATTGGAGAGTTGGGGATTCCCCAGGGAGAGGAGACCCAGAAGCACAGTGTGTGGATATTGCCAGGGGGCAGCACCCGAGATAAAGAGGCCCCAGGGTCCAGGAGGGACACAGGGTCAGCAGACAGAGAGACACCGGCCTGCAGACGGTACTCCGAGCTGGAAGAACTAATTCCCATACAGCCAGCAGGAAGCGCAGCAGTGGTGAGTCGTCACAATGCTACAGGGACAAAAAGTATTTTTCCCTCTTTGTTTTAGTAAAAATCAGAAACATAAAGTAAAGTTATCCCAAGTTAGTTGGAGGTCTTGATGAAGTCTCAGAGATGTATGTTAGATGCTCTCTTCTTAGTCATTGTCAAGCTCAGAGTAGAATGTCAAACTTAACTCTTCTAATTTCTTTTCACTCAATCCCTAAAGCATCTTGATCATTTTTTCAACTCTCAATCTCTATTTTGCGTACACCTTTCTACAGTGTGAATGGAAGTACTCCAGGTGTGCTCCAGCTGGTATTTAGGCTGCTAACTTCCATTGAAGATTTTGGAAGTTCCATTCTCCAAGATATTTGTTCAAAATCACATTGCCATTCTGGTGCTAAATCACATTGCAAACACATGTGGATATATTTTTGCTGTGCCCAAGCCTCTCTAGGTCTCTTCCAGTATTACTGCTTCTCCATTGAATATCTGTGCTTCTGATTATTTTGCCCCTCCCAGAAGCATTAGTTTGGATTTTTTCAGATTTGAATCTCATTATATTTCCTCTCCATACATTCAACCTCTCTAGGCGTCGATGCGTTATTTCTCTGTCGTCACTGGTGGTTTGTAACACTTCCCACGTTACTGTAATCTGCACATTTAATTAATTTCATTGACGAAGTGCCATACAGTCTTAAACTTCCATTTAGACAACTGTTGGGGGGAGGAGCGGAATCAAAACCCATGTATGAGGCAAGAGACAAAATAAAAAGTATCTTTATTAAAATTATTTTGTTAAAAGAGCAATTAATATATTCTGCTATAAATCTGACCCTGGATGCTCCCAATTTTGGCTTCATCTATCTTTCAAGAAGCAGTAGTCCTGCCACTGTGTGTTTTCCTTTCTCAGGGGACGCGAGTTGAGTATCCTGTTAGAATGAGGTAAGTATAAAACCTCAAGAAAAATATGTTCCACCATTTAAGGGTTTTGTGAGAAGATTTTCTAGTAGGTTTGGTGCTATAGAAGCATCACAAATATTTTTTTCTTTCTAGCTCTATTTAGAATCAACACTGGGACTTTCTGTTTTCTAGCTTGTTTTTAGATGAATAATTAAGTGATAAGAATTTATTCATGCATTCACAAAAGGGGGAAAACAGATATTAGCAATAAAACTTCCAACAAACACACATCCCACCAGAATACAAAACCCCGGTTTTCTATAAAGCAGAACCAACCACCTTATCCAACAGGCTGCAGAAAAATACTCAGCAAAAAAGACTACAGATTATAAATAAGACATCAGAGGCAGCCCATGCCCTGCCCTGAGTGCAGGAGAAATGTACAGAAACTGACAAAAATATTAATTAAAATTTTCATTCACTGCACTGGCTACAGTGTTCATGTAAGCTTGGCATTGTCTGGTTTGCATTTCAAGAATATTAGGCTTAATTTAGTTTTCTAATGTGAATAAAAAACCCAGGCAAATCATTTATTCCCACATACGTTACTAAAATGTATACAGTAACTGGCCTTCATTTTCATAAATGTGCTAGGAGAGAGCACAAAATCTTCCCCCCTTTGCAAGCCCCAGCCAAGGGCCAGGCACAGCTGCAGTCTCAAGTCCTGGGGAAATACAAACTCTGACATTTCCACATAAACCCAAAGACTCATTGACCCCATAGGAGATGAGAGGAAGTGAGGCCATGGCTGTACTTATTGGCACAGGGCAGGACAGTGTGCTGGGGAAAGCAGGTTGTATGCACCTCATGTGCTTTTCTGGGCTCTCCCTGCTGTAGCAGCAGTGTCCAGCGAGGACATGAGAGAAGGGAGAATACCTCCCATGGGTTCAGGAGTTTATGCCCTAATCCTGGACAGTGCACCAGTTCAAAGTGGATAAATACAGAGGTGAAAACCATTGGCATCTACATATTTTCCTTTATTGTTTCAAGGCACAAACTTACTGTCACTCAAGGGAGTGATCATCAGAGGAGTCGCATCATCTTCAATGAGGTCTTTGGCATTCTAGGCACTATTCCTCTGAGGGAGGGTTTCAGAAGTTGGTGCAAGGTGTTTAAAATGAGTTAGTCAAAGTTAATGGTAGGTTTAGAGAAGCAATAAGTTAACTGAACAGATACATGCTTCATAGTGAAAACATAAGGGTTGGTCTAGAGGAATACTTAAAGGCTTATGTACAAGTTATTTTTTGGACATTACACATTTTGTCCTATAAAAAACTTGAAAATGTATCTAGGCAGCTTCCTTTCTAATTCTAATTAGCTGATTAAACATCCCATTTTTAATCTGAATAACATTTTATATATTGAATTCTGCCAACATTTGTCAGAAGGTTTATAGCTAAGGGGATTTTATGAGAAGTGACAAGAATATTTGCATCAAAGAACTCCTAAAGTCACAAGTCTGGGATTTTAATTTTGGTGCACATTTTTCAGAGATTTAACATTTCATTGAGTGTTCAAATTCTTTTTGGCTTCAGTAGTTGACTATTTAGCACTAAGGTGCCATTAGCAAAGCAAAATAATTCAGTCTCAGTGGATAATCCCTTCACATATCATAGTAGATATGCCAGAAGAGAAGTAGCATTTTTTTTGAGGTTCTGTTTTTCTGTATGAGAGATTCCATTAGTCTGCAGTTGATTTCTGTTTTTTCCTGAATCATCATAAAATTACTCAGTTCCCGTTGACATAGTCATGGCTTTTATGCTTATCATATAAAATAGAAGACTTTTTACTTATATATGTATTACATGAATATTGGTTTACATGCTTATGAACGTCCTAGACATGGTGAATCCTCTCATCTTGACACTTCTCATTTATAACATACAATGTGTGCCAGGGTAATGATGATATTGGCAAAGACTGTCTCTTTGTTCTGTGTTTGTACAGTGCCTATCACAATAGGGTAGTTGTCTATCACTATTTCCCTTTGGCACTACCACAATTCAACTAGTCAATAACAGTGCATCAATAACAACTGGAACTCTGGGTTCAGATATCCCCTTTGTCCAAGATAATTGGTACTAAATAAATAGGAAGGTGTCTATATATTTAAAATCAAACTGCAAGAACAATGCAGCTTATTATGCAGGTACAGACACATGGCTTATTATGTACTATCCATGACAATACAGAGAACTTTTAACTTGTTTATTGGGAAAACCGTTGTCCCTTACTGGCAAAACTGTGGCATACCTGTCCACCAACAATACATGCATGATGAGCACGGGTAAATGGCTGTCGTGAATCAAATTGTATAGCAATTTGAGAAAGCTACTATCCAGGATGTATAGTAGACCATTATAACAGCTTCTGACAATCCTGACTAATTCTGTGAGGAAAATGACCCCTTTGGCCCAATTCAGGTCCCAGTGAAGTCAATGGGAGTCTATGCAGTTCAATGGGAATTGGAGAAGACCCTTAGTCTGAGCTCCGCTGGCAGGTAACGACAGCATGGAGAGCTCAGGGCCCCTCAGCTCTGCCGTCCACTTCATTTTTTGGAACTCAAGTCTGTGGCTTTGGAGGCCTTGATGCCTGTGTTTGGTCTGATGTTCTCACTGTGGGCTGGTGTCTGGGAAGATATGTATGTACAATATATGTATTATCAGGAGGTGCCCACTGGAGAGACATGACTTATTTTAAATCATGTAACCGTCCTGAGCTATGGCAATAACAGATGTGGAATAAGGGCCAAAGGATGCCTCCAAACTGGCGCTGGAGGAAGACGGTTGCTGCAGCCATTTCTAAACTATGTAGCTGTTCAAAGGCATAGGGCCAGTTAGCTCTGCGGTTAGTGTAAATAAATGTCGCTCCATTGACTTCCATGGAGAAATGCTGGTTGACACAGCTCTGAGGAGAACCACGCTGGCTGGTGCCATTGAATAGGTCTAACTACCATTTACACATAGTGCAGCTCTGAAGGTGTGCCAAGAGCTTGAGTCCTAGTCCTATCTTTCCCGTCTCACACAGCCCCTCCCCAACAGCTCCCGCTTAGTGCTCCTTACAACGTTAATGACATCTCACTCCCCTGCACAGCTCCACTCCTTGTAGCCAAATGCTGGTTTCCCTTTGCATATTTGCATTATGGGAAGGTAGGGTATTTTTATACCCCTTCTTCTATCTAGTACACCAGTACAGCAGCAGTCATAACATGTTCCTATAATAGTCTGCCATGCTTAACTGGGCAAATTGAAGTTGATTGGAGTTCTGCTTGATAAAGCTTTATCGAACTTGGCCCTCTAGAATTAAATGTAATACATCACAATTCCTCATTTGCTCTAACTTCATACCATAAAAAACACACTTCCTTTGGCCTGTTTCGAACTCCATTTTCAGCGCCCAGGATACTAGATAAGCCTTTAATTTCCTCTTAATTTAATGTCTATGTCGATCTCCAAAAAGGAAAGTTAAATACATCTGTGATGTAAGTGTTTGATGGAAATCTAAGATCAATTTATGACATTTTGATCAACAGAGAGGGAAAGTTAGCATTCGCTGAGGGTCACTGGGAATGTCATTAATATCTGATGGAGCAAACATAATGAAAAATTGCAGCATACTATCAGAAAATGAGCGCTTGAATTAATTCTAATCAGCTATCTTCCCTCTCTGATGTTATTCTTCTCTCCTTTTAATATTAGTCGGAAAAAGATGAATGTCATGAGAGCTTTATGGCACGTTGCCAGTCTAAATTGTATAGTAGAAAATAAACTGTTCCAATAAATTCAGTTTTTATGGCAATTTCTTCTCATTTTCCACATTTTTTTCATTTTTCATTCTAGCTGTTTCCAGAAACAGTGAAGCCATACACAGATTAAAATGTCTGAACATTTCTTTGGGATGGTAACTAGCATGGAAACCCACTGACAGCGATTCCGAGCTCCAGGGTAGAACAGTCAGTGGGCCCCCACGGACAGCCAAGCCATGTCCCCGGGGACACGGTTCGCCTGACATTTGGGCTGTGTGACACCTGCTCTGCCTGGTGCCCAGCGAGCTGCTGGCTGTGCTGCTGCTCGCACTCTGCTGGCATGGCCAGGGCTTCCACATGCCTGCCCCAGTAGGGTTCTAACTGTCTAATTGGCAAACCCAAAGAATGGTGCAGAGTGAAAGCCCAGGCTCTTGGGCAATTGCCCCCTTTGCACCACCTCCAAACCAATCCCCCATCAGTGGGCCTGCTAGCTTGAGTCTTTGACCGTCTTTCTGCCAAGGACAACAAAGTTTCTTCTTTTCAGTCAATTCTTATAACACAATTAACAGATTCTTTTCATTTATTCAGAAATTTTTTTTTTTTGCTGTTGCACAGGGTCCCCAGTCAATTAGATCTACTGACTTTAAATGCAAAGCTTGCAAGCTAATTGATTGTCTTTCCACTTTTCTTTCAGGCATAACTTTCATTTATTTGCCATAAAAAGGCAATCATCTGAATAGCATTGATTGGACAGCAAACACTGCATGTATGCTAAGGGGGTCTCCTGTGCACATTGGTGGTGTTTTCTTGAGAAGGGCAATGGAGATGGACACGACTTATAACGGGGAACTTTTTCCCATACAAAATAATGGAATAAGGGGGGTATGCATTCACAGCTTCACCACACTCACCTATGACAATGCTTTTTTCGCCCAAACAGTGTAGCTTTTTACAATGGCAGGTTATAAAGTACCCATTTTACACATAAAACATTAAATAAAATAATGTAGAACCCTTCTTGCACCGTTCAAACACACAGAACATTTTAATATATTAAATACAGGACAATAATACAGTATAAAACAGTGTCAATTATGGTAAACTTAGGTGAGCGGGGCGGCTGGATTTTCTTGGGCTGGCTTTTCTGTGGCTGGCTTTTTGGTTGCAGAAGTCTTTTAAAAAGGATTTTATCGGTCTGCTCCCCTGCATGAATCTTTGAATGGTAGATCTCTCTGCAGCAAGCCACAGCAGCATTGAGAGTTCTGGAAAACGTGGCAGATCGTTCATGAAAAGGATCACTGCTCTGTTTGATTTCCATCATCTCATCCAGCACTCCAAAGAAGCAGGAGAGATTCTTTGTCGTCAGACTCCTGGCTTCCTGACCTACGTCATCATTATCATTGTCCTTGCTTTCTTCAGATATCCATTGTTAGTCCAGCTCAATCAGTTCCTCATTTGTCAGTTGCTCAGCGTCAGACTCCAACAACTCCTGTGCATCCTCCTCCTCCACCTCAAAGCCGACATCCTTCACCAAATTGACAATTTCTTGCTCGATAGCAGGAACGGCATCAAATCCCACAAAGCTGTGGACCACATCTGGCCATGCCCAGTGCCAAACACTGTTTATACATTACGAAGTGACCTCTTCCCACGACATGCCAATGTTTTCCATACCATTCAAGCTGTTGTAGGACTTCCAAATCTCCTTTGCACTGGGTTTTCCTTCACCTGCTGTCTCCTAAATCAGCATAGAGAACGTTCTCCATAGGTAATACGCCTTGAACATGGCCAGCAGACTCAAGTACAGTACTGTACTGTTCAATAGGGGACTGTGTTCAAATTCACATTGGATCTGATCCATGCAAGAGCCAGATATGCAGATCACCAAAGTAAATTGGAACATGTTCCCCTAATGATGAGCATCAATGGATAAGGGGGAGATGAATACCAGGGACCCTCTGTAATTCATAGTCAGATGGCCATAGACACCAATTAAGCTCACATTTGAAATGCTCACAATGAACAGCTGACCAATTATTTATAGACCAAGAATTTTTTGTTTTGGTTATTTTTGCCAGTTTAGATTAATCAATATATTCAAGAAAATTGTAAACTCCCCCAGGGAAAATGTTTGTACAGAGAACGACAAAAAAAATTTTGTCAGATAAATTATTTGCAATGAACTGTTTGCTCAGCTCAACTCAGAAGTATTTCATAAATCCAATTTTTCACAGACAGGACCGAAAGCTTGTCTTTTAACTGAAAAGCATATATTAAAGTGCTGTTATCTGCATAACAGAAATCACCATTTCAGTCATCCTAATTAGCATGTTATTGTATTTCAATCTGAACTAGCAATAAAGAAACAATTAAAAACACATTTAACCCATTGTAACTATCCATTATATAAACAGAAATAAATGTGATACCCCCCCCACGTATTAGTTATCACAAAGATAGTTAATATGAAAGCACTGGTTAGACTTTCTGTCCTTTTCAGTTTTTTGTACCGTTTTACTATGAATACATTCAAACCCAGACATTTTTCTTTAATCCAATTTTGGAAAGACTGGAGAAATATTCAATATTTTTAATCTTCTCTTACTGAATACCATTCAAAACCCATAAATGGACGACTCCTTCCTCACTAACACGATTAACTACAATAATAACATATTTCCTTTATCTTTTCTTTTAATTATCCTTATCTTTAATCATAATGAAACATAATTAAAGAGTAGTCACATTATACATTTTGTAAATTGAATCACTCTGAGGAAAGATGGAAGCTAAAGATGCTTAATATTCTATAATAAAATGGTTCCATGAGACCCAATGGTGCTGTAATTCTTCCATTAGGAAACTGGTCTTTGGATCGTCAGCTACTAGCATATTCTTTTCTATGGTGCAGAAAGAATGAAGAAGAATTTCAACTTTGGGATAAGAAATATGTACGGGGTGTACATGAGCAATCTTGTGTATTTTGTATCTCATTTACTGTTTTGCAGATCGCTTCCATTTATTTTAAAGATCGTCTCAGATAAAGAGTTTACACTTGCTAATTACAGGGACCAGCCTAACATTTTGAACTATATTGAAGTGATATTTCCAAATGTATGATTTCGCCTCTTCTCCCCCTGCAAGGAGACGTGAATGCTGGTTTAATATTTAAGCTAATATGTAGTTAATTTTGTTTTGTACAAAACATTTGCCCTATATATTAGCCATTGACAAAGGTTTGATTAAATATAAGTTTTACTTCACCTCATTGTTTGCACATGGAAAATGAAATTTGAACAATGGCTTTGAAACTGTTAATGGCCCTTTTTCTTTAATAAAAACTGGTTGGCTTGGTAGCGCCATGGTTACCAGAACTGATATATTGGTTATGGCTCCAGTTTACAAGAACACTTAAGAAAATGCAAAAGTCCATACCTATTCGTCAAAGCATTTAATCATGTGCATAAGATATTTGCTGAATAGGGACGGACTTAGGCCTGTGAATGGAGTTATGTGATTGTTGAATTGGGGCCTATATACCCTAATTCTAGAGGGGCTATGTATCTTCATATCCTAGTGGCTTTAATGAAGAATCTGCATAAAAAATGAGTGAAGGCCTCAGGATTTGTCCCTTTTTCTTATTGTTATTAGTAAGGGTGATGGTGGTAATGATTATAAAGAGGAAGGGATGCAGAGTCCATAGAGCTGTGCTAAAGTTGCTAAGGTTCAAATTCCATTCCTGACATTAGCTTTCTTTTGGCACTGGCCACTGTCGGAGACAGGATACTAAAATAGTGAGCCATTGGTCTGATCAGGTATAGCGATGTCTGTCCCTACAAGAGACAAAGAAGATAAGGGCTGAGCAAATGTTGCCGGTGAGCACATATTTAGAGAGACTAATTTGCAATTTTCTGAACAATTATACTGTGAGCTATGGCTGATTACAAAAAACTGAAACACGCTTGGCACTGGTGGGCTGCAGGACATACTACAACCAGCTGTCTATCTCCATGCTTCAGTCTATGTTTGAGGCACAGCAGTTTGCTTTCTGAAATCTCAAGCTCTTCAGAAATGCTACAAGTACCGTTTTTTATTATTTTTTACAGTTTGTTGCTCATCCCAACTGTCAGCAGCAACTGCTCACCATGTGGTATGAAAATCTCTCAGGCTTACGTCAGCAGTCTATAGCTGTGAAATTCTTGGCTGTCTTTGGAGTCTCGGTAGGCCTTCCTTTCCTCGCCATAGCATACTGGATCACTCCCTGCAGCAAGGTACAGACTGGTTAAGGTGCCTGTTGTTTATGGTTATTTATATTCAGTGCTTGGAATTATGTCAAAAGTCTTCCTAAACTAACATCACAAACAATGTTGTCCTCTGAGATTTTCCATGGGTGAGAACAAGCTCATTGCCAATGCAGCAAGTGAGAGTGTTTTGAAATTAATCTTCAAAAGAAATAAACATGGGGATGAGGAAATGGAAAATCTGAGCAAACAGGTGAGAAGGAAAAAAATGAGAATGGGTGAAAGAATTTGAATGGGATACAGAAGAAGAGAAAAGAGCAGAAAGGATGAATAACTTGGAGGAAATGTTTCTTGTATCTTTGCTCATCCTAACATATGTTCCTATCTCTTTCTGTTTTTAACCTGTTTTTCTTAACTTCCTCCTCTCTGTCTAGGTGCTTTTGTGTGTTTTTGTGTGTGCGTATGTGTTTTACTATTTCTTTCTCCCTTTTTTCTTTTTAGTTTGTGGTATCATGGGACACGATAAAAAGGAATTAGCAGTCCATGACAATCAGAGGTGGATTGTTGAATTTCAAGTAGAAGAGTAGATTAAATCACTGTACCTAATAGCATAATATGGCTCCATCTCCAAAACTTGGGAGAGAGAAGATGAGGAAACATTAAAAGTTGTTCTATATCTGTTATAAACATCCAGGGATTGACAGTATTAAATGCTGCTGAAAGTGAAGAGCTAGAGGGGAAAGGTACCTGGGTCAGCCATCAGCTGGTCATTAAATTTGAACAATTGCCTGCAGTACCAGTTCTGTGGTGGAGTTCCTATCCTGAGAGAAAATGCTCAGATATAGGGAAATAAATATGCATATGGCTGAGCAATAAATAGCTTTTTCACTACTTTTGGTGGGGGAAGAAGAACATTTTTTACAGATCAACAGTTGGCTGCATCATCTACTGTATCTCCAGGAGAGGGCTTGTCAGACCTCCTCAAAAGTAATAGAAATGATAGCTAGCTGATTCAGTCCTCAAAACGTTTGGTCTCATTTCCTTTAAATGCCTGTAAGGAATTCTTTCTATGTTTGCCAAGTCCAAAAAATTACAGATCTATTGATGGATATTAAGAAAAGACTGTAATTTTCAAAAGACCAATCTTCTAGAGAATGCAGGACTTCTAAAACAGATGAGACTATAAGTGATGTTTAATATTCAACATCCTTCAAATTAACCACTGATTAGTTTTTATTTCTCAAGCTAATTGAGAACATGAACACTTTTTCATCACATTTCATCAAAAACACATTTTTATTAATGCTGTCTGTTAATACAACACCAACAATAAGTTGTTTCATTATGAAACAACTTGGGATGCTGACTACAACATCCTGATCAACAGTGAGGGTAGCTTCTAATACACCAGTTCTTAAAAATGTATCTGCCAAATCTTGCAGTCTTCAGTTGGAGCCAAATTTCACTCTCCAGAGTAATCAGAGCAACTCCGCGGCTAGTGTATCAAAGAACAGAACTTGCCTCTAAATCTCTTACTCCACAATGAGAGTTTTGCCCCTCTATTTCTTTGTCATGTTGATTATCCACAGTGGAAGATACATGCCACATCATAGAAGCAAAAGTTTTCAGTTTCACTCTGAAAACTTTTCTTGCACTTAGCTGTACAGATCAGTTGGCACTAAAAGCAATATGGTCATGGCTATTTTAGTCATTTAATTCCGAAAAAGGAGCAGATTATTGACTTTATCCGAAAATTTACAGACATTATCCCATTCCAGTATGGTATGTTACAGGCCAAACATACCACAGTGACGTGGGTTTGTGAGTTGTTAATGGTTTGGAGGCTGCCATTATGAGTTATGAAATCTAAGCTTTACAAAACAATTTTTAAGTCTCTAGCTACTCTGAGAGGTGTGAACTGACCCATGTATCTAGATGAGGTGTTGCTTCTTAAACCTAATGATAATTCTTATGGCAACATTATTAACTATTTCACTGCTAATCAAAAGAAGCAAAAGATTAGAGAGAGGATGGAATACTGAAGATATGCCAAATCCACTGGTAGTGGTACCTAATTTTGGTGCCCTGAGCAGGTAGACTTTGGGTTGAGTGTGGATCTTAAAGGAGTACCACTGCTACATTTTCCAGGCTGACCAAAGTTGGCATATAATTCAAACACGTGAGTGCTACTAATTTATAAAGTTCTCTCAGGGTACAAATCGTCATGTGGCTTTCACACATTTGTGCATTGCAAATTAAGGACCAGACCCTCAGCCTCTATCGCTGCTCCAGCAATGGAACTATTTTAATTTATACCAGCTGAGTATCTAGCGCCAACTTTTTCTTCCAGTTACCTTTTTTCACCAACTATTCACACCTATTTCTTTAAAAAACATTTTTAATATTAAAAAAGTCTATGCTTTTCCTTCAGCTCCGTGTTTCTTTACATTGTTCCCCTCCTCTTTGACTCTATTATTTCCTTTTTTAGAACTTTTCATTTCCCTTCTATTTATTTGATATTATCTTTTTTTGTATTTGTTTTCTGTCTTTGATATGTCTCCTAGCTTTATTCCTTTTCAAAATATATATAACGGGTGTTCCATCCTGAAACAAGCCATTCTTTTGAAATGACTCTTTGCAATTTGTATTCTGTGATTGTTGCTGTCCTCTTTGTCAGTGACAATCAACCACAAGCCCAGATTCCAGGAAGCATTCCTGTTTGATGAAAAGCAATGTTTTGAATTAATAAGGTAATGGGGACAATAGTACAAACAAGTAGGTCATGCACCCGGAATTTTACTAGATTGTGCCTTATATATAATTGTCAGAAGGCTCCAAGTTATTTGAAAGAATTAATGTTTCATCTGTTTTCTACAAAAGATTCCACTAAACACTTTCAGCTCTTGCAACACTCAGATAAAAATGAGATTTCTTTGAAGATATGAAAAATTGCACTTCAAGAAGAAAACCCACTAAGCTTCCTTCAGTAATGAATGGATAACTGTTTTAAGGGTACAGTGGCAAAAGGGAGGCACCTAATAGTTCATAGGCAATTTATAGTCCCTTGGAGATCTCTCTTCCCCACTTTTAATTCAGAATAGAACTGGGAATATATAAATTAAAAATGAGTTTTCTTAAGAAGTTTCAGACAATGACCAATATGCGCATAGTCGCCTTCAGGCCTTTCTTATTTGTGATTGTCTTGGCCTGACTGGCGTTTATATGGAAAATTATATTCTATGCCAGGTATAGTTCCAGAGTCTTATCCTAAGGCCCCCACTACATGAACAGCAAGTTTCAAAAATGTCCCACTGCTACTAATACCAGCAATGGTGTTAATAACTTTGGAAGTGCCAGTGTAAACAGTCTGCCAGTCTTTGTGTGCATCTACCTAACAAGGCTGGGCTTAAAATGGCATTTGCAGCAGGTGAACTGTCTACACAAGGGCTCATACTGGTGAAACTGAATCAGTATTAGAAGTGGTGGGAAACTTTTAAAATATTTTCTATGTACAGAAGGGTTTGTCTCCCCAGTATTATTACCAGCTCCTAGCTTGTCGTATTGAACTGTTCCTCCCCTACTTTAGCCACTTATTCACCTGCATACTTGCCAGTGCGTCTGCTCACAGAAGTCCTGATTCCAAGAAGCATCTCTATTTAGGACTGTAGCTAAACACAAGCTTAACTTTTAGTATGTGTTTACAGGCTTTCTTGAAAGAAAGAGAGCACTTAAGCATGTAGTAAGTCTTTCCTGAACTGGGGCCATGATTAGGTGATTCATTCACAGATTCTTTCATTCACCAGACTCCCATTTTTTCAGAGATTTTTCCCAAAAAGTTCTTGGTAGTGATGCATGTCAGCCCTGAAGGAGGCATCCTCAAAGTCTCTAGAGAACCACACTTCTATGCTCCAAAGGGTAGCACCTCATATCTCTATTCATCTTACTTTCTATCCCATTTTTTCTCTGTAAAATCAGATGGAAGAGAAGTAGCAGAACAACAAGAAAGATCAAAAATGAAACAATAAATCCTCCTAAATGGCTTTCCATATATGCTTCCCTTCACCAAGCTATTGCAAACAGAATCAGGTTCCCTCCAGTGTTCATTGGTGTGAAGTGAAGGGGTAGATGAAAAATGAATTGTAATGGGGGAACAATGATACTTCTCTTATTTGAAACCTCAAAACAAATCTTTTCTCTATTGTTTTGAGGTTTGGAGCAAGGTTTCTGTGGGTTCTACATCATACAAATGTGTTCTTCCTCACCTAGTCTTGAACTTGACGGAGTTTAACATTTAAGCACCGAATGCATTTCTTCAGATCTGAACTCATATGAGAAAGATCAAGACCTGGAGAGCTACAGATTTTAGGCCAAATATTGCAAATTGGTAGATAATCTTATGACACTGATCAGCTTCAGTGACAGCTCTCTGAACAGGAATGAATGCTGAAATGCAAATGGAAACCAACTCAAACCATTTGTACTGCATTTATTCATAAATGGATCAGAGACCACAGGAGTTTCTTCAGGGGAGGTACCAATGCATAATCCAATATATAATATAAACCCTTACTCACATGACTGAGGCCCACTGGAGTCAATAGGACTTTGTGTGAGTTAGGGTGGTCACATGAGTAAGAGTTTGCACAATTGGTTGTATAGGATGTACCTACTCTAGAATATTTTTGCCCAACTCTTCTTCCATTTCTACCAGCAATTCAGCTCTCTCAGTGGTAGCAGTGTGGTGGGAGTGGTAGTATAGAAAGGACTTCATGCAGTCACCAGCTATTTAAGCATCATATCAGTGCTAAACCTTTAAAGCATGTGTACATGACACAGTCTTTAAAACAGTAGCGGCTGATGCTTTCTTATCCTAACACATCTGCTGTTCCTGTCAATGGGGTGCTGAATCAGTGGTAGCAATGGTGGGACACTTTTGCAGCTTAGACAAAGACATCTCCCAGCTTAGACAAATCTATCATTTGCTGTGGCAACTCAGAACTCAATTTGATAAAGCACTAAGCTGGCATTTCTAACTGACCTCAGTGGGACATAAGCAGGTACTTAAATGTTCTGCTTCAGTAGGGCTGAGATAAGGATCACATTTTTCTATTCACACTTTTGGAAAACTCTTTCAGGAATTTGATCTGACCTAAATTTTTCAACAGGTTAACCAGCTTTGGCAATCTTTTAAAAGATATATTTGCAGTTTTAGAAATTCAGACACTAAAAAGACATAAGAAACTGAAACAAGCTAATTTTTGTTAAAGCTAAAGAATCTTGGCATAGTTGTTTTCTGGGATTTAAAATATTTACTGTTTCATATTGACTAGATAGTCAGACTCTACAGAATCAGTCAATGAACTAGAGTAAAACAGTAGATAGATTTAACCACTGAAACCCCATTTTAAATACTAGAGAGAGAGGGCTCTTTCTTGAGGAATTGATTGCTTAGGAGGGGGTGAGGAAAGAGAGAGGAATTTAGTGTCTGAACCCTTCCCACATCTCTTCTTTGTTAAGGATCAAAACATTAGCTACAAAGGAAGGTTGTGAAAATAATCCTTCATCTCCAATACATAGGGAAAAAACATTTGTGGAATGGGTGTCTCTTCATGAGGCATTGGTCCAAGAGCAAATAATCATATGGCTATCTCTGACATAGTCTTTCGTGGATAATATATTCTTAATTGAGGGGAAATTCATAGAGAGATAAGGGTTATTTAATCAGACCAGGGGTGGGCAAACTACGGCCTGCAGGCCAGATCCGGCCTGTGAGCTCCTCCTAACTAGACCCCAAACTCCAGTGGGTGAGACCAGAAAAGTTTGCCCACCCCTGAATTAGACAACTAGGTAAGAGGATGAGAGAAATTTTACTCTGAAAAGAACTTGATTCGGATCAGTGCTTACACCACTTCTGCATGTATTGTATGAAAATAGGTCATTGTGATATATTGAGAAACTCAATAAGTGCTGTAATAATTACAGTAGACAATTAGCATATGGATGCATATTAAGAATGTTATCAAAGAACTTTTTATAGAAAATATTGTGTCAGACAAGTTAATGAGAGATCTACTAGATAATCAGCTATCACAGAGATTTATTATACTAGCACAGGGCCTGATTTATACCAATTTGGACTGTGGTGAGGAAAGGAGAATTAAGTCAAGAATAGTCTAAGATACACTGTTTTCATAGCTCTATATCTGTATAAAAATATGCACAGACATATATAAAATATATATTCTTGTTTCTTTCTGCCTTAGAGTGAACAGGACAATTTAGATATCATGCAAACATCGATGGGTAGTAAGAGAGAAATGTAAAATCCTACAGAAAATGAACAGTTAGCCTAATTCATAATGCCCTGCACTTGATCTGGAAGCAGCAAAAAACAAACTTTCCATAGACTTTAATACACGAGAAATAGCTCAGTTCTTGAGTTTTCAGCAAGCTTCCAAAGAATCTGTTATAGAGAGAAACTCTAGAAAACATGGGAACTAGACCAGGAAAATAATAATAGTGATTAATAATAAAACCTTTGTCTTGTACACATTTTGTTTTCAGCTGGGACGGATCCTCCGAAGCCCTTTCATGAAGTTTGTGGCACATGCAGTTTCTTTTACAATCTTCCTTGGACTGTTAGTAGTGAATGCCTCAGACCGGTTTGAAGGAGTGAAAAATCTTCCCAACGAGACCATCACGGACCATCCCAAACAAATATTTAGAGTAAAAACTACTCAGTTCTCGTGGACAGAATTGCTAATCATGAAGTGGGTGTTAGGTAAGTACAAATTGTATAATCTTTTAATCCTCCAGTGAAATCCAGAATATCATGCTAGGAAATAACTGATGAATTGTCAGTGGTGATCTGCCAAAGAAAAACATTGAGATAAATGTGGATCCTAATGAAGTCATGGGCACAATACCATTGATTTCAACAGGGTCAGGGGATGGCTCCGTCACAGCTGCTGAATGCACTGAGTAACATCTGGCAGATGTATATCTAGTAATGCTGAATGCTTCAGGCAAAGCCTGCTCTGTTGGTTGAATTGGGGTATCTCTTTCAACCCCTAGGGAAAAGGATAATTTTTTCATAGAAAATGCTACATCTCTTGGTTTTGAGAGTAATTTCTGTAGAACCCGGTTAGTTTAAATTATACTAAATTACACACAACTTTTTCATGAGAGGAATGGTAACGTACCAAATGAATGAGAGCCTGGCAATCACATGGTTGAAAAGAAAAACAAATGATGAGTGAAGCACTGAAACAGGTTCTCTCTGAAATGACTAAAGAGTGCTGCAGATCCATTCTGATGAATGTTGCCAAGCATTAAGTTAAGCACGTATTGTCCACGGGGAGTGTTTTTGTTTTATTTGTTTTGTTTTTCTCCTTCCTCTGAAGCACCAGAGGTGGCGATGGCTGAAAATGGGACGCTAGACAGGATGAGCCAGTGCTTTGAATGTTCCCTCTCTTTCATGTGCTTATCTGGCTGGTTCTTGCTTATAATGCTCAAGGTCTAACTAATCACCAGATGTGGGGTTGGGAAGGAATTTTTTCCCAGGCCACATTGTTCAGCATATGAAACAATAAATTAAACTGTTTCAGATATGTTCACAGTGGTGTTCGAAGTACTGCAGACTAAGAAGATATTGATCTACTCGCTTACTGTCTACTTACCTCTTGCAAGCCCCATTACCTTGGATCACCGGTCTCAATAGGCTTACCTTATTGATTCTGACTTCACAGTAGCTATTTTCCTCAACATAGTGGTCTGATGTGAGAGAAGAAGTAAGGCTAAATAGCTCCCTAGTTCCATGCAAGTGGTTGGAATTACACCAGTGTAAGAGCAGAATCAGTCCCCTTGTATCTCTTAGCTTTCTGGCCTGATCACAAGTTTATTGTTCTCTGGCTTTTCAGTAAGCAGAATTACCTACAGGATATTGGATAGAGCGAAAGAATAGTTGGCATACTGGACAGAATAATGCATGAATGATTTATTTTTAAAGAGATATTAAAAAAGTTTGAAGGGGATTATTAGGTTTTGGCCAAGGCATTCTTTTTATAGGTTGCAGGTATCTGGGTTCTTGCAGTAGGAAGAAGAAAACATTAACTGAAAGCAAATTATTTCAGTTTTCTGGGAGAAGGAAAGCTGGCTCTTTGTACAGACTTCTGAGTGTAATGAGATTTTCTGATTACATCTCTATTCTCCCAGAATAACTCCCCACATCCCTGCAGCAGTGTGCACTGTATTCTCTGGACAGGGAACCTACCATTTCACTCGTATTCCATTCACGTTGTTTCAGTGAAACCAAGAGGATATAGCCAAATTACCCTTATCCTGCACCTCATAACGTGATTGTCCTTAAAAGAGTGCAGTTGGTTAGAAACTAGATGGGTTCAGAAACAGATGTGGGACTCCAATTGCTATTCAGAGGGAGTTTTTTGGTGATGGCAGTTAGAGAGCTTTCCTGGGTTACTTGTCATGAGCACCATGCACTCTCTGACTGCTCTGCTTCTGGTTACAGCAGGTGTTTTCCATTGAACCATATCATTCGATTCTGTAACATGCCATACCCATCTATCATACTCAGATTCACATATCCCATTTGTTGTTGGGATTGTTTTTTGGAAATTTTGGAAAGAACCTGTGACGGTACCATCTTTTCTAGCAGCTCCTCTCTATAAATCCAACAAGCCGCCTATAAACTAATGACAGCACGTAGCAAAGCAGAGTATGATGAGTAAGGGAATATATTTCACTACATTGAAAGGTGCAATCCCAACACTTCACTGCAGACTTGAGCCAAAGCCCACTGATGTAAATAGAAAAGCTCTCAGTAGGTTTTGTCTTTAGTGGATTTGGGATCAGTTAGGCTCTCACAACTTTTGTTAACGTAATTTGCTATGCTAAATATTTATTTCTCTCCTATGTTGCACTGCACTTATTGCCTCCACCCATTTTCATGGTAATTAGTCATTTTTTCTTAAAAAGTTAAAATAATAGTCCACATGCCTTAACACTGCTTAAGGCCCTCAAATTCTAGCTATAGCAGTTAACCAAAATCAACAAGTTTTAAGGGTATCTTAATATTTGCAGCTAAAATTACCACAGGTGATAACTTGGATATTCTAAATGCTGAGGTTGAATTATTTAGATAGCTCAGGCATTTTTTAAGTAATTAGCTCATATTCAAGGGTGACTATCACAGTATAATAATTAGTGCCAATAGCACATTTTCTGTCAACATTTTTCTTTCTACAAAACTGGATTTTCAACTAAACGAAAATGTTTGCAGAGTATTTGATTTCCTGGAAATTTTTCACCAGAGAATCAAAAGCTCAAATCCTGAACTGTCGGCCAAAGTCAATGAGAATTTTTCAATGTTCAGCAGTTTTCAACTGATTGTTTTTCAGTGTTTCCCAGAATTATTTATTTATTTATTTGGGGGTTGAAAATATTCGAGTTATTGGCTGGCAAAAAACTGGAATATATTGAAGTGGTCTTTTTTCAACAGGAAGTTGACGTTTTCCACTGGACATTTTTTTGGAAATTTTCCCTGGAGGAAAAACATTTGCTGACTAGCTCTAATAATAATATTAACCAAAATTCAGTTAGAGGGACATGTTTCTATGACTTCCACTGATTTAGTTATATCCAGTGTCTTTGGCTTACTACCTATCAAAATACTGCTACTTACCAGTACTTTGGTACTTACCAGTCTTTGGCTTACTACCTATCAAAATACTGCTACTTACCAGTACTTAAAAACTGTGAGCTAGATTCTCAGATGGTGTAAATCGGCATTGGTCCATCAATAGAGCTAAACAGTTTTACACTAGATGAAAATCTAGCTCAACACATGTTCGAAATAACCTATCAGACTTTTGCCTCATCCATGCAAAGTTGCACTGGTATTTGTGCTTTTAGGCCTCAGGAAAGGAAGTTCCATCCTTGGTGTGAACACTGTTATCATTAGTGATCTGGCTTTTTCGGTCATTGATGCTTAAGTCCTTCGGAGAAATTGCTGTTATAAATGCCAGCCTTATTTTAACTTGATCTGAAGTATCTTCAAGTGTTTCATATATCGAGAGGGAGTGAGCATTGTGGTACTTGTATTCATTTAATTATAGTCCAAAAATAAGTCATCCAGCCTGTTGTTAGATGGAAATCTGAGAGTAATGAGAGCTGTACTTCAAGGATGAAGTGCCTTGAGAACTGGTGAACTGCCTTATCTCTTTATGTAAAACTATTATGGATAAAGATCCCACACATAAGCATACACAGAAACACCTCCCAAAAGAGAGACAAGTGCATATGGCTGCTGAGGTGTATTAACTCCAACACCTGTGTGCCAGATACACACATCTGGAAATGTAGGGTTTCACAGAGTCCTCATTCTGCAGTTACTGGACTCATAGTGAGCTGTGGAGGTATCCACCAGGAATGAAGTTCACAGTACAAGTAAGAGGCATAATTTTCTTTCTCACTACTCTGCTTTTAACTCATATCCTCCATATTTCTGTTTTTGTTTTCCTTCCTCCTTCATCCTATGACAGTGATGATGAATGCTGATGACACATAACTTGTTTCTACTTCAACCAGTCATTTTCAGGTAATTAGTTCCTGGTCCCTTGGCCTTAATTCTTTTTGTGAAAATTGGCTGGTTGAGTTATCTGGCTTCCATCCAGTAAAATAATGAGAAGTGTTAAAAATGGCATTGTTCCGTGATAACATGACACTGTTAACATACTGCATAGTAGCCAGGACCCTGGCCTGCAAAGAAATCTTGCTGGAGATACAAAATCCACAGAAGATTTTAACTTAAGTGAACATGTGTTGAGAGCAAAATAATCCATAATAAAATTCACGTTAGAACTGGACAAAGATGAAAATTCTGCCTTATGTTCCCAATTATACACAGTGAGGGTGATAATTTACAATAGATCCATCCCACAGTTACTGTCTAAACATGACAAATTTAATAAAGAGGGAGAGATAATAGTGTTTCAGGCAGGTGCAAAATTCTGCTCTCAAGCACACACAAAGAGCTTGATTCTCCATAGCCCTGCAGCTTGTATAATCATTTCTCCCAGTGCAAACTGGGTGTAGACCATTATCAGATTGGAATCAGAGTGTTTGACACCCACTTTGCCCAGTGCATTTCAGCTGTGCTTGTCCTACCAGTGCAGATCTCCCTTTGACATCAATGGGAGCTCCAGAGTAAGCACACTTCCAGAGCTGAGAAATACTGTGATTATCTGAGAGAATGTTGCCCTTTCTGTACATGCCTCCAACAATATTCACAAGTTTGCTCCTGGGGCATGTTCTTTACTGCTCTTGTTCTTCTGCTGCTTATTTTAGCTAAGATCATCCCTTTTATCGTCTTTAGGTGAAAAAGAAAGTCCCTTAAACTGAGATTTTCAAAGGAGGCTATGGGAGCTAGGTACCCAATTCCCACTGAAATCCAAAAGGTTTTATGTAGCAAAGCAAAGCCGTAGAGCAAAAGCAGTTGCACAAATTAAGCTCAGAACAGATGTATTTTGAACACAACTGCTCTCATTAACCACTCAATCACTTTTTCACTGGGAGGGCTCCAAATCTGTCCACTATCTTCAGCAGATCATTAGTGATGTACAGTCTCAGGACAGTAGATTTTATAATTAGTGCAAAAGTCACTTGTTGTTCCCTATAATATACAGGGGGTTAGTTCTTCCCTTTCTGTGCTTCCTCTATATTTACTATCTTGTTTTTATGCCTATAATCGGGCTCTCCTTTCCTTACTGAACCTGGAACAAATATATGTGTCTAAAGTGGTACTTTTGATTTATTATAAGAATGTTCTCCGAAGCGGAAAATAGAAGTGGAAGCTATGCATCAGATTCTGTCCTCACTTATAACCATGCAACCCCATTCGTCTCAATGAGGTTACATGGGTGTAACCTGGGGCAGAAATTTTCCCTGTGCTTTTAACTTACACAAACTTCAGATGCCCTCCAAGCCACCACAATTATGGCAAACAGAATAAAATGCCATCAGTTTCTGATAGCTGCTAATGATCTATTCCTTCACATTCTCATCATGGTCATCTTGTTTTTATTGCAGCCTACCATTTCCTATACCGTGAATCTGCTAGCTGCTTTTATTAATCTACAATACTTTTATCTAAAGCAAAGGTTTTGGTGAACCTGTCAGAATTTATCATTATGCTCTTCTGCTCTCTTGCATAGACTTTCTGCAATGTAGTTACATAGAATGATCCTCAGCTAACAATGGTTGATGTATAAAACATGGGTCGATAATGAGATACCTTTATATAGTCATGATTCTAATTGTACTCATTCTACTTAACTGTGCACGTTTCTTTCTTCATTAAGTATTCCTACTGAAAAATCCCTGTGGTTTATCATAATTTAACTAATCTAGACTAGAAACTAATTATGATGGGTGAATTAATATTCAGACTGGAAGCAATTTACATGGGAAGATAACCCACAAATAAATATTTCCTGAAGTGCTTTACCGGACAAATATAAATCCACAAAATGAACTAGCCTATGGATTAGTATCCACCGGTTAGTGGGATTTTCTCAGCTATAAATGCACTTCTTTTATATTTCATCCTGATTGTGGGCCAGATCCTGAGACCCTACTAACTGCTACTCCACATGAGTAAGAGCTGCAGAAGCAGGACCTTGGATTTTGCTCAGTCAAGCTGCCATTGACTTCATCTGCCTGAGTGAAAAGGCTAGATCATGCCTTTTGAATCCATGTGAGGAGGTTCCCTACATAAGTGGATCTCCCCTGGTCTCTGCAAAGGGCACTCCGTGGGTCTGAGCATGAGAGGGAGAGAACAGGCAATGGGCGGGCCATGGGAGGAGTGTTAAGGGAATGCACGTTGTCCTCTTTTGTGGCCTGGAGAGGTTTCTCCCAGGATTTTGATAAACCCAGAAGTTATATTACAGTTGGCAACTCCTCCTCAGCAGTGGTCAATGCAATTCAGCTCCTCCAGGGCTCAGAGCCAGAACCACGTGGGGCGAGAACTTCTGTAGAGCTACTGCAGACACAGGCCCTAGATGCTGAGGAACTTACACCTGACCATGAATCCTTGAGATCCCTACAGATCTCCAGGTAGTTATACTGTCTATGGGTCATGCCATCTCTTTCTTCTTCCTTTTCTCCTGATACAAGAATGTGGGGAAAAATCTCCAGAGGGAATCCAACATATTTCCTTCCCCCTGCATGGGTATTAATCCTATAGAGGACAAGCTGCCTCTCCGTAAGGCCCTAAGGATTTGACAAGTAACAGGAAAAACCATCAAAGAAAAAGAGCATCCACCATTGAGTAACCAGTCTGCTAAGGACTCATGCCAGCAGGCTCTTGGATACACTGGCTGTGTCTGACTCATACCAGCATATTTTACTGTTTTTTGTTTTATTGAGTTTTACTGAATTACTGTCTTTTGTTTTATTGAGACAAATCTGCTGACTTTTATGCCTGAAAGAGGAAGCCTGAGTGCATTGGCTGAAGCTTGGTATAGTTCTAAACTACCCCAATCAGCTGCGATACTATAACTGAGTATTGACTAGCGGGGCTGCATTGCTGGTGAACTTCCATCTATCATATGAAGCAGTTCAGAAAAAAAAAAATTTCTTCATGTGTTAAATGTACTTTGTAAACATTCTGAATAGAGGGTCCAGAATCAACCCCCAGGATTCTAAGCCCCTCCTGGCCTGAATTTTGTTCTGGATCATCTGAATTGTGCCTTTGGCTATTGTGGAACTATTAAACCTGGTTCTAAAAGATAAAAAGGAACTGATCACAGAACCATAAAATTAATGGTAGCTTAGCTACAAGTGATCATGATGAATCCTTACCTGGGAGTGGCGAACCGCGGCCCCTGGGAGCTGCAGGCGGACGTGCCTGCAGACGGTTAATGCAAAGAAACTGTCTCACAGCCCGCCAGTGGATTACCCTGATAGGCTGCATGAGGGCCGCAGTTTGCCCACCACTGGTCTGCACGTATCTACGGGGGGAACAAATATTTACTCATAGGTTCTTCAATCTAGTAGTGAAAGCTGTAACACAATCCAGTGGCTGGAAGTTGAAGCTAGATAAATTCAGACTGGAAATAAGGTGTACATTTTTGACCGTGAGGATAATTAACCACTGGATCAATTTAATAAGGGCTGTGGTAGAATCTCCATCACTGACACTTTTGAAATCAAGGCTGGATGTTTTTCTAAAAGATATGCTCTAGAAATTATTTTGGGGAAGTTCTGTGACCTGCATTGTTCAGGTTAGACTATTAGATGCCTTCTGGCATTGCAATCTATGAATTTCTAAAATGAGCGGACCTCCTTCCTCCCCATGTCTTCCCCACCAACCTCTAAAAAAAAAATGAAACTTAGATGAACGACTCAGGCCCATCTCTAACTCAGAATTGCTACATGTCACTAAATTTGTTATCAAATTCCATCTGATGAGCAAAGCAAACACTCTTGTGAGTTATGGATCAGAATGCCATGTGGATGAGCATTCCAATGTAGAAGTTTATGTGAACTTCTTAATTTAACAAGGAGTCTAACGGAGAACAGACTTCTTCATGAGATATCTAGAACTTACTCTTGCTGGTCACACAAGAATTAACTTTCTCACATTATTATGACAGGTTCTGCTTCCCTTCCCAACCTGGAACTGGCAGAAAGCTACAACAATGTTTTTCCCTCACTTTTTGTGTGGGGATGGGGGAAGGAGGGAAATTCAAAGAAAACTTCCAGAAGGTTGGGTCTGTGTTCATTTCAGGAATGGGGACAGGTCTGGGAATTCATCACTTTTCCCAAACAGTTGGATGAAACTAAATTCCATTAGTACACTGTGAGAGGGATTTTCTAAAGTTCTCAGCGCTCTCCTAACTCTGTTGAAGTCAGTGGGTGTTTTATCATTGCCTTCAACAGGAGTCAATTTAGGTCAATACTGAGAACTTTGGAAAATTATACCTTATATGAACATGGAAACCTTTTAGGTGCCAGATTGTGTCTTTTTTCAAAATAGGCATTTTTTAAAGAATACTCTGGGAAAATTAATTCCATTTGAGAGTTGGGAAACATTACTGTCTGAAATTATTTGTTTTAATCCTGCAAATCCTCATTAGCCCAAGATCTCACTCCATTTCCAGCTACATCTGTTCAAAAGCCAATAGAGTAAAGAATGCATCTTTGATGTCTAAATATCCTATATAAATATGTCTTTCCCTCAGGTATGATATGGTCAGAATGCAAAGAAATCTGGGAAGAGGGTCCACGCGAATATGTCATGCATCTTTGGAACCTGCTGGATTTTGGGATGCTATCTATCTTTGTGGCATCATTCACTGCAAGGTTCATGGCTTTTCTCAAAGCAACTGAAGCACAACAGTATGTAGACCAGTACGTTCAGGATGATGACCTCAGTAATGTCACCCTTCCCCCTGAAATTGCTTACTTTACTTATGGTAAGAGGATTTTGAGGATTTAATGCTTCCGTTCTTTCAGGCTAGTGTGTGTGGCAGGGCAGAAAGCAGAGACTTGCTTCTTTTTTTTACATTCACGAAGTTTCTCCAAATTAAAACTGCTTATTCTCAGATGTATCAATTCCAGCCATATCGGTAAACAGCTAATGTAAGCTAACGCGAAACAGAGACCTAAGCTCCTCTCGGTCTCTGAACACGTACTGAAACCAGACACAGTCCTATCATATGTTGACAAAATAACCCCGAGCAACTAATAATCATAAAACCAGAAGGGAATAGAATATAATTTAAATTACATATAAAAGAATCTGCTCTATTTTTACAATATAAGAGGCACGCAGTGCTAACAAATGTGTGAGCTGGCAGCTTCATGGTCTTATCATTTGGCAAGTGGAACTCCAGTTGAAGTCATGGAAATTCTACATATAAAAAGATGCAAGGACTGGGCTCTTAGTATAAGAAAAGGAACCCCTTCTTTGTAACAATTTGTATGAAAAAAGCTTCCTGTTTACTTTGAGTTGTTGCGATGCTTGCATGTGTCTTTGATCTTATTCTGGGTAAGATAATATATTTTACATCACTCCCATCAGTGGGTGATTAGACATGGAACATTGGACCAAGTCATATTGCATGGTTTGCTGCTGGAATAATGTAAAAAAGTCTTTTGTTATATGGTGAGGAGCTCCATCTTGTGGAAGCTTGCGGAAGCTTTTTATCATTTACGAACCTTTTGTCATTTTTATCCTTGGAAAGAACCTATAGACAAAAAGTCAGGGCTGCGGGAGGGGGAGGAATTTTCCAGTTACTAATATATTTAATCCAAATGTATTTTCTCACTGTGCTTGAAGAAGGATCTTTTATATTTTATATATACACACATACATACCAGGGAGATTTCTATAAAGTTTGTCCATCCACAGATTATTTATCTAGCACTTTTAGGAAGAGCTTTACAGAAAACTGTGCTTTTTCCCAGGCTACGTGTTTTCAATTTTCACCATATAATATGAACATAAATTTAACAAAAACTATAAACAACATATTAAATGATAGCATGATAATCAAAAGCTTTTTAATACCTGAAGTTATATTTTAATGTGTTTGTTATGACAAAAACTTTCGTGGCTTATATTTTTATACACATAAAATTATTGTATGTTTTTTAAAGTAATTATAAGAATCAAGGGATTAGTCAAGAATCAAGTGATTAGTGATAATGTAGCAAGCTGTAGTGTTTGAATCAAGTCAAGAATTGAGTCAGTTGAGTTTGAATCAAGTCAAGAATTGAGTCAAGAATCAAGTGATTAGTCATAATGTAGCAAGCTGTAGTGTTTGATGATAGAGGTTGCATGCAAAATGGGTGTTAGTTGCTTCGCAGTAAATTGCAGTGTGATGTCTCTATGATGTTTTTCTTGCAATTTTGTGTTAGGCAGTCTTGTAAAATGAAGTGAAATAGCCTGTGCATAAACAATTCAGTTATAATCTATGTACAATTAAATTTAAGTGCACATTTTTAAGTTCAGCTACTGTTTTGATCCTCAGGAGTTCAGGCCATACTTAAGGAGTTTGATACAAAACTATCTATTATCACCTGAACATTTTGGAATAAAAAAATCTAATTTGTACATTTATTTATTTTGCCTGGGAAGATGAACAAACTTAGATTATTTGCTTCTTACTTGGTGATTGTTGTTAATTATATGACTGTCCAACTTTGAAAAAGAACAAAACCTCAGAAAACCACTTGCTTCTGCTTTACAATGAAAACTAACAATGTTAAAATATTTTCTAAATCTATTATCTCAAGTAAACAGTAGAGCAGGGGTGAGCAAACTATGGACTGTGGGCCACATCCAGCCTGCAGGACTGTCCTGCTCGGTCCCCTGATCTCCCAGCAGGGGAGGCTGCTGCTGGCCCTGCCCCCACCTTTTCCCCCTCCCCCGGAGCCTTAGTGCACTGTGGAGACAGCGCTCTGGGGGCGGAGCAGCATGTCTGGCTTCACGTGGCTGCCAGACACGCTGCTGAGTGGTGTGGTAAGGGGTCCGGAACCGGAGCCGGGGGGTTACATAACAGGCAGGGAGTCCAGGAGGGCAGTCTGGGATCAGGCGGGGTTGGATGGGGCGTGGGACTCCTGGGGGCTCTGTTGGGGATGGGGTGGTGGATAAGGGTTGGGTAGGGGGATCTTGGGAGGGGGTGGTCAGGGGACAAGGAGCAGGGGGGATGGATGAGGGTGGGGTCCTGGGAGGGATGGTTAGGGGCAGGGGAGTCTCTGGAGGGGGTAGTCAGGGGACGAGGAGCAAGGGGTCTTAGATTGGGGTGGGGTCTCAGGGAGTGGGGGGGTCTATGAATGGGGCAGTCAGGGGACAAGGAGCAGGGGGGTTGGATGGGTTGGGAGTTCTGAGGGGGGCAATGGGGGGTGGGAAGTGGGTGCAGGTTGGATAGGGGGTGGGGCCAGGCTGTTTGGGGAAGCACAGGCTTCCCTACTTGGCCCTCCATGCAATTTTGCAACCCCGATGTGGCCCTCTGGCCAAAAAGTTTGCCCACCCCTGCTCTACAGAAATAAAGCTCATTGTTTTTTTTTTCTCCAGCATTAGAATTGTTTGCTGCAATATGATTAGCTAATATATATTTTCCTTTCAATCTCTTTTTAAAAATTGCAGGTGAAATCTTGATCTCATTGAAGTTAATGACAAAAATTCCCATTGACTTCAATGGGGCCAATATTTTGCCTTCCTGATTCTTGGTTCCGGAGTAATATATTTGTATTAAAAGTTAGTTATTTTTATTTTTGAACTTTGGTTAATAAGGTAGCAATTGGTTATAAACTGATATAGAACAAACTATGAACTAATCTGAAAACATTCCCCCCACCATCCCTAATATTAACAAGACATAAACAGGAAGTTAAAAATGTACCCAGCCTTCTGCTTTAAGTTCAGAGCTGAACTTTACAGATACGCTGCAGGGAATACTCTGCTTCTTTTCATGTCATCTGGGTTCATGCAAATAATACTCAGCTTTATTCCTCTGAATTTAAATATGGTACATGTTTTAGTTTTGGGTCAAATGCATGTATTCAATGATGAGTCTCAGTTCATGCAAAACAATCCCTAGATACTTGTATTCAACGCATATTTAAAAACAGGTAGATTAGACAGCTGATTTGTATGCCTATAGTATCAGCAAGGAACTTTTTAAAAAGAAATGGCTAAATTGTCAGATTTTTTTAATTACAAAAGTTAACACAATATAGATATATTAAAAGGTTTGGTGGTTTGTTTGGCTTTATATGAACAAATGCAAACTTCTTTGCTCTAATCTCATGAGGACAGGTTTTCCCATGAACTGTTTAGTCCTTGCAGGTTATGTTACATTTTATGTATTTATATGGTGCTGTTAATTCAATAATTAAAAGCTGGAAATTTTCCCGTCAGTGTGATTCAGATCCACAATTTCAAAACTCCCATTGACATCAGTTGGAGCAGAAGATGATGATGCATTGGACTGGGAGTCAGGGGATCTGGGTGCTGATTCTCAGTTCTGCCCCTGACCACCAGTGTGCCTTGGGTAAATTACAGCAAACTTCCCGTGCCTAGGTTTCTCTAGCTGAAAAATATGACTGATCATTCCTATCCATCTTTGTAAAGCACTTTGAGACCTGCAGATTACTAGTAGATTCCTATACTTTTCCTTCAAGTCCTGGCCACAACTGAGACCCAGGACCTATTTTATGGGTCATTTATATTTATCTCTTTCTAACATTTTTCTCTTACTAATACTTTATATATGTGTATTGTTTCAGCCAGGAACAAATGGCTTCCCTCGGACCCTCAGATCATATCAGAAGGACTATATGCAATAGCTGTTGTACTCAGCTTCTCCCGCATTGCTTACATTCTTCCAGCCAATGAAAGCTTTGGCCCTCTTCAGATCTCTTTGGGAAGGACTGTGAAAGATATCTTCAAATTCATGGTCATCTTCATCATGGTGTTTGTTGCCTTCATGATTGGAATGTTCAACCTTTACTCTTACTACCTTGGTGCAAAATATAACCCAGCATTTACAACGTGAGTACCTAGGAAAAGGAGGCTATATTGATTATAGTTCTAGACCTAGTAGGATCCTTCTCTGGGCTGCCTCATATGTAACCTGCATGCCTTCTGCGATTCATGTCGTTAGCACTATATTGCTGCATTGTTTGGTTGTTTTAAAAAGTGAAGAGGGCTCTAACTGCATGAGTCCATTAGAGCCAATGAAAGGTGCATGGACAAAACCTTTGTGCAATGTTTAATAAGCAGAGAGGACCCTCCATCCAGGCCCTCTTTTTTTCTTTCCCTCTAAATCCAGTCCTCTCTGACCCACTCAGTTCCTCCCCTCTTCCCCAGGATGCTTTTCCTTTATATTTTATCTCCCCCAATGCACTACGAGGCCTGTTTTGGCTCCTAAAGTCCCCTTAACTTCACCTTATATTTATGGTGGGATGCCACTGACCCTAGCAGTCTCTGCTAAGCCAGTTACTGCTAAGCTTGCAGGCTTTACAATTTCCCTGGGTCTGAAGTGCCCCAGAATTTATTGCAGACTTCTGACATTCTTGCCTCGGTTGCTGTTTGCCTGGGAGAGCTGCACCTTAGACTACTGCTTATATTGAATGGGGAGGTTCAGTCTTTGGCTGAGAGACAGTAGGTACAGCCTCCAGTTTTGATGTCATAACCCAGGCTTCTTTCAAAGAGTGTGCAGTCAGCAAAAAAAGGAAACCCAGACACTCAGAATCTGTTATTTCTAGGGTAAAACACAAGCAAGAAAATGGTTTCTCGAGGGGAGTGGAAAGAGCAGAGGAAATATTCATAAAGTTATCTTGACAGAGTGAAAAAGAAATCCCTTTGTATTTTTACCTTTAAGAAGAGCAGTCAGTAGAGCAGGCCGGGTTGCATTTGTGATCAGCACAGAAGGGATTAAACACCTAATTATCACTTCTCCCAAAGTGTATGTAAAATGATGAAGCAGTAAAATTGCACACATTTTGCATCTGTAAATTCACATCTGTATGCAGCTGCTATGCAAGGCAACATGTATCTAAAGAACCAAGTGTTTAAAAAGTGCTATTGATGCATTTTTTAAAAAGCAATAAATAAATAACAGTGGGGAATATAAGACAGGGAGCTCCACATTCCCTAAATCAACTGCATTGCTCACTAGAGAACACGGTGAAGACATGCATAATATCCTGCCAACATATGGGCAAGATACGGGGAAAGATGGAGACTAAGTTACTTATGATCTCCCTTTAGTGCCCATCCAATAAATCAACAACCTTGAGAAGCTGGAGGTTGTCTGCACTTTGTAGTTGTTTGCTGTATATACTATATTACAGTTACTTGAATACTGCAACAAATCATTCCTCCTGAGTAGCTCTACAGTATGTGCAATGGCTGAATAATAAGATTTTCAGTGAGAAATGGTACCTCAAAATATGTCTGACTTTATTCTGGCTAAGCAAAGATGTTTAGTATCACATCCCTCATTTGGAGATTAGATAAGTGATAATCAACTACTACTCCTGTATGCCAGAATCTAACAACTGTGGGCTCTGTATTCCCATCAGCATCAAAAATATCAGGAAGGGAAACAGTGTTTGTAAAACACCATAGGAGTGAACTCACTGAATTTCTAACTAACGCCCCTGTGGAAGGGTTTGGAGCCTCTTGGAGGCAGTAGGAAGCGCAAACTAGAAACATTATTGATTCACACATACTAGGGTGCCAGGAGAGCTAACCTCTCCAAATCTGTCTCTGGGCACACACATCATCAGCATGGATTGCTCAGGAGTTGTGCTGCCATTAGCTTCTCTATCCATATACCCTCGAGGCAGAAAGTACAGAGTGGGGAGTTCATGTTTCAACTAGGCTTAATTCCCAGATGCACTTCCACTCGGAGATGGCCATTTTATTCCCTGGGTCTGCCCTGACAGGCCCCCAAAGCCAACTGTCTAACCCAGTGTCCTGTCTTCTGACAGCGGCCAATGTCAGGTGCCCCAGAGGGAATGAACAGAACAGATAATCATCAAGTGATCCATCCCCTGTCGACCATTCCCAGATTCTGCCAGACAGAGGCTAGTGACATTATCCCTGCCCATCCTGGCTAATAGTCATTGATGGACCTATCCTCCATGAATTTATCTAGTTCTTTTTTAAATCCTGTTTTAGTCTTGGCCTTCACAACATCCTCTAGCAAGGAGTTCTACCAGTTGACTGTATGTTGTGAGAAAAAATATTTCCTTTTGTTTGTTTTAAACCTGCTGCCAATTAATTTCATTTGGTGGCCCCTAGTTCTTGTGGTATGGGAAAAAGTAAATAACACTTCCTTATTTACTTTCTCCTCACCAGTCATGATTTTATAGACCTCTATCAGATGTCCCCTTAGTCATCTCTTTTCCAAGGTGAAAAGTCCCAGTCTTATTAATCTCTCCTCAGACAGCAGCTGTTCTATACCGCATAGAGTTTGAACTGTGAGCATAGGCAGAGATGGGATTAAATTGGCTCCCAAGGAGGAGAGGCAGTTTATCACAGTTGTCCCATTGCTTCCCTCAGAAAAGTCCTGGGGCCCTTCCACCCCTGTTTGTGCTCCCATCTGTGATGCAAGACAGAGGAGAGTTGGAGGAACACAATATAATGTTTCCCCCTCATAGGTCTAGCTTAATGATGCTACTTTAAGACAACCCCTGCAGTGACATTTAGTTAAGTAAATGTTTAAGTAAATTGATACTGAAGCATGAACCTAAGTCAAAGTAAACAAGGCCTGCTGTTTTGATGTGTTATTCATATACTATATTATTACACAATGGATGGAGGGATGCTGCTGTTAGACTCAGTGTGAGGAAATGACCTTCCCAACTTAATTTCTGTCCCATATGAACTACAGATTCTTTCCAACATATAGCATCCAGCTGTATTACTCCACTCTGTAGCATACCTTATGCTTTATAAAGCAAAGTTTAAACTTTCTAATCAAAGAGAATATGCCTCCGAGGGTTCTTCTGTTGCCTCAGGATACATTTTAATGGAGGGATTTCCAGGATGGGCTGCAAATACATTTCTCTGTTTCTAATAACAAGGTAAAAGAAAACTGAGTATGTAGGCAGCAACATGTTAATCATACAAATAGAAGACTATGCCCTTGAAATATAGGAGTTAATCAGTGGCTGAGTTGATATCTTCCCTGACTGCCTGGTGGAATAATAACCATCAGTTATGGTTCTGCATTGGTGCATGTTTCCAAAATATTTGGCTAATTAATTTTAGGCCATTTGTGAGGCAATATCATTGTGTAGCACTGGTATTTACTGAGAAGCTGAATTAACCATGAGGTTCTCATTATAAATCTTGCAGCATGTATTGTCACTTGAATGATGAACAAGCCTTGATTGAAATGGTGAATGTTCCCTAGAGTAAAAATGACTTCTAGTAGTAAAGGTTGAAGGATCAAGTTGTAACAAGGGAGTGTGCGTGGTTGGGAGATACCTGCCCAAAGGAGAAATAAAATGGTCTTCCTGAAGTCCAGATCCTCTGAAGATTCCAAATACTAGATGCTCATCTATCTGCCCCGTTGCAAGTCGGTATTGTTAGTAAACATCTATCAGAAGAACCTACATAAGCTATGTAAGAATTTGGAAGAGAAGTCAAAACTCAAATGAGGGTTTCAAAGTATCAAGTTACTACTTTAGGACAGCAGATTCTTTACCAGCAGAGTAGAGGTGTGTGCTGTCTGAACATTTGACAGTGCGCCTGGAAGTAGTGTGATGGCACTTTTGGCCTGGATCCCACAGCCTGATCCATTCAGAGAGAATGCTTCCGTGGAATTCCACTGAAGTTAGTGAGCTAAAACATGCCCTTAAGCAGCTCAGATTGTAGAGTCAGGGATTCTGTTATCTTGCCCAGCAAATTTCAGTTAGCACTGTTAGGAAAATTCACATTGGTGAACATTCCTCCAACTTTGTTCCTAATGCTGTTCAGTTAGTAAGAGTTGATTTCCAGGCTCCCGTATGCTGTTTCAGATTATTTAAATACCCTGGCATGTGAAATATGTGCTTCGTATGAGAGATGTGCAGTTTTTTGTGTGTTTTTTTTGCATAATGCATATCCCCTACAGCTCAGGGATGAACATTCATCTTAAACCATTCTCAGACACTTCCACAAAGCTGGAAATCTTATGGTGTTTAGTCATAAACATCTGTTGTTAATTTACACATATCAAGAATACATTAGCATATGGGCAACTATATATCACGTAGACTTTTCCGTCAATATTTTACTGAGCTGTCAGTGAGCTCTGGGTATTCACAAATGGCACTAATGGCAAGAAGAGAAGGAAGAACAAATTCTTGCAGCTGGGCAGCTACTTTAAACAGCTTCTGTGAAAATTCACCCAGGAAAAAACAAAACATTTTTTTTTCTTTGGCTGTGTTCATAATCCTTGTGTGGTGGTTGTGAAAATATTTCTTCAAATGCATTTACTGGCAGGGAAAATAGAAGATTTTAAAGGAATATAATAGAAAATTTACAGAAAGCAAATTTTGAACTTGAAAATGCAATTGCACTGAAAACTGATTCTAAGGGATACGTTCATGAAACAGAAAAAGAACCACACGTAGAACCACATTTTCCTATACGTACAATATGATGGGGGCTAATTTAGCTACAACTATTCAGGAAAGAGATCTTGGAGTCATCGTGGATAGTTCTCTGAAGATGTCCATGCAGTGTGCAGCGGCAGTCAAAAAAGCAAACAGGATGTTAGAAATCATTAACAAAGGGATAGAAAATAAGACGGAGAATATCTTATTGCCCCTATACAAATCCATGGTGCACCCACATCTTGAATCCTGTGTACAAATGTGGTCTCCTCATCTCAAAAAAGATATACTGGCATTAGAAAAGACTCAGAGAAGGGCAACTAAGATGATTAGGGGATTGGAACGGGTCCCATATGAGGAGAGATTAAAGAGGCTAGGACTTTTTAGCTTGGAAAAGAGGAGACTAAGGGGGGATATGATAGGGATATATAAAATTATGAGTGGCATGGAGAAAATGAATAAGGAAAAGTTATTTATTTGTTCCCATAATAGCAGAACTAGGGGCCACCCATTGAAATTAGTGGGCAGCAGGTTTAAAACAAATAAAAGGAAGTTCTTCACACAAGAATCAGAGGGGTAGCCGTGTTAGTCTGGAATTGCAGAAGTGACAAAGAGTCCTGTGGCACCTTAAAGACTAACTAAAATTTTTTCAGAGCGTAAGCTTTCGTGGGCTAATACCCACTTCGTCGGATGCATGCAGTGGAAGTATCCAGGGGCAGGTATAAATAGGTAGGCAAGAACCAGGTGGGAGATAACAAGGTTAGTCCAATCAGGCTGAACCAGCTTGTTATCTCTAATCAGGGAGGGTGAGGTGTTCCTCTAGCAGTTGAACTGGAGGTTCAGGTTCAGGAATGGCAATATTCAAAAACCTGTAGGAGAGCACTTCAACCTCACCGGACACACCATAGAAGATTTAAAGGTCAGCATTTTGCAGCAAAAAAATTCAAGTCCAGACTGCAAAGAGAGACTGCAGAGCTGCAATTCATTTGCAAATTTGACACAATCAATTTGGGACTGAATAGAGATTTTGAATGGCTAGCTAACTACAAAAGCAGCTTCTCTTCTCTCGCTATTCACACCTCCAGTTCAACTGCTATAGGAACACCTCACCCTCCCTGATTAGAGATAACAAGCTGGTTCAGCCTGATTGGACTAACCTTGTTATCTCCCACCTGGTTCTTGCCTACCTATTTATACCTGCCCCTGGATACTTCCACTGCATGCATCCGACAAAGTGGGTATTAGCCCACGAAAGCTTATGCTCTGAAAAAAATTTAGTTAGTCTTTAAGGTGCCACAGGACTCTTTGTCACTTCTTCACACAGCGCACAGTCAACCTGTGGAACTCCTTGCCTGAGGAGGCTGTGAAGGCTAGGACTATAATAGGGTTTAAAAGAGAACTGGATAAATTCATGGAGGCTAAGTTCATTAATAGCTATTAGCCAGGCTGGGTAAGGAATTGTGTCCCTAGCCTCTGTTTTTCAGAGGGAGGTGATGGATGGCAGGAGAGAGATCACTTGATCTTTACCTATTAGGTTCACTCACTCCGGGGCACCTGGCATTGGCCACAGTCGGTAGACAGGATACTGGGCTAGATGGCCCTTTGGTCTGACCCAGTACGGCCCTTCTTATGTGCTTATGTTCTTATGTTCACATGGTCTGCAGATCAAATCAAAACTAACCTATTTCTCTGTCCTTTTGTTCTCTGTTTGTATGGGGCCTAGCACAATGGGATTCAAGTCCATGACTGGATCCTAGGCACTACTGTAATAGTAATGATAATTTAATGGGAGTTGGACTGTGGTCCCTACACAGGCTGAATATTGGATATCCACAATGAATTGCTTAACAGATCAGGAACTATTCAGTGATATTACTCAATGAATGATGCATACATGTGAGAAAATCATAAGCTTCTCATGGGCAATTTGTAAGCATCAAAAAGAAATTACATTTGTCAAAAAAATTATTATGAATTATTTGCTTAGCTCTACTAATTATTGTGGTTAGTGAATATCCAGAGTGACTTCAGCACTCGCCTTCTTGTGGGTTACCGCCCTTTTCAAATCACATGTTTGGTTTTGTACTCTAAAGAACAGTGCACTCCAAACCACTGACTACATCAGTGGTTTAGGAATCAGAAGGAGCATACAAAGGGTGCTATTGGCTCTAACATGTGAATATTCCTTTTGCAGAAGGAACAAAGTGTACGCTACTCCTGCTTAATTTTATACTCCTAAATACAGTCTGTTTAGCTAACTGTATAATTGCAAAATATTTTTAAAAACACTTACTTTTTTCCCTTTTCAGAATTTTCATTGCAGTTGCTATAGATTGTAGTTATATTTGTCCGTTTTTTATGCTGTGTACAGAACACAGTTGTTGAAACAGTCCATAATTGAGATCATGCTATATAAACAAAATTGAAATGGAGGCAGGGCTGATTGCATTCATACTGCATTCTGCATCACAAATCCGATTGAAGCCTAGAGTTTTGTCTTCCCCACCACCTCCTAAAGAGGAATTCAATTCACTCAGTTTCATCATTGCTTGGAGACTCTTTTCTTTTCATTTCCCTTCATTAAAATGCTACATTTTATATAATATTGACTGTATTTCATGCTGGAGGAGCTAAGCGTGTCCTGTTCATGGGGAGGAGCTCAATCTGAAAGGATGCCTTGAGCTTTCTTAACCAGGAGAGGAATATTGCAGGAGAGATGTATATGAAATCATGGACTGGTGGGGACCCCTCTGATTGAAAGAACAATAATGCTTAATCAAAGTCAGCATGCAACTAATCTCACATAGTCTATGAATTCTAGTCTCCCCTTGATGCAAAAGCATAAAATTCTATTTAGCTTTCATTGGAATAATGTGTGCACTGAGGGGGAAATTATCCCTGTGCACTGAAGTATATATCGCAACGCATTAAAACAGGGGAGATAATATAGCGAAGTAGAGTTGTTACAGCAAAAGACAGGAAATCAGCTCTCTCTAGGTTTCAGATTCTGCTTCAGTCCATGACTCACCATGTAAATTTGTGTAAGTCACTAGATTTCCCATCTGTAAGGAGGACAAAACATCTACTCCCTCACAGGGGTCGGATCTTGGTCTTTGTTAGTTACTGTCAGTGAAGCATATTCAGATCACTGATCCATGGCAATATAGAAAGTCAGAGCATTATTGTGTTTTACTTGAGACATTGGATTAAAACTCTTATTTAAATAGTCTCTCCATTGCTTCTTTTAATACTTTTAGCTATTGACATACTTTCAACCCATGTATCAAGACATAAACCAGAATTTGATCTTAACTAGAGTATAATTAAAACTTTAAAATACCATCCTATATTAAGCACCTACATCATAGTATCTGAGTGCATCAGATTTCTCATCCACTTATCCCGTGGGGTAGGGAAGCACCTATTTTATAGATGGGGAATGGTGGCACAAAATGACTGAGGGCCATATTTTCAAAGTGTAGGTGCCTGAAGATACAGGCAGACACCTAGTGGGTTTTTCAAAAGTGGCTGAGCAGATTAGGCTTCTAACTCCCAATGATTTCAAAAGTTTCAGATTCAAAACAGTGAAATCAATAGAAGTTAGGAGCCCTGAGTCTTTAGGCACCTAAATACCTTTGAAAATCTGACCCTAAGTGCATTTCCCAAGGTCACACAGGACGTCTGTGACAGAGCAGAGACATAAATGACAGTCTCCTAATTCTCAGGCTAGCACCATAACCACTGGACCCCTTTTACTCTTATTTTCATTAAGCAATTTCTTGCAGCCTACTACTCTTTGGGGACAGTTGGGCAGCTAGGTTACAGAAGTCAGGTGTGCTTCTTCCATGCTTTATAAGTAGAACAACTCCAGTCAGTACTACTCAGGACTTTGAAAATGTTTTTATCATGACAAATGAGCTAGACATTAACCCAGAAGCACAAGAGCCTTGGTGCAGCATGATGGGAATGGAGTTTCTAGAGCTGTGCCACACTCAGCGCTTTTGCTTTGAAGGAGTTTGTAAGAACCCTCTCTCAAGCTTAGTGCCGTCTATACATGCACACACACACACACACTCCCCATCCACCAGCTTCTGCTCCATTATTACTAGCTCAGCCGAGGGGATCAACTGCACTAATAATTTGCCCTGCGCTGGATCTGTTTCTTTCAGCCCAGAATCTCTCCCAAGATGTAGGCCCCATGACAAGCGAGCTTTAGAACACACAGCGTGAAGGAAAGAACGAAAGCATCCATGATAAATGAAAACATAAAACTGGACCAAAACCCTGGATCTAAACACACCTGAACTTCAGAGAGAGTCAGAATCTGGGTCCCCTTTTCCAGTGACTTCCTGCCAATATTTTAACTACGGGTACTGAGAAAAATAACATTCACCTAATGCTTTGCTAAGGCTGAGGAACCATGCAATTAGAAAGCATTCTGAAAGGGAGTGAACATGACAGACAGAGGTGTTAAGAGGTTTTCTTAATTAGACTGATGGATTAATAAGGGCCTCTTGGGAACCTCTCCCAACCCTCTCCAGCACGTCTCTGCTCCTTTCTCTACAACGGGGGAAACTAACTCCCCACATCTGAACATTCCTGAGCGTCAGAGAAAGTTGGATCTGGATTGAAATCCAGTCTGAGGGACTCAGGCCCATATCCACACTGAGACAGTGGATCCACATATGAGATGCACCAGGCTTATTGTTTTCTCCTATCCCAGACAAGACCTTGGCTACTGATGTTTTGCTGAGGATGGTTATGAAGGATAATTAGGAAATGCACAAATTTTGAGAGGTCGATCTGTCGCCATCTCAAGAAAGGAACGCTCTGTTTCTATAACTAATTTGTTAGAATTCTTCACGAATCTATTGTACTACCACAACCACATACAGCCGGTAATTAAGTTTTTCAAGAGAACATGGCAACATTCCAGCCCAGAGGTTAATGCTAAAGTTGCGGGAAAGGAGCAGAGTTGACACATTGTGTTAAAAATTGCCTGAAGGGTAGAAAACAAGTGGAGCTTTTCCATATTAAAAAACAAGGTTAATTGCAGGGTGCTGCAAGGATCAAAGTTGGTGGTTACAGTATTTAATTAGTTGGATAAGTGACTTAGGTGACAGGCTTCTAAGCCAGAGTATTAGGCTCTATAAATGCAATGTAACTGCAAAGTGCAATATTTAATGGAATAAGCATTGGCTGGATTCTATTATTTAAGTACTCCATCATATGAATGGAAGTTGCCACTGTAGATCAATGCAAAGAACAAAAACTGGAGTATTAAAACAATAGGAAATGTCTGCCATCTGGAAAAGTTCCATAGCTTGGTAACTCGGAAAGATGTGCCAACTACTGTGCTCAGAAATCATAAACTCTGCCCAACATGTGCCTGAACTGAGAAATCCTCTGATAATTTCTAGGTTTCATTTAGTATAAATGAAAGAGGTGGATAATATATTGATAGGCAACATGAATTTTTGGGTAACCTGGCAGAAAAATAGGAAGGAATGTGCTTATTGAGATTCTAATCCCATGTAACATCTCTTTGAAACTCATAGGTCCACTCCTCTGTTTGTGAAGCCAGTGGAGTTATTGCCCCAAAGAACAGCACCTGTAAAATTAATAAATTCACTACTGCTGTACTCAAGTGGAAGAAGATCATATAATACGCTGTGATTCCGATAATACTTAGTTGTTGCAGCCGTATGTAATGCAACTGACCGGTGGTCTTTACTATACTTTAAATGATAGTAATTAATTCCTTTTCCTGCTATGCCAAGTGTAATTGACACTGGAGTTCATGTTAAAGCTTATTATTTTCTGAGGGTAATTTGTGGTGAGTCTATAACTGCTTTATAAAGTGATTTCTCAGGGTTAAGCTGCCGTAGCAATATAAAACATTTCACCAGTCTCAATTGTAAATGTTTTACATAATGTTTTACAAAGGAGTGTATTCAATGAAAGTCAATGGATAGTTTGAATTATTATCAGATGGGTACTGGTCAGTCCTGGTCATTTTGCCTTTGAATAAAGAGCCAAGCAGATTTATTCAAAGGCAAAATATGGTTCCTGTATCAGGAGCTCTCACTCTCCTCCCCTTTTCCCTTTGAGACATTCATATTCCCTTCCATATTTTACTGCTTCACCCTTCTCTGAGTCAGACTTCTCCCTCTTCTCTGAGTCAGACCTCTCCCACCACCTTGACTCCACCCTTCCCAGATCTTCCCTTCACTGACACTATTTTATCGCCTTTTTTCTCCCTAGTCTTTAACCTTTCTCCTTCCTCTGGCTCCATCTCCTCCACTTTCAAACATGGCCTGGAAACCATTGGCTGAAAAAACTCTCTTGACCCCTTGCCTCCAAATTACCTTCCACCCACAATGCCCCTCCACGGATTCTTTCTTTGAATGCTTGAAGGCCAGCCAGAAGGAGGATGGAACCAAGGCTCTGCCCATTCTCTGCCGGGCTCCACTCAGGTGACCAGATAGCAAATGTGAAAAATCGGGACAGGCAGTGGCGGGGGGGGGGCGAGGAGGGATAGGAGCCTATATTAGAAAAAGACCCAAAAATCAGGACCATTGCTATAAAGTTGCGGCATCTGGTCACCCTACGCTCCAGCCACTTCCTTCCCCGACCCTAACCATTCCCTGCCCGCCTGCTTGAGGGAGGACATACATGAATGAGTTGAGCATCCCTACATAGCCCTGCAGCTAGGTCTGAAGTTCCAGTTGGCCCTTGTAGGGGTTCATACTATCCCTCCAGGGGTGCAGAGCTCATCGTTAATGAAGCTGGGAAAAAACAGATGGGGCAGTTACAGAGGTGGTGTTGTTGTATGGGTTGCTTGGGATGACACATATTGTTATCAGTTCAGGAAATATGACTTGGCAGTCCACAGGGTGATTGATCCTGGCTTGCACTGATTGCACAGAGACATCATATTTACTCTGGCAAAGCGCCATTTTCATTATTAACGTCTTGTCTTGCCCATCTGGAGACGACCATGTGAAATAATTGTTTGTTTTGTTTTTAGGGTAGAAGAAAGTTTCAAAACCTTATTCTGGTCAATATTTGGCTTGTCTGAAGTGATCTCAGTGGTGCTGAAGTATGATCATAAGTTCATTGAGAATATTGGCTATGTACTCTATGGAGTTTATAATGTTACCATGGTGGTGGTGCTGCTCAATATGTTAATAGCCATGATCAACAACTCCTATCAGGAAATTGAGGTAAGATAAGCAATTTTATTACAGAGTAGATGTATTCTTTTAATTTACTGTTATGTGTTATAAAAACAAGGAAATTACAGGATCTACTATCTAAGATGTCACAATGTGTCAGAAGCTATTTATCTTAAAATTCTATGGCAATTGAAAAGTCTCTATCCCAGAATTAGACCTAAGCAAATAATTACAATGAATCATTTATACAACGAATTGATCTTCCTTTTGTTTGTAGAATATCTCTGAGCCGATCACAATTTCCTTAGATTTCTTCATTATTTGAAAGTAGTTCTGGAATTTTTTTCAAACCCACGAACAGTTCTTGGTGAGCATTCACTATCTAGGTTAGAGTCACAAAAATAGATTAGATTAAATAGATTCCCCAATCTCAGGCATAGCAGTTTTGAAATTCATTCTCCATGAACATTTGTGCAAGTAAAACTCTGTTACAAGAAAGTTTGTAGAAGCAAACACAAAAGAGTCACAAAGAGCAGAGGCTAACTCATTAGAGAATCTGAATGAATAGTTGCAGAAATCTATAGCTAGGATTCAGTGAACTGTGACCTGTATTGTTCATATTAGCAGGTTGGATTTGCTAAATACCTTGGAGAGAAAACTTTCTGCTACTATAAATGAAGCAGGGGAAATTATTAATATTTGGACACTGTTGTCAGTGATGATTCACCTCTTTCTTGTCCCAGTTTCTTCAGTGTCAATTTCCTACAGTTGGGTTTGTATTAATTAGTTGTTCTGATCTATCCTCAGAACCCAGCTCTGTAAAAGGCCAGAGCTGAAAATATATCCCTGTACCTTATGTCTGCTGCAATCAAGACTAATGCCAGCAAACACTTACATAGTGCTGTCTACCCAAGAAGCTTTCCCTGATTTCAGAAGGCACAACTGTATTCCCCAAGAGATTCTTAGCATTTAAGATCAAGCTTCTCGATTAGTTTCTCTGAGATGAGACTTACTTTCAAATGGCCTCAACCTCCTATTGCATTCTTCCTTTTTACTTGGAGGAAACGCTTCCCCCCATTTTTGCAGTGCCGTCTTACAGCTTCTTAATTGTTATCTGTTATTGCAGGGAAGCATGCTCTCCAGCATCAATATTTCTAAGGTTGCTACTATCGAATAAAGAAAACAAAACAAGCCCCCCTCATGTAAATCTATCTGTGCTGCACAGCAAAGTCAAAGCTCTAGGCTCAGCATTTCATGGAAAGGATTTCCTAAGTGTGTGCATGCTGTTGTCATTTATTTAGTCTAGGAACACAAATACCTCAATGCGCACATAGAAGCCAAGGTTTGTGTGCACACACATCTCTGCCAGCCCAGTTTGCATGCATGCATAACTATTTATAGGCACCTAAACTAAGCATGTGTAGTTTTGTACCCATACTTTTGAGGATGCTGAGTCTCTATACTGTGGCAGGTGGGGGCTGCAGGGTGATCTCCCCCATCAGTGCAACCAGTGCCCCATGCTCCCTATGCTGGAGCCACATTTATGTATTGACAAATAACATTTGCAGAATTTTGCAGAATTTAAAAATATTGTATGCAGAATTTTACATTTTTTGGCTCAGAATTCCCTCAGGAGTACGTCAATAGGGGCTAAATGAGGCAAAGTGAGCCCTGCTCCATTGAAGTCAATGGAGTTGCACCTTCAAAAACAAGGGCAGAATTTGGCCCAAGGCTTCCATTTTGTAATACGCTCTTTTCTGAAAGGCTGCCAAACACAGGGGCATCATCAGAGATGCGAACTGATGCCTGAGTTGCATTATACATTTGACCATAGTACAGATGTGAGTATAAATTACTGGCAACCCTATTTTCCCATTGATGCTATTGGCTTCTATCTACACCACAATGAAAACAGATTTAAAGCAGCTGCAGATCATCTCTTTTCACCCAGTAAACAATCTTGAAATAAGGGCCAGACCCTACAAGCACTGAGTAAAATCATAAATGCCACTCGGATCAATAAAGACTGCATTAACCTTCCATTTATCTTCAGAAACGTTCTTGGTGTCTTAGCTCACCTTGACAATCTAATAATGGTGAATCATCCTCACTGAGAAGTGAACTTGCTTATGTGACATGCTGACTGATGGAGAGCCAAGATATAATGATGATGAATACAAATAGGACAAACACAGAAATCAGCTGGTATTTTGTTATCATTTTCAATTATCAGAAGAGATAAGTGTCCCAAGCTGCTGTTCAGAATTTTTGAGTGAATCAGATCATAGCCGTTACCTAGTCGTTAAATATTGCTGTGATTAACTTGATACACAGCTTATTTGGAATGGAAACTACATACTCACTTTTTCGTGCTTTGCACTGAAAATATATCCATTGATAACTATTCATCAGCTTGGCCCAAATATCAGACCTTTTTTGTATATGGTCCATTTGATGAAGAATATTTCTTTGCATTCCAAAGGAACAGAGCCATATTCAGTACCCCAAATAAAAGGACTGGGATATTTCACAGCGCAAACTCTCTCTGGAACCTTGTGGAATTCCTAATCCACTCAAACATGGCAATTTGGGGCAGGGCCACATGGAGATTTTGAGTGCCTGGGGGCAAAATCTAACAGTGCAAAGTCACCCATCCTTCCAAAAAATGATTTAAGAAGAGGGGAGAGGGGGGACGGTCAGAGATGGCCCTGGCCTGTAGGGTCACTGCCCTCCCTGCCTTGTGTGCAGCTGGGGGATGGCTCCCAGTCCTTCCTTTCCCTGTCGATGGGAGCATTATCCCTGACCTCACTCCGACCCTCGGGGGCTCAGCCTGCCAGGTTGCCTGGCTGGCAGGTGTCAAAACTGAGTGCCGCTGTCACCCTGTGCAACAGGTTGCTACGTGACTCACTCATATTTGTCCCAGGTGCCCTTCGGCACGGGGCAGGAGGCTCTGGAGAAAACCACCCTCTGCCCTCTGAGGCAGCCCAGATTTGGGCTGCTTTGTACTACAATGCTATCACATTTGTCATAGCCACTCTTAAAATCTGCAAAGAGCAGCTGTTTACTTAGCACAGCCCCTATGGGCCTGCCCAAGGCAAGCTCCTTTTCAGGGCACCTGGTACAGGTACTGCCTACAGAATTTGGGGTGTCATTTGAACCTCAAGGACAGTGGTGTGCTAGAGGTCTAAAGCAAATCTAGCCAACTGGTCCAATAAGCCCAGCCACTGCTAACGTGCCCATGGTCTAGTCCAGGGATCGGCAACCTTTGGCACGCGGCCCATCAGGGAAATCCACTGGCGGGCCGGGATGGTTTGTTTAGCTGCAGCGTCCGCAAGTTTGGCCGATCGCAGCTCCCGCTGGCTGCGATTCGCTGCTCCAGGGAAATGGGGGCTACGAGAAGTGGCAGCCAGCACATCCCTCGGCCCGCGCCACTTCTCGCAGCCCCCATTGACCTAGAATGGTGAACCGCAGCCAGTAGGAGCCACGATCAGCTGAACCTGCAGATACTGCAGTTGAACAAACCAGCTCGGCCTGCCACTGGATTTCCCTGATGGGCCGCGTGCCAAAGGCTGCCGATCCCTGGTCTAGTCCATGTCAGTGATACCATAGGGAAGAAGTAAAGCCCTTTAAAAGCTGTTCCACTTCGTTGGTCATCTGTGTTCCCTATCACAGTCTCATTTCGCTCTGCTCTTCACCTGTTTTTCTCCCGCAGGGTTTCATTCTCTCTCACTCTCTCTCTCTCTCTGCCATTCTCCTATGTTTTTTGCAGTCCCTTCTTAGGAGACGTGTGAATTCATTAACTCTGGAGTTCAAGTTCAAACCTGTGATGTTTGACAGGTTAAGAAGGAAGGAAGGACAGGTGGTCCCATTCCTAATTGGCACCTCTAGTCACTTGTCCATTATCCAAGCTAGTAGGAACGTGACATTCATTTCAGCTGGCTGCAAGACTGACATTCTCTCGGCTGGTCTCTGACCAGCTGCTCTGTTCAAATCTTGCTCACTGCAAGGTTACTCCGGAGAATCCTAGGAACTTGTGACATCTGGAAACCCCACCTGGCCTAGCAGACAAAGCATAGGAACCATGTTGGAAATGATAATTATTTAATCTTTATCCCTCCTGGGACGCCACCAGCCACATAGGGACAGGCCTGTCTGGGCACTGGGATCACCTGTCTCCTTCCTCCACATGAGGAGCAGCAACATCTGGAAGGAGCTGGCAGAGAACTGATTATTGATGTCCCCACCCCCAGCCACTCCTTCCCCACAGCAAGAGCTGGAGGCACTGCGGGTATGTCAGGGCCTTCCAGCCTCCCCCACTGCACTAAAAGGTATCTGCCTCGGGTACTGGATCTACCCCCCCATGTAGGTTGCCCAGCAGCACCCCGGAGAAGATTTTGCAGCTTCCTGACATCATCATTGACTCAGCTCTGAAACTGGACTCAGAATATCTATCTATCTATCTATCTATCTATCTATCTATCTATCTATCTATC
>ML677358.1:10811708-10933223 GCA_007922305.1 Dermatemys mawii | reverse complement strand
ATCTATCTATCTATCTATCTATCTATCTATCTATCTATCTATCTATCCATATTTGCTGTATCACCACTGCTTGCTGGACTCCTTTTCCTACCACTACAGTCCTTACCTACCCCACCTGACTCCCCACATTGACCTGAAAGGTAGTACACCCCAAAAATATGTAATTAAAGAGGGCGGCCCTACGTGTAGAACACGGCCTTGCATATTGTCTGTGAGCTAACTGAAAGCAGTTGGAAAAAGTGGTGCATGTAAGTAAATGCCCAGATTTCAATATAAAGGGATTAAATGGATTTGGGAGCCAGAAATCTGCAATACTTTTGTATCACAGACACTCCTGTTGAGTGGCCTTCGGTGACAAGGTCCGTATCTTTTCCAGCTAAGTCACCTTTGTGCATCTATCTGAGCCCCAATGGAATAATACTTCTCAATTCCTTTCAAAAAACACTAATTCTGCAATTCATTTTCCCTTCCCCACTGCAGGAGGATGCAGATGTGGAGTGGAAATTTGCTCGTGCCAAGCTCTGGTTATCATACTTTGACGAAGGAAGGACTTTGCCTGCTCCTTTTAATCTAGTGCCAAGCCCTAAATCATTTTATTATCTCATAATGAGAATAAAAATGTGCCTCATAAAACTCTGCAAATCTAAGGCCAAAAACTGTGAAAATGATCTTGAGATGGGTATGCTGAATTCCAAGCTACGGGTACGTCATGTGCTTCTTTTCTTTTAACACCTTGAATGTAAATTGACCATCGTTGGCATGAAGAGAAGGAATTTTACTTAGTTCACAGATGAGCAAGAAGATCTGCTTAGCATTGTACTCAAACTTATTTATTATTTGCATCACAGTAGCACCTGGAGACCCGAACCAAAGTAGTGTCCTCCTTGAGTTAGACTCTGTGCAAACGTCTAGTGAAAGACAGTCCCACCGCAAAGGTCTAAACAAACTGGGAAGAGGAACAGGTGAAGTGACTTCCCCTAGGAAGTCACAAAGCAGGCTAATGGCAGAACTGGGAATAGAAGAATGCAGGTCTCCTGACTCCTCCTCCAAGTTCCTAGCCTCAGGACCATGCTGCCTCTTGAAACTGTTCTTTATCCCCTTGATCGATCAGCCCTCACAGAGAAAGCACCAATCACAACACGTCAGACATGTTGTTCTAGCCAGTCCTCCAGCTACCCACTAGCCAGGCTGTCAGTAGCACCGGACACCTGATTGGCATAGCGCACAGCAGCCCAGAGCTCCTGGGCGATCTGCCAACCACAGCTGCCCAAGCAACAGGGATTAAAGATACGCACCGCCACGCCAGGTTCCATTCTTTATATATTGCCTAAATTCACTGTGTTGTCATTATGTAAATATCAACATTTAATACCACATCTGATTTTATCATTGGAAGCAGGGCTCCAACTAGGGAATATGAACTTTTCCTGGCAACTTAAAGCCACAGTGAACAACCTCCCCACTTTCAGCTACCTAATGACAATCGTACACAGTCATAGATAGGCCCTTGTCTGCCACCCATTAATTCTTCTGAAATCTGACACTTTCCAGCAGAATTGCTCCTGAAAAAATGTCAGTGTAATTGGGGAGAGCCTAATCCTTATGGAATTACATTCTTTGCAGAAATGTCATTGGGACAAGACTGTTCTTAGGGAGCAGCTTTAAAAAAAAAGCCAAAATGCCCTGGGCAAATCTGTTCTCTCCCTTTGCAGCACTTCTGTTGGTTCAGAGTTTTTGACTAAAATGCCCCAAGCTTTTCACCCAAAATTCAGCTGCAGCTGTTTTACCAGGACCATCAAGCTCAGCAAAAATTAAAACATGTAACGAGACAGCTTCGTTTAAACTGCACTGACCCTCAATTAACTTCCTTGGCTCAAGTTGGGTTTAAAACAAACTAACAAAAAAATGCCCTGGGGAATTGAGACCTAAAAAAATGTGCTGGATTTTCCGTCTTTGTTTACAGTTGCTTCACGTGTTAGAGGCTGACGTGCTGCTCCTAGGCAGAATCACCAGGAGCTTCAGAGGGCTTGTTAATATTCAGGGGGCATGTTCAAGATACATCAGCGCATGCTTTTAAATTTTCCTCTCCGTGTCACTGCACAGTTTTAGGCCCCGTGAACTGAAAATTGTCAGCTGCCTCTGCCATTCACAGGACATAAGCTGAGGAGAAGGGAGGCTCTGTAGAGCACAGATGTAGAGCAGAAGAGAGGCAGTGAATCTGCCCTGATGGGACCAAAGAAATTCATTGCTTTGGCAAAATAGCAGAGGCAAATAAGAGGGAAGAAGCATAGAAATGAGTTGGGAGGGAAGAAGATTGAGATCAAAGGAATATGCAGAAAGGAGGGGAACAGGAGGAGCTATCAAAGAAGCTGGCAATGGGTCAGAGGAAAGCCAAGAAAGGCGCCACAGTGGAGAGAAGAGGAAGAGCTGAAGCAAGCATAATATAGACCAGGACAAGGAAGAATGTAGGAGAAGAATGCAGAGGAGGGTTTCACAGAGTTTGCCATTGTAATCTGCAGTGTGTCTCTATGGCTGATTGGAGTTGCTTGATATTGTCCATTGAGTCTGATAAGTAATTTTCTCTTCTCTTCGTTCAAAAAGCTATTTTCAAAAGTCAGCCACAGTCACCAAGAAAATCAGAAGTAATGAAGAAAGCTCTGCCTCTCACCTCTTAAAGCCTACCTGTCTCAAAGTGGGGTGAGGGGGTACAGTCAAAACACCTTTTGTTTAGACAATATGAGATTGAATTTCTCATCCAATAATTCTTCGGTTTGTTTTGGCAAAGAAATGAGCAGGTTGTCTTCCTCTGCACCTTCCTATAAGCTAGCAGAGGCAATGTTGCCTAGAAGATAGTGCACTGGACTAGATATCAGGAGACCTGGATTCAATTTCTGTCTCTCCCCCTGAGCTGCTAAATGGCCTTGGGAAAGTCACTTCACCTTTCTGTGCCTCTGTTTTCCTGTCTGTAAAATGGGATGACCTACTTGTCTCCTTTGTGAAGCACTTTGAGATCTACTGATTAAAAGTGCTATGAACAAGCTAGATATTAATTATGATTATTAATTGGAAAATGGAAGTGCTGGTTTTCTTCTGCGGGATCTCCAACTTGTTCACAGAATGCAACATTTTCTAATGTTTGCATACATCTGTTTAGTCTGAGGCAGAGAGATTGTTTGGGGGAAAGAAGCTGTTACACATTTAATGTTTTATTATGTTTTATAATTTCAGAAAGTTCGTTTTCAGTCAAACACTCGAAATTCAGAAAACTTTACTGTGAAGAAGGGTTATAACAAGCCCACAAGATATCAGGTAATGACAGTCGAACATCCAGAGCAAGGGAAAAGATCTGTAAGCAAACAAGGCTTATTTGCAAAGATCAGATTTGTCAATATACAGTGGGTTCCATCCCGTGACCTATGCCAAACCAAAGGACACAGTAGTTTTTGGGACTGAGTCCAAACCTTTTAGTTTCACTGTTGCTTAAGGCAGCATGGCAGTGTAACAGCTACAGAAATACACTTGACATTAACACTTGACATTGATTGTCATGGTAATTAATTGCCAGTCACTGGTACTGAATTTAATACATGAAAAGTTCACCAGAGCTTCATCCTAGACTCATTGACAGTGTTTCATTTTGTCATGACACATTGTTATCTCTCTAGACTTTACTTTAACACTCTCATGTGCTTTCTTAGGCAATATTTTGTCCTCTTCAGCTGGATGTGCAATGTGATATGTTACAAAAATAATTCTGAGAGCCATGATAACACAGCTTACTCTCCTCACACTGTGAAATTACCATTGTTGTAAAGTCCTGAGTAGAACTGGATGAAATATTTTTTACAAATGGTTTATCTGCCAAAAAATGCAGTTTGGGGTCAACCAAAACTGCTAGTGAAGTTAGGGTGAATATGGCCACTAGAAATTTGGGAAAAAAGCTTTCAAAAAAGTTGAAATGTTTCACTATGACATTTATGAAATGAAACACTTTGACTTTTCATTTTGAAATTACAATTAGGTTTTGAAACTTACCTAGATTTCACTAAAAAAAAAATCAAAAAAGAGTTTTAAAAAACACTCTAAATGAAACTAAACCTTTCATTTTGGGTCAAATGAAATGTTACATTCATCCCGACACAATTTCTTTGTCAGTTTTTGTTTTGGTGAGAAACCTGAAAAATTGTCATTTTGGGTTGACTCAAAACAATGTGTTTTTCTTTTTTTTAGAATTTTTTGGTTTAGCCACCAAACCAAAAAATCTATTATTTTCCAGTTTCCAGTCCTGAGAATTTATGCTTCCAGTAGACTTTTTTATGTGGAAACAGTGGGTTATGTGTGTAGTAGCAAAATTTCCAACTAAGCAGGCACATGGTTAACATCTACACACATCAAGTACTTGTAAATTACAAGGGTTAAGGAAAGGAATTGGTTAGTGGGATAAAAAGGTATAAATGTGTAGTAAATACTAGATATTGGGTAACATTTTCAAAAGTTCCAGATTTGAAAGGTATTCCAGGCCTAAATATGTAGATAGATGCCTAGAGCTGAACAACCCATTAGGTATCTATCTACATCTTTAGGCACCTAAAAACCTTTTAAAATGTGGCCCTCTGTGACAGAGCCAGAAATTGACCCCAGATCTCCTGAGTCCCAGTCCAGGGTTTTAACCACAAGACCATTTTCACTCTCCTTTTCCCCAGCAAGATAAAGTCTATAGAAGGTACTTGAATAACTGAAGGGACAAGGAGTATTTAAGGTAGGGCCAATAAATACATAAAGAAGATTGATTTTTTGCATGGAAGGCAATAACCTATGAATTAAGGTCTGCTCCTGGAACCCTTTCTTCGATGAAACCTTTTCTTGAAATCAATGGAACTACTTGGGTGAGCAAGGTTTGGAGGGTTGAAAATTAATATGAATGTCCAAGATTATCAGAAGTAACTAGATTTTGAACTCTAGTTTTCAGTAAGTGGGAACTCAGTGCATTCTAGAAATCAGGCCCCTTTATGTTGTCTCAAATTAGGCAACCAAAATCAACAGACATTTCTGGAACTCTTGGCTAATATTTCTCTAATGTGCCAGTGGCTATGTGATTGAGAAGCCATTTTATTTACAGTAGCAAAGAACCCAGAAGGGGTGGTAGAGATGAAAAAATACACAGTAGCATTGCTGAAGATATTGCAAGGAATGTCTCCCAAGGCTGCAAAGTGATATTCACCCCTCGGATTCTTGATAATCCTGGCATTACTTCTGCTCAGTATCCTTACAGCAGTATATTTTCCGGTATAGTTGGCACCATGAAGTTCTTGACCTTTGCCACCTGTAGCTATATAGCATATAGAGTACTGCTCATTGTAAATATAGACAGTACTGCAAATACTGTGGCTGACACAGGTAAATACTCTGTGATGCTAAATGTCAAGAAGATAATGGCATTCGTTATATGTTGATTCCTTGTTTTCCTGCAAGTTCCCTATTTTTGTCTCCTATTTTGAAAATTTTTTCTGTTGGGATCTAGTATGTAGTATTTTCCCACTTTCCCCAGAATGTTCCTCAATTTATGTTTTCTCAGGTGGCAACACGTCTTCCATCTGGATTGAACTACCTTGGCCATCTCCAGCATACAGTATGTGCACTGTGTCTCATATATGTTTCCTCAGCTGACCCACCTGGCTAGAAAGAGATCTCTTCTATAGAAAGACACAGTCCTAAACATTCCATCACTAGATGACACATATACAAATAGCTGGATCCATTTTTTGTCATTCACCTGCCTTTTTATTGCTACAGTTCACATCTAGTTACTTAATGATCAGGAGGAATGGGGTGGGATGTTTTTGGTTTGTGTCTCAAAACCTTTGGGGGGATTGCCAGTGACATTTAAAGCAACAGGATTTCTTCTTGTTCAGTGGGCAGATGGGCCTTAATCTAGGTTTTATGGATAGGATGCTCCTGTGATTAGCGAGCTAGCTAGGGTCTTGGGAGACTTAGAGCCAGTTCCCTCCTCTGTTACAGACTATTTCTGTGAGGTTAGGCAAATTACTTATTCCCTGGGTCTCAGTTACCCATTCATAAAATGGGGATGATAGAACAACTCTGCCTGTCAGGGATGATGAGGATGAGTGTATTTTAAAAATTGTGGAGTGCTCAGATATTAAGATCGGGGGGCATTTGAGTGCCTTAGGTGGATAGAATCAGAGGGGTAGCCGTGTTAGTCTGGAATTGCAGAAGTGACAAAGAGTCCTGTGGCACCTTAAAGACTAATTAAAGTATTAGAGCATAAGCTATCGTGGGCTAATACCCACTTATGCTCTGATACTTTAGTTAGTCTTTAAGGTGCCACAGGCCTCTTTGTCACTTAGGTGGATAGATGCATCAAGTTGCTGTTGTTCCCCACCATTTGTTATCCAAAAATGACACAACTGCTCAAACAGACCACCTTAAAATGGGTGTCTTTCAGTGCCAATGGGAGTAGCCATTCGCATCATGACACAGAAGCCAGGTAACATACCTCGGTCATTCATAGTATTGTAAGTAGAGAGAAGACCGTGAGAGTTTTCTTAGCCCTGTCCTAGATTTTCAGTGGGAGCAGGAGCAAGATCTGGAAGGCAAGTCCAGCTTCTGCCTTTAAAGGTATGGAGGCTCCCCAGGCACCCAAACAAGTGTGGTTCTATGGCACCAAAGGAGAGGGCTGTGCACACTGAGAAGGTGCAGACAGAAAATTCATCTTGGGAGAGACTCCTTGCATGGCAGCAGGCAGGGGCAGGAGCGGGCATGAGCAGTCCAAGGGAGCTGGGGATAGCTGGACTAGAGTACCTGCCATTGTCTGGATTCTCCTTTCTTGTCCCTATGGGAAAGGGCAACAGAACGGGGACTGTATCCTGAGGAGACAGAGTCCTCTTCCCTGGTCCCCGTGCATCTTCCCCATGACCAGCCCAGTGACTGAGGTCAGTCACTGGAAACAGGCTGTGCCTCTCAGTGACCAATGCTCAACATCATGGTCCAGGCACAATAACCCTCTTTAAAGTCTTTTCAGCTGTGTGGCTGTTTATAAGATTGTAAATCAAGGGTGAAACAAAGTGAACTCAGTAAATAAGAGATGTGTCATTGCCTCCTGTGATGAATCAGGGAAGCAACTCCTAAGAGCAGGGACTGTGGTCATTTAAGATGAAGGTAGATGCTGGTGGCCTTTTCCCTTTCTAGTGCTCGAAAAAGGGACGTCAGTGCAGCTCTTCTTGAAGGCAGATGGCGAGGATCCCTCAGTTAGACAGGAAACTGGACCAAAAAATCCTGGTTGGAGTTGCATCATCATCGGAGCAAATCCCACAGGGACATAGCCTCCTTGCAGATTGAGCACCACTTGCATTGATCATTCGGCTGAAATTCCACCCAAGAAACAAAACATTTTGGGCTCAGTCGTGCTATTTGGATGCTGCTTCATGGTGAGGAACTTCAGCCCCCTGCTGGAGCAGAAGGGGGAAAGAGGCCTGATAAGCTTCCATTACTACACTTTGTATGAGGAAATTCCTCCCAAGCAAGAATGCATACATTTCCATATCTGTTTTACACACTCAAATGTTGATTAATCATGCATTTGGGCACCCAAATGAGCTATTTAGGTACCCAAATGAGCTATTTAGGTGTCTAAAAATAGATTTAGATGCCTAACTTTGGACTCTTAAAAATAGTCCCCTGGGGTCTGTCTACACCACAATAAAAGACCTGTGGCATGGCCACAGCTGGCCCAGGTCAGCTGACTCGGGCTCGCAAGACTTGGGCTGCTGAGTTAAACATTGCAGTGTAAGCAGTTGGGCTCAGGCTGGACCCTGAGCTCAGAGACTCTTCCCTCTGGTGGGGTCTAAGGTCCTGAGTTTCAGCCCAACCCTGAATGTCTACACTGCAAGCTCCGCAAGCCCACGTAAACTGGCCTGGGCTCTGACACTTGGTGCCGTGGGTTTTTTGTTGCAGTATGGACATACCCTGGGAGATCAGTCCCTTTACTCCTTTCATCATGTTTGCTGCCGATCTTCAGAGCTCCAGTCTATCAATGTTCCCCCCCCCCCACATACTGAAGAGGACTCCACAGGACTCCTAATGTAGACATAAACTGCCTTAGGACTTCTTTTATACTTCTATGTATAAACATAGCTTCAGCACTTTTGCAACAGCATCACATTGCAAGCTCATATCTGATTTGTTGTCTGCTCTCATTCCTATATATGTCTGTACTTCTTTCTGCCCAATAATCTTCCATTTCATACATCTACACGATATTCTTTTTTGCTGTGTATGTTAAATATGTGCCATTTTTCTAAGGTAATTCTTATTCATTTTAATTCTTTGTCCCAACGTTGTTGGATCTTTCTGACTCTCCTCTCTATCTTTCAATGAGTTTCCTGTTTCCTAGTCCTCCTAGTCCCTGATCCAGCACCCAAGGAGTCAGTGGGAGTCTTTCCATTGACTTCAGTAAATTTGGGATCATGTACTTAGTTCAATGTAATGAGTCTGATAATGTCATTAGTAAACACCTTAATTTTTCATCCAGGTTTTTTCTTATGAATACTTTAAACATCAGCCCATATCCCCACAGCCCAAACTTGATCCCACTTCTTAGCTCTGGTCTACACTATGGGTGGGGATCAACCTAACATATGCAACTTCAGCTACGCAAATAGCGTAGCTGAAGTCAACATATTCAGGTTGACTTACCTTGGCGTCTTCACAGCACTGAGTCAACTGGTGCCGCTCCCCCATTGACTCTGCCTGTGCCTCTCACCGTGGTGGAGTTCCGGAGTCAATGGGAGGGTGCTCAGGGATCGATTTATTGCGTCTAAATGAGACACAATAAATTGAACCCTACCTGCCGATCCCGCTGCTAGTGTAGACCTGATCTAAGTTTGATATTTAACCATTTGTAATTACTTTGCATTTATGGGCTATACACCAAATCTGGATGTGTCCCACAGTATTCTTTGATCTGCCTTTCTTGTGGGATGCTTGTTAAACATTTGTTGTTCAACTATTATAACACAAAGTATGTAAATATAAAGGTAAGATCCTGGCTCCATTGAAGTCAATAGCAAAACTCTGACTGATCCAGTGGAGCCAGGGTTTCATCAATCTGTAGCTCAAACTGTTTCTAATAGATCTAGATTTACAGGTAATCATTATCATACCATTGAACCATTTTTATTCACTTTTCAGAAAATAATGAAGCGTCTTATTAAGCGATATGTCCTGAAAGCTCAGGTTGATCGAGAGAATGATGAAGTCAATGAAGGCAAGTGGATTTTACAATGAATGATGTTACAGTCACTAAAGCTGAAATCCTGCATCTCCATTCAGTTCCAAACTGATATGTTAAATCATAAATCAGGCCGGTAAGACTGTCTGGAGCAGCTTCTGGAGAGGCAGCATTCACAGGCGTACTCTGGTGGACATAGATGAATTCAAACCATCTTGCCCTTGCAATTTTGGCCCTTTCTGTGGGCTGAAATGATCTCCGGTATAATTTAGGTTGCCTAGTGAGGTTCTCTAAGTTGCAGCAGACCTATCCTTGGAGTTGTCTAGAATCACAATAGTGGCATAGTGTATGGACCTACCTCTTCTTTCCCCACAGCCCTTGGTTAACCCCTTACACTGGGGCTTGTGAAGGGACCTGTGTAGGGCCGCTTCCAACTGTCCTACCCAGTGCTTGCACTAGACAAATTCTCCCCTAGTTGGTTAAGAGGCTTCCCTAGACCCTGTACATCATCCCAGTGGCATACAGGGGTCAGAGCAGAGGAAAGACTCCTGCCCAATATCTCTTCTAAGCTTTCTGCACTTTACATCACAAACAAATCTTCTATTTGCATAGGGCACCTATAGCACCATTCCACCATACAGCCAAAGCCAACCTTTTTGCCAAGCAGGCCCATACTGCTTAATGGCACATTGCACTGTACATTCATATCGGCCTTGGAAAGCCCCTTTTAAAAATGTTCGCCTGAGCTATCCCCTCTGCAGCTAGAAGGGATGGAATCCCTGTAGTTCCCCACTCAGTATATATGGAAAAGGGAAAGCTGGACAGGGAATATTATCTCTGAAGCATCATTATTCTTAATCCTAAAAAGGCGCTGTGTAGCTTGGGAATCTGTATGTGATGAAGGAGTGGGCTTGGAACGAATAAGAACTCTCCACACAGTACTGTTGTTAGCAGTATTAACTGAGTTCGTTTCATTAAGTCCATGGGGGGAATTTTGTAACTGCTACTCTGTAGAGCTTCCCACACATTTAGTGCCAAGCCTAGAGTTTGCATTCCCAAAGGAACTCATTCTCGGGAATTAAAACACGGTGATGACTTGTTTAATTCAGTCTCATTTACAATAACATTTTTTGTCATTGTAGGAGAACTTAAAGAGATTAAGCAAGATATTTCCAGTCTCCGCTACGAGCTTCTAGAAGAAAAGTCAGACGCTACTGGAGAGTTGGCAAGACTAATTCAGCAGCTGAGTGACAAGTTTGGGAAGAACTTAAATAAGGACATTTGATGGTGAACAAAGAGAGAGACAGCTAGTTTTCTAAATATTATTTGATATTTCAACCAGCATTTTAAGAGAGCAAAAACAGTGCAAGAGATGGGTACTGAGCCCTCAACTTTTGCCACCTAAGAAATATTGATAAGGGCACTGTGCATTAGAATATGTTTTTGAGTGAAGCCAACAATCAGTTAGTATCTTTACAATATAAAGGTGATAAAACAAGCCCATTGACATCAGAAATAGATGCACCATCTCCAAAAGATAGTCATGCTTGCATTACATACCCAAAGCACCTTTTAAAAAAGGCAAAAGCCAAATCCTCAGCTAACATGAATCAGCATAGTTCCATTGAAGTCAGTGGAGCCAAACTGATTTATATCAACTGGAGATCTGACCCACTACTTCTAGGACTTAGATCTGGATGAACCCTGAAGAAAAATATTCCATGAATATTCATTCAAACTTTTAAACAAATTCGCCTTCACGTAGATGTGTTCACTCCTTTTGTACTTGTTTTCCATGGACACCCATGAAACTGAGTTAGAATAGGACTGAGGTTAATGGAAAGCAAATGTGAAAACACATACTAAAATATAGTGATCTCAAATTGCCTTCCTATGAGGATTTATACTAGAAACTTCATTTTAAGAGTTAACTCATTCAGTCATGGAAGAATAACAATATCTTGTGGTATGTGACCAGTCACAATGAGGCAACTCAGCACAGATTTTGAATGTCAACTGGCAAGCCATAGCATCAATGAAATTCACAAAGAATATTGCAGAATGGTTTGAAACTATGAATACATTTGGGGGCAAAAAACACTTCAAGCTATCCGAGGACAGTCCAGCAACAAAAAAGGGGAATTTGTTAAAAAAGGATTTGCTAGGAGTTATTTGCTCAGCCATAGGAAAGAAAACAGGGAGAAGTTTTAAAAATTAAACCAATTTACAAGCTGCAGTAGTACAAAGTCCTTCAGTTGTACTCTTGCAAGGGAAAAGTTCAGAACATGATGCAGCTGAAAACTCAATTGCTTGTTTATTTGGTGTTTTAAGCTGCTCAAAGCACACCTTACTACTTTGGAAACACCAAACTGTACTGTTTGTTTACAAGGTGCACCTATGAGATGACCATTACATTTAAATATCAGTTATGAAAAATAAGCAGAATCAGAAGGTGACCTGTGATCAGTTCTTAAGTGCCAGATGAGAACACAGATAGCCTAGTAGAGTAATAGTTATATTTGTAAAAAAAGAAGAAAAAAAAAGAAAAAAGTGTACTGTAGGTAGACCTGTTTAGAGAAAAAAATCAAAATAATGTATTTTTACCTTTAATAAGATTATCTTGTATACTGTAATATTTTTACCTAAAAATGAGGGGGAGGGGAAATAAAATTACCTCACGATATTTGTTGTACCTCGAGTGAAATATTTGTCTGATGTTTTAAATACCCCTCACATAGACGTTTCACTGGCTTTTGACAATGTGTGAGCAGGACCAAAGTTACATACACTAACAGCCTCCAGATGATGAGAGTCGAAAAGCATCATAGTATAATTATAGAACTAGAATTTCTGGAATTCTTCATAGTCTCCACTCTGAATAACTCTGTAAGGGTAATACTTAGTCCAAAATCACTGTGTTGAGATTCATACATGAATGCGTGGACACCAACTGAGATGGTAAAACATAAATGAAATCACTTCAGTCATGTCTATTTGTGCTACTGTATTGCTAGTTGGAAATAAAATGGGTAACATTAGTTGGACTAAGTTTAGAGAAGAATTGGCTGAAAAGACAACTGATGCTATCTTCCCTGGACGTGACCTGTCACCTGCCTTGTTACAGTGTGCCAGTGCACATTAGCATTTTCCACTGCTGTTATTCACAATGAAGGGAAATGACTTTGCTTTACAATCAGCTGCTATGCAACATCGTGATCAAATTATCGCCGCACAATGTTCGCCAGGAGGGCAACCCATAATAGCACTGTATGACAATTTTTCTTTTAACATGTAATACCCATGATTAGTTTGAGCTACCTTCTTCTGCCTAAACCTATGAATATAGCTCATGTGAAGTGCCTGATTTTCACTTTGAAAAGAGAAATGATTTAGCCAGACCGTGTTTATCAAGAAAGGGGTTTTCAAAAAGACTTTGGAATGATGGAATGTAATCATTTGTGATACTCCAAAATAACACCATCATCTCTCATGAACCACTTCCAGTTACTCCCCTGTGCATTTCCAACAAAAATTGTGATTTGCAGGGGGTGCTGTCATGAAATCAGGTGCAAAATGACACATCAAATTGTTTGGATTCTGACAGAGTGGTAGTCGTCTTACTATCATTTATATTACATCTAAAATTGTGCAATTAGAGTCATAGAATTTTAGGCCAGGAGAGACCACCACAGCGTCTAGTCCGATCCGTACATCACAGGCTAGCAACACCACTCCAGAGCTTGTACACTAAATCCAAGAGCTGAAATTAGACCAAGGAATTGCAGCCCTTGGGAGACTAAATTCTGATTCTAATTCTGCATGGCTTGACCCAAAACTCAATGACAGTAATGGGAGTGTTTCATTTGATTCCAGTGGGCTTTGGATCAGGCTCTAAGAGATGAAAATTGCAGTCAATGACCATTCTGACAAGGACAATTAGTGCTGTAATATGAATAGCTTTGTCGAGCCATTTGCTTCTGCATGGAGGCTTTCATATTTCCATTCAGTTACCACCTGCTTTTCTAATATGTAAATGTAGCACTGCAGGTTTGTCAAAATCAGGTAGTTAACTTATTGTTCTGCTTGCAGTAATTTCTCATAAATGATCATAATACCACTGTAGATTTCAAGAGGAGAATAAAAGAAGGGTGAGGGAAGTTCTGTAAAAAGAAATATCCACAAGTTTACACCCAGATTTGAAAATAAATTTGATTTAGTTATAATTGCTTCCCCTTTTGTGTGCACTCTCAATGACCTATCAAGAGACTGAGAGCCATGCAGATGAATGCTCATGGAATGCAATTTGTAAGCTTACATGCTTGAGATATTTTGTATGGGGAAAGACATTAGTTGACACAGCTGAGTGACCAGTTTCTCAAAACCCCTGATTAGACCATTGTCTCAGAGGCAGCTAAAGAAGTCAGACAAGGCTCAGAATGGAGCTTTTTTAAAAAAAATGCTGAAATTTTTTAGTGGTTGGGAGTTTTATCAGTTGTACAAAAAGTTTCTTGCATTGCCCAAACTTTTAATTTTTTTTTTCAGGAAGCAATTCAAAATTGAAACATCCTCTTTCAATTGATCTGAAGAGATTTTTTTCATTTGAATTGAATCAAAGCATGTTTTGTCATTTCTAGTAGCACTTCATAGTCATTCACGATGACAACTGTGGAATAGAGCTGAGGAAATCACAAGTTATTTGCAAACATCCCCCAAGCAGAAAGAGAAGCTAAAGTCATCACCTACTTTATCCTCTGGGAATCATTTTCTTAGCTCTGATTACAAGAATAAGACAAACCTTGTTAAAAGCGATAAACAGAGGCTAGCTCTGGTAAAAGATTGCCAGGTCCCAGAGCAGCTAGCTGGGTCCTGAGTGACACACTTTGCATGTGATTTTTCCAGCAACTAAATTGTGAGCATCAGAAAGACACGCTGCATGTTCTTATCTTTCATTGTTGTTGTCTCTCTGCTGTGCACCCTCCCCCTTTCCTCCTCTCCATGAGTGAGTAACAACAGGCACATAGGAATCTTTAGTACTGGATCACACCCGTGATCCATCTAGTTCAGTAACCTGGCCAGTACTGCACTGGAACACTGTACCAGTTCGTGGCCAGTGCTGAGCTAGAGCACACTGCAACACTGTTCCAGTCCTGTGTTGTAGTGCATGTAATAACCACTCTCTGCTGTGTGCCCCTGGCCCCCTTAACCCTCACATGTTCTCCCCTGCCCCCCACAGTCACACAGCCTTGCCCCACCCCAACCACTGTCCCTCCACATCCCCCAGCTTAAGGCCTCAACCATCTGCCCTGTGTCCCATGGCTGCTCATCCTTCTGCCCCCCATTGACAAGCCAGCGCAGCAAGTCCCACCATGAGTCGAGGCTCTCCAGTCTCGCAGCGTAACAGCAGCCAGAACGAAAGGCACATCCACACAGGTGCCTCGTTTGTTCTTTGCAAGATGCTACTGTCAGTTCCTAACTCTGTAGGTCTGCAGGCGGAACAAGCTGGAAATTAAATAGCGAGCCAAAATGAAAACGCCGGGGCGTCACAGACCAGCCAATGACGGGGTCACTGGTTGCTCAGTTGATTCTTTCATACCTGCCGAGGATCAAAATATCTTTAAAAAAGGGGCACAATCAGAACGCCTCCTGTTTCTTTAAATCAATTGGCTAATTTTTAAAAAAAGAGAGAGCAGTTTATGAAGAAAGCTGCAACCATCAGTGTTCTGTTCCCTCTGAAACAGAGCAACTGAGTGATGTCAAGTTCAAGTTCAATGTGAGACTAAGTGAAAAAAGGCACAGGCCACTAGGGGGTGCTCAAGGATGAACTGAGCAGCTCTAATGGCTCACTGCTGTACCACTGATGTCAATGGGAGCTTTGGCTTCAGTTTTACAGGATCAGGCCCCAAAGTGAGAATGGTAAAGTGGGTCTTTTTATTTTACTGTTATACCTTCAGTTTGAGGTGAATTTTGCCCTAGAACTCAGTACAGGAGCAACCTTGCCTGGGATTGTACCTAAAGCATCATATCAGAGCAACAACAGCAGCATGGGAGAGTACCTAAAAGAGTGCCATGCAGCCTAATTACAGCATAACAGCATGCAAAATGGCCAGAGCCTGGCTTTATTTTATATAATGTACCGGAGAAAGGCATCATCAGAGAGGCAAAAGACTGACTTAATTAAAAAATGTAAGAGATTATGGAGAGCCCCAGGCCTGAACAAAGGAAATCAGAGACTGTCTATTAAGGAATTGACTGAGAGATAGACAGTGTTCATGGGATTTCATACTAAGCAATAGGTACTTGGTGAATTCCACAACAGTTGCTGACAAGTTTACAGGAACAGTTCACGCTGCCCATGGAGGTTAGAGGTTCTCCACTGGGGACCATCAACCGAGCACCGAGAGAGTCAATGGAGCAGTGCAGAGGTATAGCAGTCCAGGATCTGGCTTAGAAATCTTTGCTTTAGCTCACTTGTGTTATGCAATCAGAAGCGAAACTGGGAGACTGAGCTTTATTCAGTAAAGAGCCGTATCAATACAGCGTGCAGGTTTGAGAGGCACTGAACTGTCAGATGCAATTAAACTCTGAATTACCTTTCTGCATAGGAGACAACGCAGTGGCACTAGCAAGTTGTTGGGAATTTCACCCTTTCTCTCAGCTTGACTCAGAATCACTTCCCTGAACACTCCGGAGCTGGGGAACAAAAGGCTCAAAGGGGTAACCAAGGTCGATAAATCTGCCCTGTACAAAGTCACCATGTCTTTTAGAGGGAGACCAGAGGTTCTACAGTCTTTAATGCATGCTTGTGATTTTGTTATAGCCATAAAAGCATTTTGCCAGTACTCTGGCTATAACACAGTGACAGCTGTGTTGGTAGCAACTCCACTGCATGCATGACTCCATGTTCCGAGTATTGTTACCTCTCCCCATTCCTGCCCATTAAGTAGTTTCATCCACCTGTCATTACATCTTGTCATTAACCTAGACGTAGGTCAGAGACTGGTTCTGTACGACATATTTATATGGGGCTTTGAACAATTGACTGATGCCTCAAAGAGCTGCTGTAATATAGCAGACAAATAATGATAACACAATCTTCTATAAACTCAATAAGACAAAATGGCCATCAAGACCCATCCCCTGTCAAACTAAAAATTAATTTCTCCCCTCTAGGTGTGTGTGTTTGTGTATGTGTATATATACATTGTATGTAATATATATATATATGTATATATATATCAGAGGTGAAAGTAACTATAGTCACTTACCGGTACGCTGGGGGCTGACTCTGCCCCTGGAAGGGGCGGGGCTTGTGGGGTCAGAGCCAGCCCCCGCCCTCCCTGTATGGGTAAGCCCCTCCCCTTTCCCTCTCCCCCCCCAGCGGGTAGCACCCTGCACCTAGGGGTTCTGAGCCCTAAATACGGAGCCCCTGCCCCTTCCCCACCCCAGAGCTCTGATGGCTATTTAAAGGGGATCCCCGGACCCCTTAAATAGCCCACAGAGTTGGGGGGTGGGGGAGTTCTGCGGGCTATTTAAAGGGCCGGGGCTCCCACTGCCTCTGCCGCCTTGGTTCTTTAAATAGCCGCGGCTTCAGAAAGCCACGGCTATTTAAAGAACCAAGGCGGCAGAGGCAGGGGAGCCCCGACCCTTTAAATAGCCCCCAGAGCCCCACTGCTGCTGCTCCAGGGCTCCAGCAGTGGGGCTCTGGCAGCAATTTAAATGGCCTGGGGCTCCAGCCAAGGCTGGAAGCTCCAAGCCTTTTAAATTGTAGCTTGGGGAAGCCAGGCACCCAGGTACGGCACACCGGCTCTTGCCGGTACGCCGTACCAGGGCGTACCAGCTTACTTTCACCTCTGATATATATATATATATAGAGAGAGAGAGAGAGAGAGAGAGAGAGAGAGAGAGAGAGAGTGTGTGTGTGTGTGTATGTGTGTGTATACACACACGCACGCATAGTGTAATCTAAAGTATACACACACACACACACACACACACACACACACACACACACACACAATTCCCTAGAAAAGCTAAATATCTGCTAAGTGAGTGACACCTAAATATAAGGATCATAGAAGGGGCAGCATCTGACCTTGTTGTCTAGGATGTGTTGTAGCACTCGTACTGCAGCATCCAATGTAATGAGCCTTCTTTGTGTTCTCAGTGACTATGATGATGTAGAAAAATACCATCCCTTATATGGTTTTACAGAGTTCCTAGATGTGAATAAACCAGGAAAACTCAGCGGCTGATGACTGGAATCTACATGCAAGTGTATAAGTAGCTGTGCTTATTATTTGCATTACCTTAGCAGCTACGGGCCCAAACCAAGATCAGGGTCCCATTGTACTGGCTGCTAGATATATGCATAATAAGATAGTCCTTGAGCCAAAGAGCTTAGAAGATTCATAGAAAAGACATGTAAAGGATGGGAGAAAGGAAGTATTATTATCCCCAGCTTAGAGATGAGGAACTCCAGCCCAGAGTAATTCAGGGACTTGCCTAAAGTCTCAGAGGAAATTGGGATTGAACCTGCATTTCTTGAATCCCAATCCAATGCCACAGCTACAAGACAATCCACTGTCCCTTTCTACAGATCAGCCCCACGTTTTAGAGGTATGACATCCAGTCCATCTGACCAGCATGGACACTAGAAGATCTTCAGACAACACAAGCATAAGTCAACTTGCATGTCAAGAACAGATACATAAATCTCTTTGACAGTTAAAAAAATTATGTCCCCATATGTTGACATTGAGATAAAGCTTATGTATGCTTTAATTAGAAAGTAAAGCCAAAAAGCAGGTGGGCCAGGGGTGGGGGAATAATACCCAGAGGGAATAAAATAAATAGATTGGCTGTGGAGCTACAACTGCTTTAATAATATACAACAGTGTATTTGCTTAAGTGTATTTAATAAAGTTACATGAGCCTTTGAGCAGACTTCATCAATGGGATAAGGACAGGATCTGTGAGCTTTTAAAAATGAGTAAATAAGAAGTCCGTTAATACTTTAGCTAATTAGTCATTTTCTATTTATTAGTTCTTTGGCTTAATTGGTGCCTGGGACATTGAAGAAGCCGTGGGCACTGGTGGGGGTGGGGCGGTCAATTTCATCGTAAATGTCTATTGCCTTGACCTGGGCTGTACTCTGGCTACTTTGCACATCTGCAGTGGTATGAAGGGCCAGCAGTCAGGGCCCCTGGAAGATGCCCCTGTGTTCATGGTTCCTTGAGCAACACAGGGCTCCTATGTCAAGCCCTCTACCAGCTGGCTGCATAGGGAAGGCTTTTCCCCTGCCCTGCATGTTGACAGCACACTCTGCTGAGGAACAGATCTGACCAGCGCCAGCTTAGGACAAAGGTATCAGCTCCTGATGCCTCGAGATCCAGCTCCCGGGGTTGCCTGATGGCATCAAAATCTCAGTTTTCATTTTAAAATGCCCTCAAATATGAAGACATATTTGAAAATGTGAACCAGGTGTCACTGAGGCAGTAATAGCTGCCTGAGTTTGCAGAGAGCCTGACACAAAAGCTCTGTCAACACCCACCCCCTCCGCAAAGGACTCTGCATGTGCAAGAAAAGGAGAAGTCAGCTGGCTCAGCTCACCCAGCCAAGCAGATGCCCTGGTTACTGGGGTAAAACCTAGAGGTAAAGTGGCTGCATCTGTTGAGAGGGGTCTTGCTGCTGCTGTTTGAGTAGAAGAAGGGGGCCCAATAACACTTCCCCAGCCACTCTGGGAGAGCAGAGCTGCCAACCCAGGGCCACGCCACAAGGGGTGCAGTGCAGGCCCATAGCAGGAGAGCCCCGGTATGTTTGTACTGTGGTGCATTTAGGGACTTGGAGTGTATTGACCTTCCTTTGTTCCTGACCCGGGCAGGGTAGCCCCATCATTGATTGGAGGAGCACACGGACCAAAGGTCCCTTTGCCCTCTCCTCACTGTACCTTTCTGAGTGGTCCCCAGCGCCCTCTGGCTGCAGCTGACAGGCTAGCCCTGTGACGTTAGAACGTGAACCACAGCAAACACTCTGGAGCCTGGCCAAACAGGCTGCGAGTCAGAATGCTGTGTTTGTTCCATAGCCAATTAACCTCATCAGCATGTAACCACCATGGGAAGCGGATAAAGAAAGAGATTGTGAACTCCTTGGGGCAGAGGCTGTCCTGGTGGTGCTTGTCACACAATGGAGCCCTGCTCCATGACTCCGCTCCATGCTACCGCAGTACATATTAATAATATGACAACATAGGACAATATTAAAGCTCCACACACAAAAATCAAACACAGTAAAGAAACTCATTTCAGTACCTCCGAGACTGATGGCATCCTATGCTGGTTAGACGGAGACAATTTTAATTTGCCCTTAGCTCGAGTTGGAGGCTAAAGCTCGGTGAAGTTACACTTTTGGTTATGATCTGTTTCACTTTCTGGTTGCCAAAGCTGCAAAGGTAGGAGTGGGTCCAGGCAGGGAGAGGAGATGTTGAGTTGATTGTGTCCCTTCTTAAAGTGAAAAGTGAAACAAATTCTACTCGTGTATCCTTAAAAGCAACACCGTTTGACTTTGTGTGCAGTGTAGTTGTAGCCAGGTCAGTCCCGGGATATTAGCGAGACCAGGTGGGTGAGGTATTTGCTGTTATTGGACCAACTTGTGTGGATGAGAGAGAGAAGATTTCGAGCCACGCAGACTCTTATTCGGATCCTGAGGCTTGAAAGTTTGTCTCTCTCACCAATATAAGTTGTTCCAGTAAAAGATATTACCTCACCCACCTTGTCAGCACTTGACTTTGTCAATCAGATCTCAAGCCAGCCAAGAAAGAATGAGAACACTGTGAAAAACGATGAATAAAGCCACCCTAATCTCCTGGAGCAGACAGCTCCTCTGAGGATCTCAGCTATTTGCATTTTTCAGATCACTGGGTGAGCTCACTTTTTAGTGACTTTCACTTGGCATTTTATTTTTTAATCCCTGAGTGTTTTGCAAAGGCATGTCACAGTTCTCAGAGCAATCAGAAATGAAGCACACTGGATGGATATGGGTATGACATTCTTGAGACGGAGGCCATCAATTTCTTTCCTGGGGGGTCACAGCATGTGCCGGTGGGTGGTAGGTTCACCATGTGGCAGTACTTGAGTCCTGAAAATAGTGATATTGACGTCAGATAAAGGACAACGGTGATCGAATAGCAGTTGCCTCATCAGAAGCAATAATTAGGGCAGGATAGAGAGGCACAAAGAGAAAGAGAGCAACAGTTAAGTGGTCTTAATTTTGAGTGACCCATTTAATGAGAGTGGCTGATTTACAAAAACACCTCAAAAACCTTAAGTGTATGTTAATTATGAAGACTTAATTGAAACTGACAAAGGTATTATGGAAACTGGAGGTTTTAACTGCAAAAATCCCTCTTTAATGAGTCCCTCCATGCCTATTTTTTGTGAACTGGTCAGAAAATGGAGGGAGGGGAGGGAGGGGATGGATTTTTTTGAAAAATCAACTTCTTACTGAAAAACCAAAATTTGAGATTTTCACCCAAGAACCAAAACCTTTTGGCCAAAAACCAAAAACATTTGGCTGAAAAAAAAATTGATTTGGAAATGCCATGACATTGCCTCATGGGCACTGTAGTTTAGCTGCCTCATGCTCCCATTCTTCTCTGGGTTAGGCCCCCATCTCTCCCATGACACAAAATGGTTTCTACTCTTGCTGTGCTACCATGGTGCATGACATGGATCCCTGGCCTGCTGCATCATGGGAAATGTAGTAGAATTGGGGAACCCAGGCCAGAGAAGAGGATGGTGCATGAGGCAGGTGAACTACAACTCCCATCAGCAGTAACAGTGCACCAGGGTCACCAGTTGACAGGGTTGGAGCTGACTTTGCAGGGCCAAACCAGACTCATCAGCAGTTGAGCAGATGGAGCTGGCTTTGCAAAGCCAGATCGGCTAGTTGCAATCTGCAGCAGGACCAGGTAGTGTGTGCATCATTGGATAGGAGCCTACGCATGCAGGAGAGCCAGCAACTGGAACCAGAACGCCCATCTGGATTTGTGAGTGAAGTTCAGATGGGTGGGGTTTGTCTTGTCACTACATGCTGTGCCCCAACAAACTGGTAATGATAATGGGGTCTGTGGAGCCAGTCAGTCCCCTGAGGCATTTTGTTCATTTCTATTTAGGTTTTGTTCATTTCTATTTAGGGGTAACTATGTGCTTAGTGGGTTTTTCTCAAAGAAAAGGTAGTTGTGGTTCATATTCCCAAAGACTCCTGACTGCCTCCGAGTGAGGAAGAAACCCCTGGGAAGGGGACCAGGGCGTGTGTTGCATTTTAAGTTCCTTAAAGGGGGACAGAATAAAATGTTGGGTGGGGGCTTGAGCCATATGCTTTATTTAGTTAAGAAAGGGCCCCTAGACATAGAACCTAATCCTGGCAAGCCCCTTGCCTCAGGGGTGGAGTGAAACTAGTTCCTAAACCCCAAGCTTAGAGACTGTGTTAGCCCCCACAGGAAAGTGTCCCAAGGATTGGTTGTGTCTGTGAATTGGTTAACCAGTCACTGGCAATAATCTCACAATACACCTGAGGGGACCCCGTTGTGTGAAAGGGCGAGGGGTGGCCAGCAAAGCCCTGAGCCTTAGGAATTCGCTTCTGTTCTTGGTCAGTAACAGCCTAGTTTGTTGATCTTCAGGGAGAGCTGCAAGGCCCATGTTTTCCCCCTGGCTCCCTCAGAGCTGAGGAGGGATAGTGTGGGATTCTAGTAGGGGGTTTGCGAGGAGGCCCATTCCTTTGTTCTACTGATTAGTTTGCTGCATTATTTGACTTGATCTTGGGGTGACTGGTAGGTCTGTTCATTCACAGAAGTGTGTTTTCACAAGATTGTCAAGCGCAGCCAGGGTGAGGAATGGGAACTCTCTTATTTTAGCGAGGTAAGTGGTTTAAGGGCAGGATTTTCAGACCTGTCTAGCTATAGGAGCACAAGTCCCTTTACTTTCAATGGGATTTATAATCTTAAAGCACTTAGACACTTTTGAAAATTTCACCTTAGATATTTAAGTTGATGAAGTAGGGCTCCAGTGGGTGTGTGCAATATACAGTGGCGTTGGGGTTCCTGTTTGTTTAAAGGAACATTTGATAGTTCCAGAAGGGAGACTAGAAGTACAGGAATAAGCAGTCCTCATAAGTGTTGAAATGCACAAGCTCGTTTTTGTTCTGTTGCCCTAAGAACCAGCAGGTTGTGCTCGTGAATCAGTAATGTAGCCAAGGTGCAGTTGTTCAGCCTATCCCAAGGATGTTCTACGAAAAGTAAACCGACGCTGCCTGAAACAAATCTCTTCTTTCTACGCTCCGCTCATGCAGGGTTTTTCCATGGCTGATTATAACAACACTTCAATGTGCCTTAAGCAGAGATGCAGCTGCAAGAACCGGACCAGTATTTAGTAAATCCTTTAAACTGTATTCTAACATCAAGCTGTTAGGAAACATTGCAGTCAGGGCTGGCTCCAGGCACCAGCCTAGCAAGCAGGTGCCTGGGGCGGCACTCTGTAAGGGATGGCATTCCGGACGTACCACCTCCCACTTCACTCCTCCGGCCACACCACTCCCTCCCCCCTCGCTCCTCCGCTCCCCAGCCCTTTTTTTGTTTTGGGCGGCAAAAAAATTAGAGACGACACTGATTGCAATGCCTTTTTGTTGGCAGCTGGGGGGTGGGGCTGAGGGATTCTGAATGTGAGAGGGGGCTGCAGGTGAGACAGGGGGTTGGGGTGTGGGAAGGGGTACAGACTCTGGGCTGGAGATGCAGGCTCTGGAGTGGGGGTGAAGATGAGGGGTTTAGGGTGTGGGAGGAGGCTCTGGGCTGGGGCAAGGGGTGGGGTGAAGCGGGGCTGAGGGTTTGGGGGTGTTCAGGGCTGGGGCTGGGGTTTGGGGCACAGGGTAGGGGCACGGGCTTACCTCAGGCGGCTCCCAGTCAGCAGCACAATGGGGCTAAGGCAGGCTCCCTACCCGTCTTGGCCCCGCGCTGTGCACCGGAAGCAGCCAGCAGCAGGTCCGGCTCCTAGGAAGGGGGCCAAGAGACTCTGCGCGCTGCTCTCGCTCCCAGTCACCACCCGCTTTCCTCCCCTTCCAGCTCCCACTGGCCATGGTTCCTGGCCCATGGGAATGCAGAGCTGATGCTCAGGACTGGAGTGCAGTGCGGTGCTAGGACAGGTAGGAACTAGTCTACCTTAGACCCTCAGTACCGCCCACCGGACTTTTAACTGCCTGGTCAGCGGTACTGACTGGCACCATCAGGGTCCCTTTTTGACTGGGCGTCCTGCTCAAAAACCAGACACCTGGCAACACTCAGAAAAATAAATGTGTGCCATGGACAAACATTTTCCCATTTGAACTTTCCAAGCAGACACCTGCAGGAGACACATCAAATCAGTGCTAGAGATATTTGATCTAAATCCATTGAGCCTGTCAACGCACTCCAGGGCATGAAGATTTTCAGTGGAGTGCTGCGGCAGGCCGTGGATGTGTTTATATCGAAAGCGTTTCAGTATAGACAGGAAGATTGTAGACAGGGAGCAGACAGTGATGAAGTGGTACAGCAAACCCCTTACACCATTTACCTCTACAAGCCTACAGTATGCACGGGCCACAGCCATTCTTTCGCGAGCTTCCCTTAATTATAGTAATAATAATTAACAATGCCCAGCTCTTAGACCCTGCTTGTTGTCGGTAGCTCTCAAAGAGTTTTACAAAGGAGGTCAGTATCATCCTCCCCATCTGTAAATTGGGGATAATTGAGGCACAGAGGTGACGTGTCTTGCACAAGGTCACCCAGCAAGCTACTGGCAGAGCCAGAAATAGAACCCTGGTCTCAAGTCCTGGTCTGGTGCGCTATCCCTGAGGCCACACTGCCACCCTTTAGAAGGTCTTGAACGGGCCTTTTGCCCAGAACTGGCATATCAGCAGATGTGCTTGTTAGTTTGGGCAGAGAGAGATTAAACATACCTGTCCAAACCTACGAGTGTATGGCTAGGTCCCATCAGTGGGCTGGTATGTATAGTATTGTATCTGTCTTTGTTACTGTGTCTTCTGCAGCCTTGTTTTTCACAGTTGTCAAAGTCTGGAAAGCTGATCTGCACTGTGTCCTGGACACTTTGGACATTTCCAAAAAAATATATTCATATTTGCCCCTCAGAACTAATGTTACATAACTTGCTTCTCTCTGAATGTGAAGAACCTGCCTCTCCTCTTCACCCCCACACGAAAAGAGGATTTTTTTGTTCACATAAAATAATTGGACTTGTTCTGCATTAGTGTTTCTGTTCCTATAAAAATGTGGGAAAGACAAGATAGCTAGCAGGTGGTGGGTGGGTGTGGAAAGGCCCCCACTGCTCGGCTTTCCAAGCTACTAGTTATCTGAGCAGCACAGGTAAGATCAGTCTTGCCCCCCTAATCCTACCTGCTTTGTAGGTGTGAAGTGCATATTGTGATGGAACAAGGCCAGATGGCTATAGGAAAGTGGTGAGGAACAGGTATGTTAGCTCCAGGCTAAACAAATCCCTGGTACCACTGGAACCAAATGGCAGTTGCTCCAGGTTAATCAAGACATCTGGGGCCAATTAACTGCTTCCAGAAAGCAGCACAGACAGCTAGGTTGATCGGGACACCTGAAGCCAGTCAGGGGCTGGTTGAAACCAGTTAAAAACCTCCCAGTTAGTCAGGTGGGCACACTGTGGGAGGAAGTTGTGTTGTTAGAGAGACTGAGATGTAGACACCATATCATACACAAGGAAGGAGACCCTGAGGTAAGGGTGAAGTGGAGCTTGAGGAAGCGGGGACTGCTGTGGGGAAGTAGCCCAGAGAATTGTATGTGTTCTGTTGCAAAAAGGTCGGCCATCATAGCTGATACTATTAGGGTCCCTGGGCTGGAGCCCTGAGGAGAGGGTGGCCCCAGACTCCCCCCTTTTGCCCCCTCTGATTAATCACTGAGACTGGGAGTCAACAGAGACTGTGCAAGGGAGGATAACTTCTTCTCCCCTCCGTTGCTGGCTTATGATGAAAATGGCTCAGTAGGCTGTGACCCTTGCCCCTAGAGAGAGAAGGGCAACGTGGAGGGTCACAGTGAGCCTCTGAGGCTAGCAAAATCCACCAGGAAACCCGGGATCCACAGAGACAAGGACAGAGCTTTGCTACAATATCTAGACATCCGTGAATAGTTCTCACTGCTGTCCAGTTGTCATGCTGCTGCTTGCAAGTGTGAGCAAAAAGCAGAGCTAATGGGGTTTGATACTCCTGCTTCTGAGTGTTTATGTATTATACTTGGCTGGATGTTGGCTCACTAACACAGCAAAATTACACACATGATGTGTTCAAAATATGCATTATTCAGCATGGCAGCTAGCTCTTCACATCAGGCCATCTGGAGGATTTGTTTTATAAAATGATTTGGAAGCCTAGTGTCATGTTGATGGGTCCTGTAGGGAGGGAGGAGCTTTTGGAGTCCCACTCTCTGATTTTACTTTATTTTTATTTACAATATTTCGCTCATCACCATCCTGAAAAGTTCCCACAGCAGCCCTCCCTCCAAGAGACACCGACTGGTCATAGCTCCCACTGGCCAGGAACAGTTGCTCAGGAGTAACGTTGGGTGCTCATTTCTTCAAAGCTGGGAGTGTTTCCATTGAATAATCATTGTCTTAGCCCTACTCAGTGCTTCCTCCAGCTGAGGTTCTTACCTAGATATTGATTTTCTTTCCTCTTGCCTCTATTTTGATGCCTTTCTGCCAGCCCTGGGCTCAGACTCGGAGCCTGCTGCATCCCTTCAGCATATGCTCTTTCTTGCATTCTGTGCAGTCTCTTCTCCACCGGCTTCTCCATTGTCCAATGTGGGGAGAGCTGGTGTTAGGGGTGTGATTTCCTGCCAGCTCTGTAGCCAGTCAGGGCTCTGAGGGGCTGGAGAGGCCAACTCTTCTTATCCTCTAGCCATGCTAGCTTTGTATCCTCTAGCCATAGTAAGCTCCAGGTACTGCTTTGGCCATGTGGAGTGAGGACTTCACATTTTTTATTCCATCTCAGTGGCTGAGCCAAACCTTCCTGTTTCGAAAACATTTCGGTCTATAATTACTGCACAATGGGAAGAACTCAGAATCCTTCAATCAAGTATTCATTCTCTCGTCCCTGCCTGGAAATTGGCGTTTCAGAGTGGCAGCCACTGTTCTAATCCCCAGGCAGTGCAGATACACACAGGAACCGGTGGCTAAATATAAAGCCTCGTATGGCTCTATGCTTTTTCAATAGTATAATCATAGAGCAACACTACAAAATGTAGCAGTGGTTCCTACCCCTGCAAACTACCTCTTAATCAACTCAAGCCGTGTCTAAAGGACTGCTGGTTAGCACCCTTGAAAGCAATTAATCATCTAATGCCCTCGCATTCCCATGCAGGGTTACAGATTTCACCCCAAAAGGTGCCCGAATAGAAGGAGAAGGGCATTTGAACAGGCTTTCAAAAAGCATCGTCTGGACACGGATGGAACTTCTTAAACTGTCAGATTTCCCAGCACAGAATACATGAGAATTTGCAGGTGTTTTATAATTTTGCCGTGTTAGAAAGTTATAGGGTTGTATCCAATCTGTAGAGGAATAGCTAGCTGAGGAAAAATAAGTAAGACCATAATCTACTATATTTCAAAAGGCACACAATTAAAATACATGGCAAGGAAGATAATTGATTTGGCTTCCTGAATCCCTTAGATATTCACCCAGCATAGATTATAGATGTCAACACGAGGCACCAATTTCTCTCCAGTTTGGAGAGAAATGATCAATTATTAATTGATGATTGATTACTCATTAATCGATGATTGATCGATTACTCATTAATCGATGATTAACTAATTGTTAATGATTAATGATTAATAAATCATTGTGTCATTTAACATATCATTGAACCAGAAGTAAATCAAAAGGGCTGCCACTATCAGTTTGCAAAGAAGATTCACATTTATTATTTGGAAGACAGACTTCTGTAGTACCAGACCAGGAAGTCTTAATAGAAATCTATGGGAAAGCCTCATGATATATTCTCTGGTGGCTATGGTGTTTACTGCATGATCTAGGGAACAGATCCACCAGTGGTTTAAATTGACACAGCAAATCAGCTGAGGTTCTTGCCTCGATATTAATTTTCTTGCCTCTATTTTGGTGCCCTTATTGTTGGCCCTTTTCGATGGGAGTTCTGAAAGGTGATCTGTAGTAACACTAAACCCCCTTCAGTAAAATCATCTTTCTTTTAAGCCCTAAGGCATTCTGAATTTGGATAGCCACCAGATTTCTGGGTCTTTGCTTTTTCCTGCTCCAGTGCCTGGTGTCACTTCTCCAGGCCCAGACCCTTGGGATTTTAATGATGCAATAGCTCAACATTTGAATTCACCAGACAGGGTGAAGGAGTGCTCGATGCCTTTAAGTACAATTGATTAAACAACGGATCCCTCCTCAACAAGTTCCTACGTGACAGAAGATGGATAATCTGTAACAACAGTTCTCTTCTTTTCTAAAGCAGTTATTACCTAAGGGCTCCAAAACACTTCATGAATAACATGCTGGTTAGGTGTCACCGTCTCCTGTGTGGTTGGCATTCTTTCAAACATGAAAAAACAAACTGGTGCTTTTCTGCTGCTTGTTCCACAGCCATCTCTCCTTTTCTCCTGTATAGCTCTCTAGTATATCTGTTCCAGTTCCCCGGTAAAGCCTTTCTGTACGTTACCAGCATTTTATTATTTAAATCTGGGTAAAATGCATTTCTTTGGCACTTATTCAAGCCTTCTCTACCATTGTGTTATTGGTCTTTGCATTTTCTCTGGTTGATGTCACAAAGCCTGAAGCATTAGAACTAGGGTGACCAGATGTCCTGATTTTATAGGAACAGTCCTGATTTTTGGATCTTTTTCTTGTATAGGCTCCTATTATCCCCCATCCCCCGTTCCAATTTTTGACACTTGCTGTCTGGTCACCCTAAGTAGAATCCATAAAAATAGCTCTGCCCACTGACCTCCTCTTTTAGGATTTATCCTTCTTCTCTTTCCTCTGAGCATCATCTCAGCCTTGTTGCTCAAGCACAGCCTGTGGCAGAATGCTGAGAGATGTCACTTAAATACTGAACATTGACGTTAGGCCGGATTCTCCACTGGTGTAAACTGGGATAGCTCCATTGACTGTAGTGGAGTGATGCTGATTTGCATCAGTTGAGGATCTGCCCAATGATCAGAACATTAAAATGAGACTGATACCAGCACAGAATATGACACTGAATGCTTGCCTAGTGTACCTAGATGATTCACATATTTGGAGTGCTAGTGCAGGTAAGCAAAGCAGTTCAGCCAATGGGAATCTTTGGCTAGAAAGGTTCACCATAACCAGCAAATCTGGTTTTTGCACAGAACCCTGACATCAGCGTTCCAAAAGCACGTGTGAATGCAATTATATCTATGTCAGAAAGTGCTCTGTAGTCATGGCTGGACTAGCTCCTATTTTCTGAGTACTTACTGGTGTTGGTGTACAAGTGAAAAAAACCCCACACAATTCTCCCAAGCACAAATTGACTTTTCCAGACTGTTTCCTTTTCTTTGCTCTCTCTCTCTGACAAGTGTCAGACGGAGCGAAACTAAAAATAAACAACGGGGAGAAAAGACATTAGAAAATATGTCCTGCTATCTCGTGGCTCATCAGCTTTCCTCACACCAGGGAAACAAATGACACATTAGCTTTTATCACTCTTTGTATCCCTGATTTGACTTGCAGCTCTGACTGGCTCATTCTCTTAAAAGCCAACATGAGAACACTCTTAGCGTCCGTACACTTTGAACTTTACACACAGGTCCTGGTAGTATGGGTAAGCTCTCAGACGTTCAACGTCACAGTCTTGACAAAATCTTCTAGCAATCCCATTCTGTGGGCACTATGAAATTGGAAGCACAAAGCAGATGTGTGAATTATCCAGTACGTGGAGTGGGTACAGCCAAAGCGAGTCAAAGGCAGTCCTCTGTGTTGCTCCCTCAACTTCTTCACTAGTATGACACAGGTGCTTACTCCAGGAAGGGTTTGCTTGCTAATCATTTTTTAGTACAGATGTGCAGCTATCATTCATATAAACGGCCTAGAAGGGGAAATGTTAGGGTGGTGGGTTGCACTCACCAGGAATTAAAATGTCATCACATGATCACCCCAGGTGTATACATGTACTGAGAGACTTTTTAAAGATTAAGCATGGTCTGCCTTTCTGTGTCAGATGATTGTGAGGGTCTTTAGAGGATTCCCTCATTATAATAGGGAGTCTGCCACTTCATGACTCTCAACCAGCTGCCTTGGCTCTCACCAGTGTTTTGTGGTGGTGGCTGATGTTGTTGTTCTAGAAGATGCATGAATCGCTGATTTAAATCTACTGCCTGTGTTATGCAGGAGGTCAAGCTAGATGATCATGATAGTAGCTTCTGGTCTTAAAATCGATGAACAGACATTTTGGAGGCTCTTATCTGCTTTTGGAAAGGCAATGGTTGAAAATATTTCTGAACTGGGACGCTCATTCTGTTCTGAAGAGAGTGTGTGAAATGCTGCCTTGCTCGTGAGTGTTCCTTAAGGTCTGAGAGAACACTAACTATAGATGCATTTCCCATGACTGTATCCCTACATGTAGCTATTAAAGGACTCTTGCTTCCCATCAACTCAAGGGAGAGAGACTCCTAGGAAAGAAATGGCCTTTCGATGGTGTACCGGCATGTCATACAGGACCTGATCCAAAGACCATTGAAGTCCATAGGAATCTTTCCATTGACTTCAATGGACTTTGCTCAGGTCCATAGAGGAGTGAGGAGTTTGAGCCTCATGTCAGACTGACATAGTTTTAAAGAGACTTTTACTGAGTTGAGTTTCTCTAAAGTTGAAGTTATAAAACATCCGTCCTCTCCTGCCTCCATTTCCCACCTCTCTTCTCACCTCCTGCCTTTCTGCCCTTCCTCTCCCTTTGCTTCTGCCTTCCCAAATCATCATGAAAAAGGAGCGAGGGCACGCTGAAGGCTTGTTTGATTGGGTCATTCTGATGAAACCTACCTTGATATGTCAAGGTTTGGACAAAGCTGCTCACTATTCCAGTTCTATGAGAATGAACACTGGCGTAAGGCAGACAAAGGAAATCACAAGTGTGCAGGCCTGAACTACTTCTCAGTAAGATTCCTTCCTTGTTTTGAATTAACCTTTTAAAATGTTCAGTGCCCAAATCTATTTGGTGTATAACCAGAGTAATCCCTTTGGCCTCAGTGAATTTACATCATGGAAGTGAGGGCACAATTTGTGTGTCCAATCCCATCTCCTCCACCCCCCTTGTCTAAGATAACTTTTCTTTTACCCAAAAGCATGAGACTTAAAGCTTTTTTTCTTCCCTGATGATTTGTGGAATTTCCTTGTGGTCCAGTTCCTATTATTTGGTTTCTGAATGGGCATACACTATATTAAAAAGATACAAATTCAGAAAGCTGTCAATTTGTTGTTCAATAATAGTGAAAAAGACTTCTAATCAATATGGGTTGGAAAAGAAAATCCCAAATAGCTTAGGACAAAAAAATTCCATCTAAGTTAAAGGCTGGACAGGAAACACTCCAGGTTATAAAGGAAAATATAATTCAAAACATCTGTTTGCAGCAGATAATTTGTCCAAGAGTTAGCTGTTTTAAACAGTAGATTTCTGATGCACAATTTAAACTGTTTCTTAACTAACGCAATGCTCTGCCTATTATAAACAAAGAGAAAGTGCTATTAGATTTAAGATAATAATGACTGATAATTAGAAAATCATTATTACTTAACATTTTTTTCACTCACTGTATGTGCAAAATACAAATGAAATAACCAAATTCATTGCTGTCTGTGGCGTACATTAATTATTTCTTTTGTATATGTATGTACATTAAATAGGTACATACAAACACACACACAAACTTAAGTTGTGTGAAATTTTACCTTTGTCACGTCCCATTTTGCATGGAATTGTGTCTGTCCATGGCTGTGAAATTCTGTGAAACTGTATCTAAAATGTTATAAATATGCGGCACACGTAACCTGCCAGGGCTGGCATCTGTCTTCAAGTCAAAAAGGCATGATTTATTGGTAATGTTGTATACAGAATATATATTCGTGACAAAATAGCTCATATTTCAGCTTGTTATGAAGGAAATGTAGACTCATATACAGGCCTGTCTGAATATTCTCAATTTAATCTAAGTTTAAGTAGAAAACTAAGGGAGGTGGCTAGTGACTAGAGCAAATGTTGATTAAAACGTTTAGCATATTTTCCCGATTGTGTGTGTTTTTCTTGGGTAGTCTAATGAAAAAGTTAAGTAGCCAGAATGTTCTCAAAAACAGGCTGAATATCTGAAACTATTCCTGGACAATGAATTCGTAAACTCAATCTCTGAATGGTGTGGTATGTCTCTGCCCGCTTTTTGGTTTCTCTGGCCTGGGCTACACTAGGGGAGGGGTTTGAACTAAGATACGCAACTTCAGCTACGCTATTCGCATAGCTGAAGTCATAGTATCTTAGTTCGACTTACCTGTCTGTCCTCACGGCAGCGAGTTGACCGTGGTGGCTCCCCCCGTCGACTCTGCTTACTCCTCTTGCGGAGCTGGAGTTCCGGAGTCGACAGGGAGCGCGTTCAGGGATCGATTTATCGCTTCTAGACGAGACGCGATAAATATATCCATGATACATCAAACACTATCCGGTGATCCGGCGGGTAGCATAGATGTACCCTCGGAGTGCAGCCCCCTCAGGTGTTAGGATCGTTTCCTTTATCTGCTTCAGGGTGGAATTTCACATTGACTTGACTACACAGGGTAACTGACTGGCATAGCTATTCTAGAATCAATGTGACTTTATTCCAGAATAATTACTCTGCTTCAGAAGTAGCCTAGATCCCAGATGTGCTACCCCATGCATACTAACCACCTATTGCTCTGAAAATGTGAGTGTGTTTCAGATACCCAGATTTCCTCCCTTCAGGAGTCTGTGACCAGTGAGCTTAACTAACAACTTTCTTTTAAAAAATTATTTTTATTTAGTGGCTGGAACAAAACATGAGAGAAGAGAGGGTTTTGTTTAAAACTACTGACCGGATACGTGCATAGTTAGTCCAGTGGTTCAAGTAAATTTTAATTCTTACCAGTACACCCAGGCAACCCATGGGAGGGACACAAAGGGGAGCACATGACCTCTCCATGTGACTCCTCCCCATTCCCCGCCCGGGACCTCCACACTCTCCCCATCCCCCCACATTCTATGTTATCTGCGGTCCTCTGTCCTGCTGTGCCAGATACCAATTTCTGAGCCACGGGGCTCTCCCAGAAACCGCAGTGGCAAAAGAAGCAAAATGTGGGGCCGCCAGCTGGCCCCTCGCCAGCATCTCCTTCGGTGTGGCTGTACCGCCCCCAGCCCTGTCCTCTAGTGTGGCTGTACCGCCCCCAGCCTCACCCCCAGCCCTGTTCTCTGATGCGGCTATACCGCCCTCATCCCCAGCCCTTCCACGCAGTTGCGTCTCCTGTCTGGGGTCTGTACAGCCCTGCCAGAGGATAGAGATAGGTGCAGGGCTGGGTGGTGGTACCGGTACAGATGTACCAGAGGGAGGGTGACCAGATGTCTCGATTTTATAGGGACTGTCCCGATATTTGGGGCTTTTTCTTACATAGGCTCCTATTACCCTCCCTCTCCCAACACACACACCCTGTGTCCTGATTTTTCATGCTTGTTATCTGGTCACCCTAGCCTGGCTTCTGGGAGTGGTGGCCCTACGTTCTGCTCCTTTTGTCATTGTAGTTCCCGGGAGAGCCCTGAGGTTCTGAAAATGTGTCTTTCCAGGACGGCATACCAGCAATAAATGTCTTAATGGTATGACGTACCTGCCCATACCCACTTACTTGCACCTCTGAGTTAGTTTCATGTAATTTTACACTTCACTACAAGCTAAATTAAATTGTCTTACTCTTAAGTGACAGCAAATTTGCATTCTGTTAGACAGCCCAGATGCTCCTGTATGTCTGTGGAAGTCTTAGGCCTGTACGCTTACAAATTAGAGTGACCTAGCTACGTTGCTCAGGCCTGGGTAAAATGATGTCCTCGCTGTAGACGCGTCTGGGTCAACAGAAGAATTTTGTCATCAATTTAGCTACCACTACTCAGAGATGGATTAAGTACATTAAAACTACTCACTTTAACTTTGTTGCTTATGAAGTGTTGTTGTAGTGGTATCAGGATATTAGAGAGATGAGGTGGGTAAGGCCATATCTTTTATTGGACCATGAGAAAGACAAGCTTCTGAGCTACACAGAGCTCTTCCTCAGACCTAGGAAAGGTAGGACTCTTAAGTGTAAGTGGTTAGGTGACTGTCAGAAAGGGCTTCTTCCTTCTTGTCTTCATCTGTGCTGGGTGAGTAGATCCAGATGAAGTATCAATAGTTCTGAGAGAGCACTGCCCCATTTTTCACACTGAATCCAAGAATTATGCTCATCCAGTCAAGAAACAGAAACACATTTTTGTGACTTGTGTATCCAGTCCAAACCCGCCAATAAAACTCAATTTGAAAATACTGAATATTCACAATAGATTGCTCATGCACCATCAGCAGGGCAAATATATTTGCAGGAATTGTTCAATCGGGGATTTTAAAATAACATCTCTTAGAAAACTCATCAGCTCATGTGCTGTATGAGAACATATTAAAAAACCCTGGAGGGGCTGCAATAACAATTTAAAAAAATTAGCATTTGCTTCAGAAATTGACAGTCAAACAAAGATCTGTCACAAAACTGTCACATTAGCTTCCAAAATACTTACAGCTCAAAATTAGTCACAGTCCAATTTCAATTGTCAAAACCCAGACTCTATCCAGACTCTGCAGCTACCTGAAATTGTACAAGTCAAATTCTCGCCACAGTCAATGTCTCCTTGAAGCCCCCGTCTTCCGATAAATAGAAATCTTCTGACTATATTCCCTCAAGCTCCAACTTTTGAAATGAAACCACATGCCCTATATTTTTAATAATATTAATTATGTACAGTTAATCTGCAGGATGTTCTCATTGGATGAAGTTAATGCACCGATCCAGCTGAGTTGCAGAGGTTACACCCCTGTAATATGCTGGGCATGTGATCATACTGTTTCAGCGTACACCAGTATTTCTGCAGTGTGTTTTAGTTCCCCATATAAACAGCAGCACACTGAGTACCCATCCCTCCACAGTCCAGAAATGACTCTCTGCAGTTTAAAAGGTCTGTACTTCACTTTGGCAATACGCCTTGCTTACCTCTAGGAAAAAAGCAAAGTAAGGCCCCCGTCTTGTAATGGCTCTTCTCAGGCAGTCCCCTATATTTATGAGCAATCCCTGTTAAAGATCAGGCCCGTAATTCTCAGTTAATCCTAAAACCCTCATTAAAATGTCTTACTCAGAGTCTCTAACTGGTGTGTTTGAAAGAGAGAGAATATCCATCCATCCATCTGTGCTTTCCTACTGGCTGTGCCTATCACGTCTACATATGACACCATTTCCCTTCCCGTCACTCATGCTCTTAACCTGAGTGCCCGCTTTAATTCCACCCACTATCTCTCCCTCGCACCTTCAGACCTTATCCAAATCTTCATAACATACCTAAGATCTAGCCTTTTCTCTTCGACCTTGTCTGTTTAAATTGTAAGCTCTTCAGAGCAGGGACTGACTCTTACACAGTTTACACAGTGCCTAGCACAATGGATTCTTGTTCCTAACTGGGACTTCTGGGCACTACTTTAATACGAATACATAATAAGAGCAGTAATAATACATTGTGTTACATTTGCAGCTTCAGTAGTTATTTTATTTCTAGAATCAGAGGGGTAGCCGTGTTAGTCTGGAATTGCAGAAGCGACAAAAGAGTCCTGTGGCACCTTAAAGACTAACTGAAATTTTTTCAGAGCATGAGCTTTCGTGGGCTAATACCCACTTCGTCGGATGCATTTTATTTCTATTTCATTCAGCTGAAACCATCTGAGAAGTACCTATAATGAGACAAACAGTTATGAATACATTTTCATAACAATTCATCTAGGATTAACAGAAATGATCTTACTCAATCATTGATCATTTCCGCCCAAGTGGGTTTCTCTGCACTGCTAATGCGTTCTCAGTACAATATGCCACTTTCCTCTGTTCTTAAATGAGATCATGTGTAGAAACTCTGGCTAAGCATCTTCAGAAGAATGAAGCAGGAAAACCACTCCAGTGATCTTTCTAGTAGAGCTCTCAGAAGAGAATTGCACAAGGACATTCTGGCATAAGGATAGGACACCCAAGCCTTTACTCTAAGCATAACTTTACAACATTTTTGCCATGGCAAAAATCAAGCTCTTCCTCAATCAGAGGATTTTCCTGTGCCACCTCCTGTGTGTGAGGGAAATTTTTCTGAAGATTCCCTCACATAGTTCCCACCGGAGTGAGGTTTGCAATGCTTCCTTCCCTTCTGGGGGACTAGTCTGTGGGTCCATCCTCAATGCTCTGTTGAAAACATTATGCAGACTGTGGCTAAATTATCATTTCTAGGGACTCATTGGCAGGTCAGAGAGGGAAAGATGTGCATCCATCCCAGTCCTACCCCTGGCTCATCCATCTCTACTTTGAGTCCACCCACTGTCCACCCCCTTCCCCTAGGACAGCTGCTAACCAAAGAGATCAGTGTGAGAGAGGTGACTGACTGCCACTTCCATATGAGAAGGTAGAACCCTCTGTGCAATTACCTGGGTGGCCAATCCCACTCTAGATCTCCAAGAATTGCCTCTTGGCAATAATAAAATTTCCAAAGTCACCTGTGCCGTTACTAGCAGGCGGTGTATTCCAGACCTGATTCTGCGAGGGCTTTTCAGGCTCAGGCCCTCCATTGTTAAAACGTGCAGTCTGAAGAGCTAGCTATGCATGACTCGTGACGTATCTTTCAGAGCAGAATGCACACAAATGTGCTTTTCTTAGCTCCCATCTGGTGTGTGATTTATTTAGCAGGGTACCCATTGCAGGAGCTGTTATAAATATTGCCCACTCAGCAGCACTAGCAAACTATTTTAAAACTGGTGAGGGTGGAGGGAATGTATTGACCAGAAAAAAGCAAGGCAAGAATGCAAGATGATCGTGAGAGAGGTATGTTCCTTCAGCATTGCCTATTTTTTTAAATCCATTTAGTAGGCACCCCTAAAAATAAGAAGTTGTGCATGTCTTGATCCTTCAGTGACTGCACCAGTAACTTCTATCTGAGCTGCCTGTTACGCAACGTAGAGAGACAGCCAGATCTGCAAAGAGAGGAATACTGTGGCAACCACTTTTCATCTCTCAAAAGATAATGAATGCAACTCACATCTTCATGGTTAACTCACTTCCACATAATCTGTGTATGGAAACTAGACATCTTAAAGGAGTCTGATTTTTCATGAAGTGCTGAGGACCCACACTCTGAAAATCAGATTCTTTTAAGGTTTCCGGTTGGGCAAGAACTGAAGCATTCAAATGCACTCATGTATAGCCCCTGCCCCCCCCCCCGCCCCCTTGGCTCATATCCACAATATGGCTGAGTTAATATTGTGCACAGATACTTAGTGGACCATCCTGACTTTTGAGTGCTTATAACTTGAACATTACGTTAGGAGAGCTTTTGGCACTTAATTTTCCTAGTTTTATAGAAGCCAAATGAAATGGAAAACAATCCAGAGCTAGTCAGCTTGAGAAGTTTACGAGTTTCCCTGGTTTCATCTGAGTGAATCGTATAATGTGCATTATCCAAAGGTATTCCATTTGAAGGAGCCTTGTGTCAGCAATCCATAACCAAGGCATCCTTAAAATGTGTCCAAAACCACCTGACATATAAATGGTGTGGGACTGACAGCTACAAACATTCACAAATTTAAATCTACTGAATGGATTTTCTTCAAGCTTGACTTGATGCGGGGTGAACTATAAAAAAAAAAAGCCTAGTTTGAGATAACTGCCTTTGATTCATTTTGCATTATTCCAGCGCAACATTTCTAATCAGAACAGTTCATGTCTTGCATGTTGTTGAGCTTGACAGTTGAGGGCTTGGGCCTGGATTTAGCAAAATTTTTAAGCGTGGGCTTAATTGCTTTGGTGAATCTGGACCTCAAGTTATCCTTATCTCTTGCCTTCTTTGAACTAAAACACATCTAGTCTTCTGCTTACATGATGGCTGGCCTCTTGGCCAAAACACTGAGGTCATGTCAACATTACCCGCTGGATTGGTGGGTATTGATCGATATATTGGGGATTGATTTATCACGTCTAGTGTAGATGCAATAAATTGATCTCTGAGCACTCTCTTCGTCGACTCTGGAACTCCATCATCACAAGGGGTGGAAGCAGAGTCGATGGGGGAGTGAGGACGCTGAGGTAAGTCAACTTAAGATACGTCAACTTCAGCTATGCGAATAGCATAGCTGAAGTTGAATATCTTCAGTTGACCCTCCCCTCCCAGTGTAGACCTGGCCTGAGTATTAAACCAGAGGTGTCCAGAACTAAAAGCGTAAGCAGCTTGGGAAGCTGTTCTCAGTGCAGCATCAGAAAATGGACCCATGACACACATTCCTCAGGGGGTTATATTATATATGCAGATAAGTTTTCCCCCTCTCCCCAGAATGATATTCATGTTTTTAATACGCTTATTGAGAAAGTTCATTGATATTTATTATCGCATCACTTCTCGGGGCCTATGTGGTTACTGCAGTGAAGGAAATTGTAAATGTCTCATTGAAACATACAGAAAAATCCCCCATGACGTCAAGAAGGGAAAGACTTTCAAAACTCAGAGATTTGGTTGCTCTGGAATGACGGGAGAATAAAACATCAATCCACAGTTCACCATTTTTGTGCTGCTTTTTGAGTATTTCATTCCTCCCTATTTTGCTTTTTTTGTGCTTTTGTGGCACAGCATTCAAAATGCTGATAACCAGGAATATATGCCAAACACTGATGTACAGGTAAGTTTATATGGCAGAGGCCTGAACAAAACCCACTGAAGTCAATGGGAAAATTCCCGTGGACTTCAATAGGTTTTGGGTCCAGCGCATAATGTTCACCTGCAGACTTTGAGCACAGATCCAGGAAGACCATTTCTTTGGGTTGTAAAAGGTAGTGAATACAGCTTGGCTTCTTATGGGCTGCTTATTCATTAATATATAAACAGTCTCTGCCTCAATGTAGCTGCCAGGAATGTACTGACATCTTGTTGTTAAAGAGAACTGTCCCAAAAGAGCTTTCTCCTGCTGCTTCCTCTCCATGTGATGCTGCATGTCTTTCATTGACACCTCGACAGAAACCTTCTGGGTATTCACACTTACCAAAAGAGACCCTTTTTCTCAGGCTACAGGGGTATGATGCTTGGGTATCATTCTATTCCGGCTAATGGCAAAATGACATGTGCCCATCTTTAATTGCATAGGAAGTGCTTTTAAAGTAATAACGATCATTGGTAGAAAGGATACATGTATGTTACAGGACAGATTGTCCCAGCTCTTGTGTGGGATGAGTGAGGGAAAGCTCCTTGTATTGTTTCTGCCTCCCCCTCATTTGCCCCAGCCAAGAAGAACACGCACCCACTTAAAACATAGTCACCAGCCGCTGTTACTAATAGAAACAGATGCTCAGTTTCCATGGCAGATGCTAGTTTCCTGGGTAACCTGGTAACACTGGGGGCCCATCCTACAAAGTGCTGAATGCATCTTGTAATGGGAGCACAGCAGCTCATGGAAGGTGCTAACTCCTCTCAGGATCAGGGCCATTGAACGATAAATATCATCTAGCATTGTTTCAAAGTGAATTTGGAGTACTCTGTATTCACAACAAATGAAGGGGGTGTGGGGAGAGAATGCACAGCTCATTCAACCAAATACCTGAGATGAGGGTAACTCTGTATCCACCAATGTGCAAGTCCTGTGTTTGTTCTGGTATTTGTATAAGACTTTGTGAATCCATCCGCTCATTACTACTCTCCCTTAGAAATCCCGCTGGAGTGAAATAGTGATAGAGGGAATCGCTTTATTAAAAGATGTATTTCACATACCGGCAGTAAGCTGCACCGAGCCTTGTAGCTGTAGACACATTATTATTTCACATGCCTAAGATAATGTAAGTTTGATGAAAGAGCTATGTAAACAATGTTCTTTTGCTGAATTTATGCATCTGTGTTCTTCTATGGTTGGGCAAATGGTGTTGCAATAAGGGATCCCATGGCTTACAGAGGAAACAAAGGAGAATAGCCATGAATTATCAAACAAAGTCAATTCCCCTCATCATGCCGATTCTCTCTGAGCTTTGGGAAACCTGGCCACTAAGGCAGGATTGAAGTGTGACATGCTTACAAAAAGAGAGGGCCAGAGCTAGGCTAGTGAAGCATAGCTAGCTGGTGAAGATGCCAGAGGAAAGAGCAAGGCTACTTTCCATCACCCTGAGGATGTGAGGACAACAGCAATCCACCACACATCCCTACCAAGAGCACAGCACCAGCTAGGAAAGAATGGAGGCTGTCATGGGGGGGACGTTGATAAAGGGAGTGGGGTTATGTGTGGATCCGGAACAGTGGCGCCTAAAAGGTCTAGTTCGGTTTACATGACAGCCAGACATCCGAAGTTTACTCCCGGCCTTTTGAGGCTCCTGCATCATTAGTTTAACAGTTATGCTTGCAGTGATAGATCACTCTGCGGTGTGCTCCTACATGCTGGAGTCTTTGTGGATTTTATTTGTTTCATTCCTCTGGCAGCAAGCCTAGAAGCCGGACCAACACCATTTCAAGAGGAGCAAAATTATTTGAGTTAGAAACTCACAAATGAGCAGGCAAATTTAGGAATATTCCACAGATCTAGTACCAGCCAATCCAGATCCCACTGCCAGGAAAGATTATGCCTTCCATTTGCAAAAGGCAAGACATGCCACTGAGAGTTTGTCAAGGCCAAAGCCACCTCGGATCATCCCATTTCTAATCCTGCTGGAGGAAGCAGCTGCCCATTGTACTGACTCAACCAGGCAAAGCAAAATCTGCACCCAGTGACTCATGCAAAGACACAATACAGCTGTAACCTAATTAATTGAAATATCCTGCTTTGGGTTAGCTCAGCAGTTTAGAGGCAGCCAAGTCTCACAGGAAATCAAAGTTCACATCCTGCTCTCGGTTGCTCCCATGCCCCAGCCAACAGCTGCTGAGAGCATTGCAAGGACATGACAAAAATCCTAACATTAACAGAAACCGTCTAAAATACCCCAAAACAAATTAATTGCATTAGCTTTCCTGACCTGCAAATAAGAACTTATTCTGTGTAAGCGCCAGATCCTTCTCCCATTGAAGTCACTAGCAAAGTCTCCACTGATCTCTACATGGGCAGATCTTTGACTTCACCGGTTTCTTTTCATCTTGAGAGAGAGACGGAAGAGCTGCTTAAGCTTCATTTCCCCCACTCCCATTACCGAGGTACGGATCAACCCGATCTAGAGAGGGAATATAAAAGGAGGTGTGTTTTTCTGCAGTGAGCTGAACTAAAAGTGATGAATCTGGTTAAAACCCAGGCTCGTATCTTATGAGTGATGGGGAAACAGACAAGGTACTACGCAGAACAAAGAGGCTGAACAAAAGAAGCAGAATCCCTGTCAAGAGATAGAATCACTCTTTTGAAGAGGGCCGGCGATGGAATGACATTGCGACAAAGACGTTTCAGCAAAGGGAAAATGGTGCTGTTGACAATAGCTACAATAGTGAGTGGCTGGAGCAGGCAAAGTGAAAACGAGGTAAAAAAACCCGTCACCACTGATCAGTCATTGTCAACATGAAAAATCTCCTACCCGCCTCCTTGTCCTTGTTCTCCCCACTGAAAAACAAAAGGGAAGGGGCTAGCACACTCAATACAGACAAATGAAACCTTTACAGAATGGGGGCATTCGTTGCAGAAGCTGAATAAATAAAACCATAGAGGACATGTAGAGACACTTATTTGTCCATTCTGAAAGCAGTGAAACACAAACACCCATGTATACATCAGCTTAATTCTTTCTCTACACTGATGTTGGTTTTGGCCTAAAGAGACCAGAAACCTGGAATGAGATCCTCATTCATAATCCAACCCTTTTCCACTACCTAAAAAGGGCCAGCACAACATACAGGGGCCCCAAAAATCTTGGTTCCTGCTGGGGGAGAATTTTCGTGCTGCAGAAACTGGCAAGACATTTGTAAGTACAACCCTGTGGGTTAAGGCTGAAGATTTAGGGTTAAATTGTGCCACTTCTTACTCATGTTGGTTGGTGTCAAAGGGGCTATTTCTGTGAATAAGTGCTCAGCAATATTTATTATTAATCATGTTTGTTGTGGTTGTGCCAAGGGATCAACCGAAATAGTGCATACGGGATGCAGAGTTTTCACCTTAGGTGTGGGGAGGAAGCGAGTGTCTTTCCCTGATTTCAGCCCCGACCCATTACCGCAGACACATTCCTGCCACACTTACCTCCACAAGAAATAGTGAGCTGTCTATTGTAGCATGGGAGCACCTCTGTCCAGCTGTGAAACCAGTGCTCGTGGGCACCATAGCACCACCGTTTCCGTTAACCCCAATCAAGGAAACAGAAGGAGTGCCTCCATTTCCCCCACCCCAGATAGGTATTTTCAGGTCTCACCACATACCGTATTGTATATAGGTTCTTCTACCACTCTGATTGCCATAGTATCTGAGCACCTTCCAGAAGTGCACCAAGTGACATGACTATATCTGCCATGTGTTTGTTCTCTCGTCCTCTCCCCAGGGGAAGAGGTGTGTCTAGTATGTTTGGTTTGGAATTGTTTCTATAGCTATATAATTACATGTTGCTTTACGTTTGTCAGCGGAGGCAGGTCACAGAAGTGCACCTCATCTTGCACCAGGAGCAGGAGGTGGGGAGGTTTGTGATGTTCTTAGCTCCTGGGGAAGTGTGTTCCACAGTGCTGAACCAAACCCTGGAGAAGGCTCTCTGTCCTACAGAGACTTGAGAACCACCAGTTAGAGTTGGTCAAAACAACTCATTTGTTTCAAACTTTTTTTAAAAAAAATCCCATGGGGGGAAAAAAACCCACAGTTATTTGAACCTTCAAAAATTCAAGAACTTCTGTTGAGCCCTTCTTGAACATGGAAGACAGAGAAAACTGGTTAGGTAGAAAAAGCTAGATGAGGATTTCTGGAAATGCATCTGTACCAAGTCAATGCTAAGGGTGAAATCCTTGCTCCCATTGAAGTCAATGGCAAAACTCCCATTGACTTCAGTGTCCCAGGTTTCACTCTAAGGCCCTGACCCTTCAATAATCCTCATGAGGGTACAGGCTTGCAGAGAACTCATTGTAGGATTGGGGCCCAAGGTGGTTTGCAGAACAGAAATTACATTAAGCAACCAGTCCAAGCTATGGATTGGGTGAAAGAGGATTTACGGCCAAAATACATGAGCCTGTATTTGGGAAGCGGTGTGTGCAGGGGAGGAGAATTGACATTTTTCTTAATGTGATAGAATGCTTCTAATCCCCCTTGCTTCTCCTTTGACATGTTGCTTATTCTTTCTTTAGTATGTTCCCGACTAGTCCTTTCTATTCATTTTTGTTCCTTTTCCCACTCACCACCTCTCTCGCCCCTCATGCGCTCTTTCTTCTGCTGGTCTGAGGTATGGCACTCAATTGGGGAAAGCGATTTGTTTCGAAAGCCTTTTGGAACTGTATTTTCCATTCTTGGAACAAATCCCAGAAGCAAGTAATAAATGTTTCTTTTAATTAGCGAGAGACCCCTGGCCTACCATTAAAATTACCTTCAGCTGACAGGATGCACTTAATTTACTGTTGATTTGCGTAGTCAACAGGGCTGTTGGGTTCTTTCATTAACCGAAGAAAAGAAAAAAATCACAAAACAGACTTAGCTCTGCATGTTATAACAGGAGCCATAATTATGGCAACACAGCTGTAGTTACCGTTATGTCTGTGTTTCTTTTCCACACGTTATTTTCAGGGTTTCTAACTTGACAATAATGAGAGTCACGTAATTTAAATTCCTATGCTTTACCTTAAAAAGTTATCCCTCCAGTTCTGTAAACCTGTCTCATCCGCATTAACATTCCGAAAATGAATGATTTGTTAGCCAAATGACTTGGCTGCTAAGGTAATTTCTAGTAGACGAAAGCTTAGCCCTTACTACAATATTTGCGGCTAATTTCCTGACTGATAAAAATGGTAGAATCCTACCTCTCAGACTTGAACGTAGCCATCTGGTCATACTTCAGAGCGTGACCCATCTATCTCTGAAGTTAATGTCCGTACTGCTTTCCATTTACTTTAAAGGGAGGTTGAGTGTGCCCACAGGGATGACAAGTCTATTTATCTAGGGTCTCACACTGCCTCAGCAATGATACCTGTGAAAAATAAGGAAATGTAAGTCCCTGCTAGAGCAACCCTGGGGTAGGAGAGTTTACTTGCTCCTCTCCTAAATGGCTTTGTAGGGCCACCTTAGGACCAGGTTTCTTGTGCTCTTTGAGCTAATAGTAGGTGTCAGGTAACTGAAACTACCTGGGTTGTCAGTGGGCACCTAATAGCTGGGTGAATATACCAACATACAACCCCTATGACCGCTAGGACATTAATATTCTATTTACCAAAAAAAAATAAGAACCAATGGAGGAGAAACTCGTGCTTTATTGCAGGAAAAGATACGGTTAAATTAAAAGAATGGGTAAAGGTAGGAACCAGGGATGAAAGGAAGAAGGCAGGGTGAATCAAGGGTAAAAAATGAGTAACGAACCCATCACATAACAATAATCAAACACTCTCTGCCTCAAATAATCAACAGCCCACAGAGGGAACACACAGATCTACAGGAGACTCCATAAGCTTTCACTGGGCGGTAGGATTGGCATTTGGTGGAAAGTTGTGGTGCATCTCCCTGAGCAAGCAGCAGCCTTCTGGGTAGAGTGACTTGTTGGTGTTTGCAAGCCCTGGCTTCCAGTGCAGGGGCGACTTCTCAGGTGCAGCCGGCAGTCAGTCCTCTGCAGTGTAATGGAGTCTTGGTGTTCCGGCTCCCTTTCCCTCATGCAGCAGTTGATGGCTAAATCTCCTCATGCTGCTGGAATGCAAATCACTGTAGCCAGCCTAATGCTATGTCTTGCAGGGTTCAGTGCACAGGCGTGAGCAGTCCCAGTCATATGCAGGCTCTCTGGGACCAGTTGTTGGTTGTCCTGTCATGTCAATTAGGCTCTTGGCTTGGCTCCCTGTGGATACTCAGGTACCTTAAAGTGTCCTTCTCTTCTCTTCTTTGAGGAATCTGGAATATCAGGGTGCTACACAAATACTTCAACACTGGAGTCCTGATTCTCCTCTGACCTTAGGATGAGTCTGGCATAACTCCAGTGACATTATCTGGGTCTGATTCTCCAGTGCCTTGCCTCTTGTACAATCATTTACACTTGTGCAGAAAGGATGAACCACACTTCCATTCTACTTTTCTCGGGTTTCAATCGTTTCTCAATCTTTGTAATAGAAACCGTGATACAGAGGCCCATTTGTGTGGTTCACCGCTCTGTGTCAGCAGGCCTGACATACTCACTACTCCAACCACACTGGTCATGATATATATCCGAATGGTGGCACGTGATATGTCATTGGACAACTAATAACTCACTGATCATTAATATTCTTGCATGAGATATGTAAGTGAAACTCTTGGATTCAGGATTAATATTTCTTCCATGTTTAAAAGATAGGATCTGGATTCCAAACTTCAATTAGTCTTCAGCCATTTGCATATCCCTAAGAGCTGAAACGTTAAATTTCTGTCACCACTCAGCATCAAATGTTACTTTGTTGATTGTTCAGAGAAGATTGTTACACAGATATGAAAGGATATAAAGGCCTGTTGTTGAATTATTGTAAAATTATATATGTTTTGTCACAATAATATATTATACTGAGGATTAACTTGCTGCCATCATGAGCCAAATTTGTATTTAAAATTAATCTTTTTAAACATCAAGCTCACTGTGAAGGCAATGGAGTATTCTGAAATGGTTTCATCTCAGACATGGTATTTGTGCTGCAGAATTTCTGTGGCATTTTAGTCCCCTGTGTCAAGCTGGGCAGTCACAAACCATTATACACATTGCTGAGCACAGCAAAATGACTCCGCTTCCTGGAGGTCTTCGTGCCTTGAACATGGTGGATAAGAATGCTGTGACTTGGCTTGAGCAGATTGCACATACCAAAGAAATAAATAAAACTGCTTCCTAGGCAGGTGAAAGAGCCAATCAGTGCCTCAAAAGTTGTGCATAAAAAACAGCTTTCCAGTTTTTAAAAACATTAGAGTAAAATGTATATCCACTGTTGTCCAAGCTGTCAGAAGAAGAGAGATTTCTGAGGGATGCGTTTGCAAGCCTTCCTTTCTCCCAGGAATCCACTGTGATTCTATGGACTTGGTCATCTTCAAGTTGGAACCATCACTTCTGACAATCTGCCTGGTAAAGGTCATCAGCATAGTAATGCAGCCACACACATTACTGCACAAAGAGAACACAAATGACAGCTAGTGCTGAGAAGTAGACGGTACAGCACTGCACATACCACAGTATCTGACAGCTACAACCTCCGTTGTTAATTTAACTTCATGCCCCAAGTTGAAAAAAATTAGAAATAATGGAATGAGTCAGAAATGGGAAGTTCTGTGTCTTTGGGGTTAGGTCTGTTTAATAAATGAACAAGTACTTTTGCGTTAATATTCAGGGAAGGTATAGAGAGGAACTCCCTCAGTTTGTGTGCCTAGTGAAATATGTGTAATGGCAGATCATCTCCAAGGCAATCCCATGAAGCTGCTTTCCTGGAGATACTTATCTATTGTCTCCTGAGGGCAGCGAGGTTTGCCCCTCTTCCTGTGGAAATGAGTCCCCAAATCTGGCAGATTTCTGAAATGCTGGGCTGGCTACAGCCCTTTAAACAGTGATCCTGTCTGTCTAATCTAGGGTTCATTATTGTGGTCTTGGAGCACCTGTGCCTCTGATCTAATCTAAATGGGAAACCCCTTCTGCTCTCTGGCAGCACATAGATCCATTAGTGCCATGCTCACTGGAGCTGACTTGTGGCTGTAGCAGCCCCTAGAGGTAGGTGAACTATGAGGAAAAGGGCTAATACCCCCTAGGGCTGTGTTATCTTTTCTGAGTGAGGTAGGTGGGGCACACTTCCCCTGGCCCACCCAGCCTCCTATCCGCATTGACCATGGAGGCGGTAAAACTGCTCTGCTGGGTCTGAAGGGAGTGGAACACTGGCACAGAAATAGCTGAGCTCCATGTGAAGAGGGCGCTTTGGCACTGATCAAGCAGATGCCTGCAATGATGTGGAGCCCTCTTGACCTCAAAGAAGCTTTGCATAAGTGCAGAGGTGCACTCGCATGGAGTCCACTGGAAGCCTGGGGGATATGGGTGGATTGGAGAGTCTGGCCCATTGTGTCATCTTCCCATAAATGATGCATAAGAACTGAAGGTGCATAACGCAAGCCAGGGCAATATGTATGTATGCAATTAAAACGATGGAAGAGGAAAGCAAAGACAAAAATAGTTATGAGAGTATAGGATTTATTTTTCCTATAGGATAAAGATATTTAATACAATAAAAATGTAACCCAGACTTGGCTTCAAAACCTCTTATGATGGAAATAAATTAGAACTGATTCATCATTCGGTAACTAATATGTTAGTAAATATTGCTAGGTTTTAATCTTCTTTGGCAAAGCAGTGTGCACCACGCACTAAAAATGACTCCACCTTTCCCCAGCATTTGGATGTGTTTCCAGATTTATTCTCTTCCCATTTACTTCCAGCCAGATTCTGATCCCCTTACTCATGTTGAATGCCATAATTTTCGAATAGTCTCACTGAAGTCAGCGCAGCTAATTGTGGAGTATGGAACTGCTCACCGTGTGTAAAATAATCTGAGCCATCAACATTAATCCATTTTAAGTTAGGAGCGTGTATCTCCCTCACTTTCACCCACAATAGCTTCTTTTAACGAACAAATTCACATGCACATTTTTCCTATATTTTTTTTCTCCGAAACCCCAAAAATGTGCAGCAAGCTCTTTTTAGGCCTGTTAGCATGCAGGGTCCGGGGTGACTTCAGCATCTCTTTTCTGTTCTCACAGGTATTTCACTGTTATAACATACAGTTCGTCATAACAGAGTATGTTGTACCTTGTTTGAGCTCTGACTGGAAATATTCCCTGTGATGACAGCCTTTGCATACTTCACTTAATTTGTATACTTATTTGTGGTATCAAAAATAAGGGAAATGTTCCATTATGAAACTTCAGACCTCCTTGGAATTCAGACTTATGATGTCCACTATATATACAGGGAACGCACGGAGGAATGCCTGATGTGATTACCATTTGGTTTCTGTATTAAACAAAGGAATCTAATTTTATAAACTGAATGGAACACGAGACCCTTGTAAACCAGATAGGAAATTAGCATTGTGTGATGCACGTGACAAGCAAAAAAAAAAATTCGATAAATAACATTATCCAATAGCATGTTTCATGGCACCAGTGTCATATGCATGATATCTTTTACCTATGGGTGGTTCCATTAACAATGTATGAAGGGCTGAGAAAGATATCATGTGCTCCAAGGCTTCTGAAATGTTTCCAGATTGACAGCTGTTGGGTAGTTTTCTTTCTTAGGTCTATTAAAGTTGGGTAGCAGGGCATCAGCTATGAAGGAGAATGAAAATTATGGAATGCTGTGGACTAAGGTGCTCTCTGAGGCAGATGCTTATACTAATACAATGGTTATAGAGCTATCTCACTCATCAAGATGCCATGTAAAAATGTAAGCAGTGGGAAGAGGGGGAAATTTGTCAACCGCAACAAGGAGCACAATCATCACATAGTCATTGGGTCAAATTTGTCCCAGTGCTGGAGCAGAGCCTGCTGTTGAATTGAAGGGGATGGAGCATATCGCCCTTCCCCACCCAGTCTGGGGACTGCTAGGAGCCAGTTCAGTCCCTAATTCTGAGTGAGGCATCCTTGGAGGCTTCTCTGTGTTGTGCCCTCTCTCCGTATTTGTTTGGAACCGGGCAACTGAGGACCAGCTAGGGCACAGGACTGCCCTGACCACACCCTCAGATCTCCTGAGTCCCAGTTCTGGTCTCTAACTGCTAGATGATGTGGCCTCTCATCATAACAATTCATCTAAAGAATGCCTGTTTGACTCTCCTTCACCCACACTTGCCCTATATTTGTTTTTCTTGCTCAGATCTTTTCTACACAATTCCAAGCTCAAAAGAGAGAGATGGGAAAGTTCTCCATGCTAGCAACCAAAAAGTTGATCACATAAAGAAGAAACACCATCCAGCACAGATCAGTAGTGACCTAAGGTCTCCATCATCCTCTATCAGCTGTCTTAGTGACCTGCACAAAATGAACCAGTGGTCTCATTCCAGATCTAGCATATGGATCACAAAAGCTACAACGGGCACATTTATTGTTAGTCTCAGAAGATGTCAGTGCTTGAAGGGATAGGAAGAATGAATTTATTTTCAGAGGGGTAGCTTTTCATCCTTGGAAGCAGTCCCTCTAAATCTGGAATGAAGCACACTAGTAGGGTTAGTAGAAGACGACTGCTGGGCCTGTCCTGAGATTAAAAGGGGGGATAATACAGTGTGAAAATACAGACCAATGAAGAGGGAAAGGGGGATAGCTAAGCTAGAAAAATAATTGCCAGTATGACCAGATTTAAATTAGAAAATTGTTTTGCAAGAAGATTCAGATTTCATGGCACTCCCAAGTGCCACACCTAGATAAATAATCAACATAGCTACTTTAAAAGTTTAGAGAAAATAATGAACTGGCATATATTTATAGCAGAAGCTATTGCACATTATTTATTCCAAAGTACTTATGTCAGCACCACTTCCTTTCAAGCAGTTTTAGAGGAAAAGCCATAAGAAGCTTTATCAGCATAAAACATATTTTGAAATTCATACATTAATAATTGGCGTAGCAAAGTCAAATTCCATCCAAGTGGAATGCCTTAACCCTGGTGGACAGTATTTTTCAACATACTTATGGTTAATCTGTCCATCTAGGGAGGAAAAACTACTTCTCTTCTGAAGTTAAATCTAACAAAGACAAAAAAGGAAAGCTCTCAGAATAGTGAGGACTTTACAGGAACACAATGAAAAGTCTGTGGTATAGGACCCATCTTCAAATGATCTAAATAAAGCCAATTAACTTAAACTAAGTTAAGGATTGAGTTGCATTGTGATTGAGTTGCATTGCATTTTCATTTGATCTGGCCCAACCCAATGCCCACTGAAGTCAAAGGAAGGAATCCTATTGACTTCAGTCTTGAATCAGATCCAAGCTGGGATCTGGGCAGGTACTATAAGACACTTTTTACAAACAGTCATACAAATTAATCTGCATTGACTTTATGCTTATAACAAGCATTCGGGATCTTTTTCAGGGAAAAAGCCAATACACTGGAGGGTTGATTGAAAATACAACAGTTAGATTATGCATTCAATTACATCTCTCTCTCTCTCTCTCACACACACACACATACACACTTAGCATATGCATTCAATTACATATACACGCACACACAGAGAGAGATGGTGTTCATAGTTACCAGTCTGTCCTAGCTCAAATCAATCTAATGGCCAGTTAAATTGAGCACAAGTGAGGAACCAGGGTCTGTCAGTCACAATCCGATGCTCCGAGGCTTTGCAGGTCTGAACCCAAAGTTCCATGGAAAAGCACCCTGTTCTCATAGTCCTTTTTCTGTGTCATTTAAGACCAGTTACTCCTTAATTGGTGTTATCTTTTGATCTTAACACTCCAGAGCACCTCCAGGGTCATCCTGTCCTGGTTTCGATTTAATCAATTATCTTGTCTTTAGGGGTGCCAACCTCCACCACCGGGTCATCAATCTGCCCTTCCTACATAGCCCTGTGCTTTCACTTTCAAGGATGATCACAGGAAAGTGTAAAGAGATGATGATGATGATGATCTATTTGTAAATGGGGTTCAGGGTTGGCTCAGATAGGGATACAACAGATGTCTGGAATAAGCAAAGTAGGAAAGGGTGGAATATCATCAGAAAAAAGGAGCGCGAAGTGAACAATTGTTTTCCTTTGTTGCAGACTTTGACTTTCAAGCATTTCTCATTTGCGGACTCCTAAAAAATGTCAAATGGAGGTGCAGACCCCTATGGAAATCTTAAGGATTGTCTGTGGACCCCCAGGTTGAGAACCACCACTGTTCTATGGTTATTACAACCTTTTGCGGACCCCTTAGACACAGTCTGTGGACCCCAGGATGAAAACCTCCGGTCTAATATAACCTGTCCTCATCTCTAATAAAGCAACTCCGCTGTGGGCTTCACTGGAGGTCGATCACCCTTGGCACTTATAGAGACTAGGTTGGAGAGGTAAGATAGTCACTAGCATCCCACCCACCATCTCTGCACAAAGGAACACTTTGGGCAGCCAAGGGCTGTAACGAGTAAAGAAGTTGTAGCATTTTTCCATTAGGAATGTTCTGTTATCCTGAAGCTGGGGAAGGCTACAGGGGCCATGGAGCTAATGCAGAGAGAATACTGATTTGGGGGGGCTTACCCGCTCCTTGTGCCCCAGAGTGGGAAAATCCATTCTCCGCTCCCAACAAAAAGGATAAAGAGGAAACTTCCCTGCCCTTGGTTTGTAAAGTCTCACTATAACACTGTGCTTTTCAGAATGACAGCAGCCTTTTGAATCGCGTATGTTATCTGAGGCCTGGAATGAATGGCCATTATGCTGACACTGTACACTCCTGCGAGTATGAGCCCTGTATCTGACTGTAATCACTCCTTCATGTCAGGAAGAAGATGGGAGTTGGATTTCCTGACACTAAATGCATTAGTATTAATGTCCAGCAGCTTATGCTTCATACCACCTGAGCCAAACAATCTTCTTTTGACACTAAGAATAAGTCTGAAAGCTTTCCGGTACTCAGGGCAAAGAAACTGATGTCCATTATTGATCTTAAATTGAGTTTATCTTCTCCATTTCTGATCATTCCTTTCACATTCTCTGTTTGCCGAAATGTAATACCAAGAGCACTGGCTACTTAACCTGCATCACGCAGACCTTCCAGAGGTTTCACTATTTAAAGGAATTCAAAAGTGCCACCTGCTGGTAAGTTAAAGGTAGATCAGTCTCCTCATGAATTCATCCCCGCTTGCAGACTTCCATTACATTCTATCCTCCTCCTTCTTTTCAGACTGTCATTCTGTTACACACTTCCTGTGAGATAGAGTTTTGAGAAACCAGATTATTCTGGATCAGAGCAGTGCATGTTTTTTTCAGGTTTAGTGATCACCTCCTGAACTTTGTTTTAAGTTCTGCATTGAACCCAAAAATTCAAAGAAAAGGCAGCTTCCAAGTTTTGCCTGCTTTCAAATCAAAGTCATATGGAGCCATCAAATCGTTCAGTGCATGGCAATTCGGGCTGAGCTTTAGAATCTATTGAAACTCAAAACTCATATGGAAATTAAAGCGCTTGCATCATTTCCGTATGTAACCCCTCCATCCATTAACATGAACCTGCCCCTCCCCTGCCATTGAACCCACTTTTTTTTACAGGGCTGTTTGTAACCTACTCAACTGATGGTCAACTCAACTGATACAAAGAGAGGTTTTAATCTTTATTATATGTAAATTGCCTTGTCATTAAAAACCTATTAACTCTCTGAGAAATATATTGCCCGCCTACCTTTCTCCTCCACATCCTGCTATTCAGACAGCCTAATCTACCTGCCTTCCATCGTAATCTCTTTGGGGAAAGGAATGTCTTTTCGTTCTATGATTTAATGCTACTTTTGATTGCATACTAGCCTTTGAATGTTTTCTCTTTAGATTCCAAAGCTCTTTGTAGCATAGACTCAGCAGTTCTCTAACTGTGACTTGGGACCCCAAAACGGGATGAGACCCTATTTTAATTTGCCGGAGCTGGCATTAGACTTGCTGGGGCCCAGAACCAAAGCCTGAACCCCACCACCCTGGGCTGAAGCCCGAGGGCTTCAGACCTGAGTGGTGAGGCTCAGATTACAGGCCCCCCACCTGGGGTTGAAACCTTTGAGCTTGGGCTTTGGTCCCTTCTGCCCAGGTCAATGGGGCTTAGGAAAGCTGAAGCTTCCATCCCACCTCCTGGGGTCATGTAGAAATTTTTTTGTTAGAAGGGGGTCATGGTGCAATGAAGTTTGAGAACCTCTGGGTAGAACTTATCTTCATGATTTCATCATATGTCTGAAAGGTATCTATTTTTGTCTTACGGTTTTCTGTGATGCCTCTTGGTATTTCAGTACTTACCAAGTAATTTAGACTGCCCAGGAGTGTGAGTGTCATGGAACTTTCTGCTCTTCTTTCTTCCTTAACGTAGGCATTTTGCATGTGTTCCATTCCTATGTTTTTCTCTACTACCTCAGTTCATCACTGTGCCTTAAAATGTGTCTCTTACTGAAAGGTCTGTAGCCATTGTTGCTGCTAATGGGTAGTGGCTGGTAGGAAGAGGCAGAGAAATGCTGGTTGATCCTGTTTTGTGTTGAATATAGACATGTTCCAAGCAGTTCTAGTAGGCTGCTCTTCAACTGCAGCACCCACTATGTGTTTCCTCCGCTGAAAAATTCTCATTCAGTCTAGCACAAATCGCTGCCAAATCTTTTACTCTCTCATTCCACCTACCGAGGCTTCATCTGAAATTCTTAATATTTACAAAACCACACCAAGCCATTTTCGCTCTCTTGTGACCTCATCCGCATGAGCCAGGCAATGTCAGCACACAGCTATGCCTATCCCAACTACCTGATCCCACCTAGACTGCATGTTTCAGTAGTTGCCTTTCTACATATTTTTAGCTTGTCCTTTGTCTTAGCCTCTAGTACCCATCCCCAGGCAGTCATCATCCCATCTGTGCAGCCTCACACTATTTCCATTTTCAGAATTCACGTTTCAAAATAAATACCCTGAGTAACTACAGGCTGCTTGCTAACATTTCTATTAATTATCTTCCTCTCATCCCATCTGCCACCTTCCTGTTGGACCAACCCACCCTGTTCCCAAAGTTACAGCATACACAATTCAAAATAGTCAAATCTGATCTTCTCACCAAAATCTCCAGCATCTCTTCCATCTTCTGTCTCAGACAGGAGCTGCTCAGTCCCAGCCTAGTTTCTGCTTTTGTATTGTTATATCAATTGGAACCTGCATTAATAATTTTAGGCATAACATGTAGGGCTGAAAAGAACCTCAAGAGGTTATTTAGTCCATCCCCCCTGCGCGGAGGTAGGATTAAGTATCTCTAGACCATCCTTGACAGGTATTTGTGTGACTCTTATTCAAAACCTCCAATGACAAGGATTCTACAACCTCCCTAGATAACCTGTTTCCATGCTTAACTATCCTTATGGGTAGAAGGATTTGACCTTGCTGCAAACCAAGCCAATTACTTCTTGTCCTACGCAGTGGAAATGGAGAACAATTGATCCCCATCCTCTTTATAACAATATTTTGCCTATTTGAAGACTGTCATCATGTCCCCCCTCAGCCTTCTGTTCTCTAGGCTAAGCATTCACAATTCTTTCAACTTTTCCTCAGAGATCTGATCTGCCAAACCTTTTATCATTTTTGCTACTCTCCTCAGGACTCTCTTCAATTTGTTCACATCTTGCTTAAAATGTGATGCTCAAAACTGGACACAGTACTCCAGCTGAGGCCTCACCACACCTGCGTAGAGTGGGACAATTATCTTCCATGTCTTACATATGGCGCTTCTGTTAATAGTTTATCCCAGCAATGTTCCTATTGGTACATCCCCAAATGTATAGTTATCCAAGCTTACAGGCCTTTGAGTGCTTTATCAGAAGTAACAAAAAATAAATTACAATATTCCTATATAAAAAAAGTCTAGGATTTTTATTATCTATTTATTTTATTATTTACATTACAATAGCACCTAGAGGCTCCTGTTGGGACTTGGGACCATGTTGTGTCAGACAACATACAGAAACACCATAAAAGAGAATCCCTGATCTGAAGCCCCTTCCGTCTAAATAGACAAGACAGACAAAGGATGAGAGAAATTATTATTCCCATTATGAACCTCAACCACAGATCAACCTTCCTCCCTTGCCACGCCTCCATCTCAGAGTCTGAAAGCTGTTTGATGCGTTTTTAATAATGCTATTAAAAATAACAAAAAAACCCCACCACATTTTCACACCTACCTGCTTTCTCTCGTTTATTTCCTTTTCTATTGGATTTCAATCAATGTTTTATTTATTAGACTTTGAAGAATAATACAAATTTCTAAAATGGTAACTATTAGTGACTTGGTAACATTGTGTTGTTGTAACTGTTTAACTCCACCCTCCAGTAATCTCTTCAACTCCCAATACACGTTTTCCTCTCTCTGAGTCCTCCCAGAGTTACCTTTGAGCCAGAGCCTGTCTAAACCAAATTAGTCATCTCCAGACAGGTATACGGGTGATTCTGACAGTCTGAACAGACTAAAGAGACTACTCCCCTTATGTGAGGCTATATACCTGCCTTAGCATCACCTGGGTGGGTCCTCACCTGTGGATGGGATGAACCTTGGTTGAATGGCATGAGGCCTATCACAGTATCTGCAGGTAACTGCCTCTGATGACTCATCACGTTCTCTGGCTAAGGGATGACTCATCAGGCTTAAGCAGGCTCAGAGGTAACTCAGGGATGTCTCGTCACATGCTCTAACTATGCTGCCCTGAAGTTGCTAATCAAAATCACGTATCTTCTTCAGTAGCTTGGTTCCCTTGCAGTCCTTTCTTTTAAGTAGCTGGTTGACATGGTTGGTCCTCTTCTCAGTTGGATCATCCATCCTCTGATTCATCAAAGATGGAATATTTGCTGTTGTCTAGGGTGAGAGGCTCCATACAGATTACCCTACTTGCTTTGTTTGTTATCACACACACAACCTTTTTTTCTTATCCCCCATATCCAGGGTCTCAATTTACAGAGTACACTAAGTGCTCTGATCTACCTCGTTCAGCTTCTTTCCACTTTCTCCTTCACAGTGTGCACGTATATGTAGCACTCCTGCATTTCATGCATAAATAGATACCGTACCTTGTACATCAGATGCTTTGGACCCATTGGTAGCCATTCTATTGACCAGAGCCAAAACTCATTGGAAATAATAGGAAGTCTTTCCATTAATATCCATGGGCATTTGATTAAGCACACATACCCCTTGATGTTCAATCCTACTTCTACTTTCTTTTTGAATTACTGTACTCCAGGCTCTCCCTTGTTTGGGCTGATTAGGTTTTCAGGACTCCAGCTGTCTCAGTTTCTCCCTTCTCATTTGTTTTCTTTGTGACTCTAATAAATAAGGTGTAAACTTAGCTCTGGAACAAAGCAATCATTTATTCATGCACTACTTAGCCTGGTGTGTTTTACTGAAGATAATTAATGATCCTAAAATCCACTGCCTGGGGAAAATGAAGCAGGGTTGGCTGGGATCTGTTTAATACAAATATATCTAATAATGTTTATTGACCTAGTAGCTGCTAGACAGATGCTTCATCTTCGGCTATGTTTAAATTCTTCCCCAAGCAAAAACCCATTTTAAAATGAAGTTAGTATGACAAACAGTATGAACCAAACACTTTACTTATCCTGATATAAAATAAACCATACATACAAAATATATGGTCCTGGTATAAAAGAGACCACACACAATGGATTCAGATATCTACCTTTCTTAAATATTTTCTTCACTGTGACTTCCCAATGATTTATTTTCCTGTTGGCCACAACAAATTAAATGCCAAATGTGTTTATCTTATGCATTTTCAAGACAAGTAACTAGCCTCCTATTGCAGTTAAATAACGTTGCTGGCAAAATACCTTTTGATGGATGGTATGGATAAAATACCAGCTGCAAAGATTAAAAAAAGAAACAGCAATTTCTGTTTCCCCTGTTAATTTACCAAAAGAATTAAAGGATCATTCTGAGATGTGTAGGTTCCACACAGGATTAAATCTTGAGATTTAAATCTTTTTGGGATGTGTAGGTTCCACATAGGGTTTTTTTTCTCCCTATTTATGAAGAAGTATCCTCGCTTCCTTCAAATCCCTCCTAAGAACGCCCTTCTGCCATCTTGCTTATGAGAAGTAAGAAGGAGTGGAAAGGTACCCTTCCCTATTGATTAACCGTGTGATCTTATAGAAGTCACCCAGGTCCTTCCTTTGCTTCTGTATGGAAAGCTGGAGTCACCTTGAAGATACCTGAGACTAAATTCTACAACAGGATCTGTATGCCTGTGAGGGGAACGTTGGAACCCGTAGTCCAGGGGTTCTCAAATGTCATTGCACCGCAACCCACTGCTGACACCAAAAATTACTACACAACCCCAAACTGAGGCCCGAGCCTTGCTTTCCCAGACGTGTGAGTGTGTGTGTGTATGTGTCTGGCTTTGGTTTCAGCCCCGGGCCCCAGCAAGTCTAACGCCAGCCCCAGCGATTCCATTAAAATGGAGATCCCAACCCAAACAGCTGTGACTAGTCCATTATCCAACTCCTCAGCTGACACTGCAAGGTGCGTGGAACACAAATCCAGCTAGTGGTATTAGAAAACACTTTGCATATTAATGTTTCCCAGTAATGAAATTATTTGCCCACAAGTCATAATGTGATAAGCTACCAAAGACTTTTTCTATCTCCGCAGCCTCTATGTTAATTTCACAAACAAATGACAACAATTAACTACATTCCTTCTGAGGCTTAAAGGGAATAGGAAAAAAAGACTCAATCCATGGCCCACAACTCTGCCCCCAGAACTTGTAATTTGTATGGCGGCCGCACAGGTTTGGTGGGGCTATGGGTTTCTCTAACTACAGAGACATAATAAGATTATTTACAGTCCTGCAATCCCCTGAAGAGCCTGCCCACCTGCGGCCAGCAATTTCAGATGAGTATGTTGTGTTAGGAGTCAGTGGAGGCTAGAAATATGCTTTATTGTAGTGAGATGTTTATAGCTGAGCCAGAGACAAGCCGCTGGATTTTCTGTGACGTCTCTCACTCTTGGCAGACTTAAAATCTTGAGAAGCAATGAAGCAAGGGAAGGAGGGAAGCCTGCCAGAGAGAAGCATTGTATGTACTATTGTGCATATAGTGCTGCTGCTGCTGTTTCAGGCAGGGCTTTTTTCCTTGAACTTTAGATTTTAGTTACTTTAGGTTTAGGGTGACCAGACAGCAAGTGTGGGGGGGGCGGTTTGGAAATAGCCTATATAAGAAAAAGGCCCCCAAATTGGGCCTGTCCCTATAAAATCAGGACATCTGGTCATCCTATTTAGGTTACACAACTCCCCCGTCTCCATGAAATACATTCAAAGAGAAGTAAAACACCAGCACCATGCTGGACCTGAGCCACTCCTGAGTTACTCTAGTTTTGGGGTTGGTGTAATACCTTTGATATCACCTCCATCGAAATGGAGTAACCTGAGCACAGGAATCAGACCTAGAATATGCAGGTGAGTAATGATGGAGATCAGGCATCTCAATGCAGCTAACTAAGGACCAGATCCTCAGGTGCCTGAAGATCGGGCCTAAGTGATTTGACTAAAGAGGACCAACACAAATGGCAGCAGTCAATGGAGGCTCTACGCATTTTAACAAGATTTCTACATGTAGAATATGTAGAATTGAAATGTAATTGCTCACAAGACAGAAACATGTTTAAAGGCTACATACAGGGACTCAGGTTAAGAAGAAAGAACTTGAAGAAAGGAAGTAGAAAGGGAAGAGGAGAGAGGGAGAGCGACTCCATTTATAACGCGTTAGTGTCATGAACAGACTAGCAACAAAGATAAGAGTTTACCCAGCTCGTGTTATTGCCAGCAGCCACTGTTTTCTTCTTCCTTGTAGAGAACAAAAGTGACAGAGACATAATCAACACATGCAGGGCTTAAGGATCCAGAGATAATATTCCTGTACTTCCTACTGGGCCCCTGTGGGGAAGAAGGAGGAATGGTCTAAAGTAACTAAGCAAGGAATCAGTTGGGTAAATTTCATTCAGAGCTGTTCCATTTAACTGTTTAAATAAAAGGAGCATTTAGATTCTGCTGCCTAGCTGGAATAAACCTAAAGACAAATCACCTCTGTGACAACTCCAGAGAGGGACTCCGGTAGAAGCTATAAAAATATACAGGTGCTCACCTGTTCCCAAGATCTGACCCTACGTTTACACATTAAAACAAGTATGTATTACAGGCTTTTCATAACCTGCTCTGTCATCCAAAAAGATACTTCCCTTAACATGTTTCTCTAATAGACGTGAGGGGTGAGATTCACCCTCATGCACAAAGCTTACATATCAGAGAAGTCCTGCGCAAAGCCTATGCATCAAGTAAGTCCCACCCAAAGCCTTGTTTTGAGTCCTCTAACCCTATGGTGTAGCCTAGATACTATGCTGAGTAGTAATCTGTAAATATCCCAAGTTAGCTAGATAGATTTGATGGACAGTTGGCCAGATGAGATAGATGAGGCAGTAGATCTAGAACTGTGGTTCTCAAATTTTTTGTATTGGTAACCCCTTTTGAACACCAAGCCTCTGAGCGCGACCCCTCCTTAAAAATTAAAAACATGTTTTTGATATTTAACACTATGTTAAATACTAAATTTAAACCCTATTGCTTAAAATGAATTTACCTTTTCTCATTGCTTTTAAATTAAGACTAAAACACATTTTTATTGAATTAAATAAAGTGGAAAAGTTATTTTTAAGCAGAATTTTATTTTAATACTTGACAGTTTGGGGCTGACAACCCTGTGTGTGCTCCCAGCTGATGACCTTCAACCTGGCTGGGTTCTGCCTGACAACCCCAGTTGGGGCTCGTAGCCCGGTGCAGGGGTCAGAGTCAGGGCTCGCGACCCCCCACATAACCGGGTAGCAACCCCCTGACGGGCCGCGACCCTCAGTTTGAGAACCAATGATCTAGAAGTTTAGCATGTGCTCAGAGCTGAAAAATGCTGACAACCCAAGTATTTGAGAGGTGAATCCAAAACCTACATTCTCATTTGAGAGGTGAAACAAAAACCTACATTCCACACTGTTTGGGTTGACTCCCACTGTTGCAGTTGCAAGCAGGTGCCTGTCATAACTTGCTGTCATGATATTCCAGGCCAGTAGCTTAAACTTCCTTCTGCAATTAGTACTGTAGCACAATGATCTAACATCTGAACTGACGTTGCCATAGAATATGTTTTTAAACTGTGCGGTGAGTGGAGAGGTGAAGATCTAGAAATTAGGAGGGAAAGAAGAGAGGAAAAAAAGAGGGAAAGGGAAAATGAAACAGGACAAATGGACAAAGAGAGGCAAGGAGGATGTTGATGAGATTTTTCTAATGATATCAGTTAAGGGAGAGCAGGGCAGACAATTATTTGCTCCATACTGATCTCTGATGAAACATGTCTTAAGTAGGGCTGGTAGGAAAAGTTTCATTCGCTTTTCTTTGGAAAATTCTGTTAAGACTAAACCAAATATTTTTGAAACATCATATTGATTTTTACAGTTTCCCACAAAAGAAGGTTTTGAAACTTTTTTCATTTCAGATCATTTTTGTTTGGGAAAGTTTTGAAATTTCATTTTAAAACAAAATGTGATTCAATTTTTTATTTTATTTTTATTATTTTTACATTATTTCATGGCAGCAGCAGTTGTAATGCATAATATGACATCATGTCAAATCATGATGTCATATTATGACATAATGGTCAAAATAGATTATTTTATTTTTAAAGTTAAGAGCAGTTGCTACTTATTATAATTTGAAACATCCTATCTTATTTTCTTATTGAAATAGCCTGTTTGTGTTGTAATGAAAAAGTTTGACACTTGATATTTTCAACAAGAAAATAGTATAAGCACTCAATGTACTAAGTAGGGGAGCGGCTATTTTCAATATCTTGGAATCATTTTTCTAAGGTAACACCAGAATTTTAAGAACAGCTGCTCCACTAATTAGTATATTAAGTGCTTCTTTACTTGTTTAAGTGTCAAGCTGTTTTACAACAGAACCAGGAGACACTTTATCTCGAAAAATAAGTTCAATGTAATGTAAATATAAAAGATAAAATATATGGAGATATACCTATCTCATAGAACTGAAAAGACCTTGAAGGTCATCAAGTCTAGTCCCCTGCCTACACTAGCAGGACCAAGTACTGTCCCCTGACAGATTTTTTTTGCCCCAGATCCCTAAATGGCCCCCTCAAGGATTGAGCTCACAACCCTGGTTTGAGCAGGCCAATGCTCAAACCACTGAGCTCTCCCTCCCCCCATAAGCCCTCCACCCTCCCCATGTAAGATCTAGTCTTGCATGACCAACAAAGTGAATAGTAAACCTGGGCATCCTTTTATTTTTTACAGATTTAAACATTTTATTAAAGCTAATGTTAAAATTATGTAATTCACAGGTTGAGAAAAGAATGTTGGCTGTTCATCGGGTATAGTGCTTAGATCATCCACAAATACAAAGTTTGTTTTTAAAAGTCATATGATACTGTGACGGAGTCAGACCAGAAGGATATAGGAGAGTGCTGGAAGGCAGGTACATTAGTCTCAGGGTGTGCAGGTCCCTGTTCCCTGGAGAGCCAAACAAAGGCTACTCCAGGCCAATCAAGACACCTGGGGCCAATTAAGAACCTTCTAGAAAGGAGTAGAAACAGCTAGCCTAATTGGGACACCTGAAGCCAATCAGGGACTGGCTGAATCCAGATAAAAACCTCCCAGTTAGTCAGGTGGGCTGTGGGTGTCAGGAGCTGTGGAAGGAAGTTATGCTGTTGGTGAGACTGAGTGTTGGACAACATATCATCCAGAAGGAAGGAGGCCCTGAGGTAGGGGTGAAGTGGAGTTTGAAGAAGCGGGGACTGCTGTGGGGAAGTAGCCCAGGGAATTGTATTGTGTTTTGTGGATAAAAGGTCAGCCATCTTAGCTGATACTTATTAGGGTCCCTGGGCTGGAGCCCAGAGTAGAGGGCGGGCCTGGGCTCCCCCCTTTCTGCCTCCCCTAATTAGTCTCTGAGATTGGGAGACAATAGAGACTGTGCCAGGAAGGATAGCTTCTCCTCACTGGTTTGTGATGAAAATGGCTCAATAGGCTGTGACCTTGTCTCCAGAGAGAGAAGGGCTCCGTGGAGGGTCACAGTGAGCCGCTGAGGCTAGTGAAATCCGCCAGGAAACGCAGGATCCATGAAGATAAGGACAGAGCTTTGTCACAATACATATAGTACATAATCAGCTATAACCCAGATTTAGGTGAATAAATTTAAGACTACAGTTTAGATATTAGCATCCAAGTATTTAGGTACATCACTCATGAAAAGTTATACAGAGAGTTGGTTGTGGAAAGCAAAATATATCAGTGAGTTAATATTGTCCCTCAGTAAATGAGAATTAGGGTAGGTTGTTCATTTAGAAAATACAATCTATCAAAGAAGTTGTCAGGATTGCCTCCCCACTCTGAACTCTAGGGTACAGATGTGGGGACCCGCATGAAAAAAGAAATAACCCCGCCAAGCTTATTTTACCAGCTTGGGTTAAAATGTTTTTCCTCAGAACACAACTTCTTCTGTATCTGGACCTGGTACACTGCCACCACCGAACTAGGTCTAGGGTAGTTTAGGACCCTTCTTTCCCTTTCCACTAACCCCCCAAACTTCTTCCTTCCCTGGGAAGCTTGAGAGAAAAAAAATAAACCTTGCCTGCTCCTGCGAGATGTGCCTGATCCAAAACCAGGATCTTACACAATGGAAAACAAGCAGTCAGCTTCTTAAAAGAAAGATTTTAATAAAAGAAAAAAAGAAAGGAATAAATCCCTTATAACCATCAATAGAACAGCATCTACCATAATCAACAGAAGGATTCAGAAACCAAACCTCTCCCTCGAGGCAACTTTCTCCCACTGTTGAGATCTCTGCTGAATCTTACAATCTCAAGAAGCACCCAGCCAACACTCACCGCTGAGAACCCTCCAAGTGATAAAAAGAAGGTAAACTTACTGACTACAGTACTTGATAGAATCTTATAGTTACAGTGAAAGACATAGCTGTGTTCATCCCATAGCCGAGGTGAACAGAGAGAGACCCAGAGAGAAACTGAAACTCAAAATCCTTTGTCTCCTGAGGAATTTCTCATTGGTCAATTGTCCACCTCTCAGGTTACCTTTAGCTTAACCCCTTACAGGTAAACACTAATTCTAGGCTACTTCACACTTATGACACGCCCCCCCAAATCGCAAACGGTGTCAGAACATCACTGGGTGCAATTTCTTCCTGGAGCTCTAGGAAAAAACAGAATTAATAAAACACATGCACCTGTAAACATACTACTGGTTACAATGAAACTAACAATAGGTCCCACATTCTGAGGACAGTTTTAACCTACTGATTCTGGGAAACTTTCCCAGGAGAGTGCGTCAGCCACTTTATTAGAAGTTCCTGGAACGTGTTGGATGTCAAAATCAAAATCTTGGAGAGCTAAACTCCATCGAAGAAGTTTTTTGTTCCTGTTGGTGAAGCGATGAAGCCACTTCAGCGCAGCATGGTCGGTTTGTAGTTGGAACCGTCGTCCCCAAACGTATGGGCGTAGCCTTTCCAGAGCATATACAATGGCGTAACATTCCTTTTCGGGAATGGACCAGTGGCTCTCCCTCTCAGACAGCTTCTTGCTGAGAAACATGACAGGGTGCAATTGTTGATCGGGTCCTTTCTGCATTAAAACTGCTCCCACACCATGCTCGGAGACATCTGTGTTACTAGGAACAGTTGGTTAAAGTCTGGGGCCCTGAGCACAGGGTCAGACATGAGTGTCGCTTTAAGCTGGTTAAAGGCCTCTTGACACTGTTCAGTCCACCGGACTGCATTTGGCTGGTTCTTTCGAGTTAGGTCTGTCAGTGGGGCGGCGATTTGGCTGTAGTGTGGTACAAATCGCCTGTAATATCCAGCCAAGCCTAAGAAGGATTGGACTTGTTTCTTGGACTTTGGGACAGGCCACTTTTGGATAGCATCCACCTTGGCCTGTAGAGGATTGATAGTTCCTTGACCCACCTGATGTCCAAGGTAAGTCACTCTGTTGAGGCCTATTTGACACTTTTTAGCCTTAACAGTTAGTCCTGCCTCTGGTATGCGTTCAAAGACCTTCCGGAGATGTTCTAGGTGCTCCGCCCAGGAGTCAGAAAATATGGCCACATCATCAAGGTAGGCAACTGCAGATTCTCCTAATCCCACTAGGAGACTATCTACAAGTCTTTGGAAGGTAGCGGGTGCATTTCGCAGCCCGAAAGGGAGCACATTAAACTCATACAGCCCTACGTGCGTAATGAAGGCTGACTTTTCCTTGGCAGATTCCTCTAACGGTACTTGCTAGTACCCCTTGGTTAAGTCTAAGGTGGAGATGAACTGGGCCCGTCCCAGTTTCTCCAGCAGCTCATCTGTGCGAGGCATTGGATAGTTGTCTGGGCGAGTTACCGCATTTAGCTTACGGTAGTCCATGCAAAAGCGTATCTCCCCATCCGGTTTGGGGACTAGAACCACTGGAGATGACCATGCACTGTGAGAAGGGTGGATTACACCCATCCGTAGCATGTTCTGGATCTCCCGTTCTATAGCAGCTCTGCCGTGCGGAGCCACCCGGTAAGGTTGGGCTCTAACTGAGTGGGCGTTACCTGTGTCAATGGAGTGGTATGCCCGTTCAGTCTGTCCTGGAGTGGTTGAGAATAGTGGCGCGAAGCTAGTGCACAGCTCCTTGATTTGCTGGCGCTGCATGCGTCTGAGGGTCATTGAGAAGTTTACCTCTTCCACGCCACCATCACTGCTTCCTTCATAGTAGACACCTTCAGGCCATTTAGCATCATCTCCTCCCTGGGCTGTAAACTGACAAACCTTTAATTCTCTGGAATAAAAAGGCTTTAGAGAGTTAAAACCCCTTACAGGTAAACACTAATTCTAGGCTACTTCACACTTATGACAGAAGTATTTCAGATACTTTCCTTACTGCACTTCTCCTGATATTGCAGATGTTGGGTGATGTGCTCTATGTAGAGGTCCCTCAACCATCTGATGGCGTCCGACACCATGAGCTGCCACATTAGTTGAGCGTAGCACTGACCGATTCCAGATTCTCTTAACAATTGCTTGTTATGAGGTACAAGTCCAATAGACCCAAACTGGAAAATTCTCATGTTTTCATATGGTCAGTTTAAAGCAGGAGTTTGCCGGCTGAAGGTGGTACTTAGCGCAGATTTTGCTCTGTTCCATGGTTTCTGCTATATCCTAGTGGACTTCTTTTGAGACTAGTCCCACTTAACTGCTCTATCTGCATTTCTCCCCTGGAGGTGGTGTTTGAGTGGTGGTTAATCAAGTTCCTCCTGGCTCATCAGTCAAAACTCTTGGTGGGTGAACAAATTAAAGTGCCTGGCTCCGTGGCTACCCATGAGGTTGAATCTGTGTCATGCTGCTATGAATGATGCAGAGGAAGCAGAGGTAAAAATCCACCTCCCTGAAAGGTGATAGCTAGGTTGAGAGAGGAGTTCTTCTGTTGACCTAGTGCCGCCTACTCGGGGACTTAGGTTGACTTAGCTTGAGGGCATAGCTTTTTCACATTTCAGATTCATCACAGCTGCATTGATCTCCTTTCCCACTGTAACTTGCCCTAAATTACATTCAAGTGTGTCCACACAGCCTATGGCACTGGTTTAACAGAATTACTTTACAATCACATCTTAATTTAAGCTAGTGCAACAGAGCACGTAGACAACCTTTCTGTCACAATTCCTTTCTGGAGCTTCTCCTGAGGAGAGCCGTTATGGACCATCCTATCTGCAAGGCTGATAAATTCTCAATCTGTCTCAAAGAACGTAAACTTTTTTAATGGGCTTTTGGATTCCTGATCATCATAAGAAGTTCTAAGGGAGGGTTTGGGATTTTACATGTCAATATCCATTTAAGCTTCTTTTCTTTATACAGCAATGGCTTTGACAAGAACATTCCAATATAAAAATCAAATAAAAGTTCAGCACAAAGAGCTCCTTATGAATACACAGTAAATAGAAAACATAGTAATCTGCTTTGACTAAGGTACATAAACACAAGCGAATAACAAAGCCAGAATGAAGATATGTCATACACAACTTCCGTATGCATCTCAAAGAACTGCATGCATAAAATGGTTCCCTCATTTAAATAAACAATTTCCCTAAGACTTGCTTCTCACTTAATAACATTAAGGGTACAGAGATTTAAACTTTCCTAGAGCTTCTTCCCATTGACATATGTATGAAAAACTCCTCTAATTAAGAGAGAAACAATAATCTTCCATCTATGCATATTTCCAAGCTTCAGTCTAATGATTTATTATATTCATCTCAGCTTAGAATCTCTGCTTTATGACATCTCTGGGACCACTTCCATTAATGGTTAATCACTGAAATCTCCCTGTCAAGGTAAGGATTAGGGGAAGACTCATACTCCTCAGCTCACTGAAACAATGCTAAAGCCTTTATGATCTTCCACTTCCTGCTTTCTGACACCACCAAAAAACGTTTGATGCTGGGTTTGGCAGTGGTTCATAACTGGCAGCCCCAACAAGGCCTGCGGTTGCAGCTGTTTAAAGAACTGTGAAGACTCCAAAGAGGTATAGACAGGCTATCTAAGGTAAGACAATCTGGCCAAAGGCAACCAGCTGATAGGACAACTGAAGGAGAAGAAGTTGGGCAGTCGTAGATTAGCATCAGTCCAAGATCACAAAGACACAAATACTCTTGGACCGAGGCCAACATTTGCAAATCCTGCTAAATCCAAACCCATTCTGATTTTAGGTCAAGATTCTAAGCAGATCTTATGCACAGTCACACAGACGGGTCTTTTAAATCTCACGTTTCTATAAAGTACCGAAATGGAAGCGTCATATGTAAACACTGGCCTCTCAACACCAATTTTTCTGTTCCTTTCTAAATTTGTTCTGCCACAATGAATTGCCCTTGTAAGCCTTTCCTCCAAAGCTCCAGAGCAACAATACAGTTTAAAATGTAAAGTCTGGCTTGGAGGCTAAGAGATTTAATTGTGAAGTAAACACATAAATGCAAAGAAGTTTGTTCATTAGGACTCACATACCTGGAAAACTCCTTCCAAATGTTCTCAGTAAGGAAATAAATTAGGACAAGAAATACACTGTAGAATGATGACCCCTTAAATGTTGTAAAAGAATCACATAGCACAACTATTAAGGACACTTTTTTGCGACAGATACTTTGAAAAGTCAATTCACACTCTTTTCGATATGAGAGCCTTCCACAACAATATAAGTATAGGCCCATACATTGGGGCAACCCATATTATCTTGAATACCAGCATACACAATTTGCAGACCGTACAAAGAAAATAAGGTAAAATAGTTACAGGTTTTATCTGTTGCATAACCACAGCTTCATTAGCATCATGAGTCATTTAGCATTATTTTTATAGCGTAACTCCTTCTAGCATCAGATGCACACTAGGTTATCTCCAAGTACAAAATTTAGATGCAAATTCTTGTGGGCTGAAATTGGAGCTGAGCAATTTTGCAAAAGATTTTTCTGCACACATTTGCTGTCATTTTCAAATGACTTCAGTCTGGCCATTTGCCTGCCCATTCTCTTGCTGTGAGTGTTTAAGCAATCCAGTTGTGTCTGCAGAAACCAAACTGAAATTTTGGGTGCTTCTCATTGGTGAACACAAAAATGTTCACAATAAAAAAATGAAACGGATCTGACCAGTCATAAATAATTTGAGAAAATTGCAATCAGCTCCTGGATGTTCTGAGAACCAAAAAGAGGCTGAATTCATCAGATATCTGCAAATTATTCATTCAGCTCCAGGTGAAACATTTAACTGGAGATCTGCAGAATTCTACCTAAAAACTTAGTTCTCTCCTCTGTCTTTCTGATGCAGATATTTCAGATGAGGCATTTGGACCCAAAGGGGCCATTTTTAAACACTATAAGCTATTTATTCCTTAATTTTTTTGAAAGTTATACTCAATGTAGGATCAGAAGTTACTTTTGCCTGTTTGGAATAGCATACTCTCTGTATATCGGAGATGACTGGATACTTGCTTTTTACACCTATAAATGTATAGGTCCCAGCACAGATATGAGCACTCAGAAATATCATGTGGATCCCTGGGGATTTGTGAAAAAAAATCTCATATTTTGGCATCTTGGGATAGATTTAATCCTGCTCCCACATGTCACATGGCATTTAAAGTGGAACTATACTCATGTTTTTATTCAAATCACTGCTGTAAAATTACAAAAGATAAGTACTACCTTTCAGCATGAATAAACTCAAATACACACTAAAAATAATTCTGCATTAACTTTTGAAGTTTCTGGCTTCTGAAATGAGTAAATGGGTTCAGTTTTCTATTACATGCTTTACAAAATCAAATGTCAAAAAATTCAAAAGAATGAAAATTGCTTATCCTAAGTGTGAATTTGCAGCTTTTGAGACACATGAGGTATTTAAATTAAGCTATTGTTAGATGTACATTTCTCATTTCTTAAAAAACTCTTAGCTGGACCCAAGGTAGCACAACTTTTGAAGATGATACGTTCTTTCTGCGACTGGATTACGTTAATGTTTCAGGAGATGGACAAATGTTTGGGAATTGAGGGTGTGATTCTCTTGCTATGTTAAACTGTACTTTCTTCTATGTGGTCCCCATTGAAGCCAGAGTAAGGAGCAACCCAAAGTTAATAAGCGAGGTCAAATCAGGCCCAGAATTTGTACATCCATTGTAGGGCTAGATTGTGATTCTGACTATATTCCCAAGCAAGAGAGTGACCGGTTCCAGTAAGATCCCTCTTTCTGCCTCCTAGATGGGCCACCCAGATTTTGGATCCAGGCACGTAAGTCTGCCCACACAACATTTTGGAGTGAGCCTCCCAGCCTTGGTCAACAGACTCCGGTTAGCGAACTTAGCAAGGCTCGTGCTTGTGCTCTAAAAACAGTTGCATACACAGCATTTTGAAGTTGCCACTCAGGCTAGACGCTGACCCATCCCCTAGGCTTTAGAGCCCGAGCCACAACTTCAAAGCTCCAACATGCTGTATAGACACATCCTCAGAGAGGCTACTCCCCAGAACAAGTGGGTGCGGAATAGTCAGAGCATGCACTAAATTTCTCCACACAGACACGCACACACTGGTTCAGTTACTCTGCCAAGGGGCCATTCTCTCCTCCCACACCCCATTCACTGGTCAGAATCGCTGAACTAGTGGAAGTAAATTACTCCTGGCTTATTCCTGTGGTAAATTGCTATCTGTAGCGGAGCAATGAAGCAAGGGGAGAATTGTGCCTCAGAAGGGTATCTCTAACTCACAGTGCCTCCTGGTGGTGGTCCTGGGTTGGTGCAGTTTTCACATCGCCCCTTGCTACAGGCTGAGCTTAACATCGCTATCTAGCCTAGAGAGATTTCATTTTACTATAATGGCAGAAGCTGTGGCCCCCACTAATGCCAAGGAGTTTATTATACTTCCACCGATTTTTTGAAATAAAATAGTCACATTGTGATCAGGATTATGGCAATGCCGAGTGATCTCCCAGGGCCAATATTCAGAGATGAGGGAAAGGAGTGGGGGGGAAACCCATCATTTCTCACAGGCAGGTAATCATTTGGAAGGGGGTTACCTTTATCTCCCCTGAATTTTGAAGCAGATTTTCACCACTGAATCACCTTATTATTTTCAAAGAGTCTGTCTGCTAATGTTTTCCAGAAGGATATTGGCAACTGCAGATAGTAAAACATTTATTCAAATTGAAAACAGCGAATTAGGATAGTTAATTCCTAAAAGAAATACAAGACAGGCAGTTTCTTTCTGTATGCAATGCTGAGTTCTGCTAATGCCAAGCAACGCCCTATGGTAAGGAGCACACAGGGCTTAAAACAAAAAGAGATATTATATGCCAACCAAAGAAAGCTAGAACGTTATTGCAAAATGTGGCTTCACTTCATTCAAAACACCAAAAACTAAACTTCATTGCAAAATACTATGAAACAGAACACTTGGGTTGTACTATTAAGCAATCGAAATGCCAAAACCTTAACTGTCCCCTCTTCTTCACATGCATTCTTTGTTTACCTGATCCCATACTATTTTCAAATAATACAATATAATATCATCTGATCTTTCTACTCTCCTTAGATACATATCTTAGAGTATGTGAATGTGCAATTAAATTGTAATACCTATGCACATGGGCACGTGCAACCTTAACCATGGTGTTTTGTGACTTAAGATTCAACTTCAGTGAGGTAATTAAATGTTTACAAAGGGAAGTGGTAAATTCATTATTGCTTGTAGCCTTTAAATCAGCAGTGGATGACATTCTAAAGGATATGCTATTATTCAAACACAACTTTTTGAGTTCAACAGCATCGTTTTCATATCAAAGAAGAAGAAGAACTGTAAGTGAGTAATTTTAATCACAACTTTTAGGGCCAAATTTAGCCATATTCAATGGGAGCTAAACTCCCATTGAAGACAAAGTGCATTTGGAGGGCAGTCCAGAGGACTTAGAGGCAGATTTTCAGGAGAGCTCAGCAACTGTAACTGAGCTCAGAGATGTGGCCATAATTGTCACAATGGGGACTTCTGGGTGCTAAACACTTTGGCATATCTTCCCCCCATAGCTGAATCTGCTAATGGCCTGAACCACCTTCTACTTAAGTCAGTAGGAGCTGGGATGGGCCCTAGGTAAGCTAAAGGGAAGCACCCATTTTGCAAAGCAGAGGGAACTAGAATGTATACTTTGTACGTAATGGTAATGGGCCAGACTCCCAACTGGCGTGACTCTACTTAACTCTCTTGGCTTCAGACCTAGGGAAGTACGTTGCTTAACACATGATGACATCCAGTACTGTTCAGTACTGGTGGGCTTTTCAAGCATTAGCCTAACTCTGTGCCAGCTTAAGTTAATGAGAACACTTTCATCAACTTCAAAGGGAGCAGAGCTGGGTAAACTCTAAATGCTTTAGACAATCCCACCCTATATGGTCACATACCTCCCTTGTTTGGATATTGCTCTTAGCTAAGAATGCTTCAATATTTCCATTACAAACTTCCTTTATTCTGCCAAATAACTCCTCCTGATCTAATAAGATCTTCCCTATTCCATGGGCCTCACTTCGATCACTGTACAGCTAGGCCTTGGAGAACCTGATTTTTGTTGTTTATAATTTTGACAGATATCAATATGTATTTCTAACACTTTTTTACGGTTGTGAGAATTATGGGCTGGGTCAGATAAATCTTCGCTGACAGTAAATGTTGAGATTCAAAAAGTTCAGCTTTGCAGCTGTTAAAACACAAATTGTCAACATCACACTCAAAAGATACAAAGTAAACATTCAGTGAGACGAAACTTCAGTGAGTTCGTAAGCAGCATTTTTTTATGCTGCCTATCTGTATATTTTGATTATCGATGGAAATATTTTTTTATCAGTTTGGGTGCGTATGGCAAAGTTGAAGGTAAAGATCTTTACCGATAAAAAATCAAATCCTTCCAAGCCTCTGTATAGTTCTTATAATATGAAGAACTTTAATTTCCCAAACAGGTTTTCTGGCTCTTCTTCAGCACTATAAGCACATCCAGGAAATCTTAAACTACAAGGGTTTTCTGGCAACTGAGAATCACCTCCCATCACAGTTTATTTTACACTGTTTACATATTTTAGTAGAGCAGCATAATTTTATGTCTCATGTAACACAAACAGAGCCGTTACTAACTGTGTCATGTACCATATATTCCTTATGAGGTTTAAATTCTAATGCTCTGCCTATCTACACTAAATCAAGCCCCAACCCACCCAACCTGGATGCAGTAATAATTAAGGTACAATTATGAACTCTGATCTGTTGTGTGTGTTACCTCCTATTCTGTCTCAGGCATGGAAGGATATCTAGGACCAGAATAGAAACTTCAGTTTTGAAGCAAGATTCTCAGGCGGAAAAGAAAAGCTGCTTTGGAGTCCTCCAGTAGCATTGTTTAGAAACACTGGACCACATACAGAAGGGGTCTGTGTTTTGATGACTGGAGATGAGAACACAGAGTCAAGCCTGAGATCATCAATAAAGAGCTCTGCCACTGGAGCTGTAAACCACGACCTCTGATGCTTGTCTATGATCTTATATAGTGGGAGCTAGATTCCTGGAGTATAAGTGTCTATGTTAGGAAATGCACATGCTCAACTGGCAGCTGTACTGGAGCTCTGTGCAGAAAGGCCAAGGGTGGAATAGACAGGGAGGCTGAACTGACCCCCAATCCCCACCCCAGGAGCCGTGCTTTGGGATGGAAGTTGGCTCTTTCATTCATTTTCTCTTGAGGATGAGAAAAAATGCGTGTGCGTGTCACATTTGCTTACATGTGCTGTCTGTGTTGCAAGAGGGAACAGAGATATTAGAACTTTCAGTGCCAGAAACAAACATTAAAAGGAACTTTTTTAAAGCCACAGGGTCTAATTTCCACCATAAAAAGAAAATGTAAATTGACCGTCAAGTGGTTAGTAATTTACTCTCCCACTCATTGTGATCTACTTAATTGCTCAAGAGCATCTCAAGAGTGTGAAAAGAGGGCTATTCTCCATAATCATATCAAGGCCCCACTACTTCTCCCATGTCCTTTCTATGCATTAGAGGCTTTACATCTGGTTTACATAGAGGACACAGTTCCCTGAAACAGGAGAGTAGATAGCAGACCACAGGAGACCACACAGATCTTATATCAATATAGTTATTTTGGCTAGAGTGTGATTTTTTTTTTCTACTGACAGTTTATGGGTACAAACCTGGGGTATGTCTACACTGGCAAGTTTCTGCACCACAAGTTATACCACTTTTATTAAAATGTTGGAATTAACCTGCCGTTGCATTTCCACACTCTGCTCCTTGTGACGATGGAGCGCATCCACACGAGCAGCTCTTGCAATGGCAAAGAAAGCAGTGCATTGTGGTAGCTATCCCAGTGTGCAACTGGTCGCAGAGTGCTTGGGAAGGGTTTGCAATGCCTCATGGGGCAGGCACAGCATCACGTGATGCAGGTTTCCCAATCCCATCGTTCCATGGACATCCTATTACATTGCCAGCTGTTTTTCAACTGAAGTGGGGGGGAGGGGATAGAGTGTGTGACAGGGAGTGTGTGTGTGTACCGGGGCAGGGGGGAGAGATGGTGTGTTTGCGGGGGGTCAGCATGCTGTCTTGTAAGTTCAGACAGGGGCAGGAAGCAACCAGTCCTGCAGCAGGGGATGGGGGAAACCCTGACATCAGCCCCTGCCTCTCTTCCTGGGCTCTCTGGACAGCAATTTCTCTCTCTCTCTCTCTCTCTCTCTCTCTCTCTCTCTCTCTCTCTCTCCTCCCTGCTTTTGTGTTCAACAGCAGCAGCGTTCCACATTCATGGTTTGCTTTGTGTGCCAGAGCAGATCAGCACAGCACACAACAGGTTGGTGCTTTGAAAGGGGCAGGTCGCATGTCTCCAGGGCAGCCGAGTTCACAGCAGTGAGCAGAGCGGTCTCTCGAGGCATTAGGGGACAGCTCCGGAGGCCCATGACAGCACAGAAAGCAAACAAGTGTCTATAGTGGCAATGGAGCTCGGGAGCGCTGCGCAAACAGCCTGATGACTCTGGTGGAGGTGGGTTTTTTGCAACGCTGCAACTGAGGAGTTTCTGTGCACAAAGTGGGGGCTTGACAGGGCATACGTGTCTGCAGTTTCAGCTTTGCTCCACAGAAACTTGCCAGTGTACGCAAGCCCCTACTGTGAACATGCTTATTCAGCCATAAAGGGGCCTTAGACCTGTATAACTTTTTCTCATTCCTGTGCAAGAATAGCTGTACCAGTACGAGCAGCTTCATAGCACTATAACTTCATCCACACTAGAGGTACTGCATCCCCATCACAATACCAGTATAGATAAAGAGGTTTAACTCATGGGTAGACAAGATGAAAGGAAAAAGTTCATCACCCTATGGAAGAAGCGGGGGTCAAGAGAGTTTTGTATGAGGAGAGGGCAGAGGCTTGGCAAACTGGCATGCGGGGGGAGGGATAACAGTATTAAAAAATATACACAAGGACACATTGGGAGAGATTGACAATGTAGGGGGTCACTTTCAGATGGGGCTGTCATGTACTATGGTAGACAAAGAAAATCCCATTTCCTAACCATTGATAAGTTAGCAGCCATTAAACAAAAGGCTTATTTTACTGGTCACTACTGGTGACCGGTTACTAATAAGGGCTCCCTGGCCATCATATATATATCATCATATTTGTTATGTTTGACCAAAAAAAAAAAGCCTGTGTTAGGACTTGTCTACACTGTCCCGCAGTTTAGATTACGGGTGCGAATGGCAGGGCACACCAAAGCGCTCCTCATGTGGATGCTGCAGGCGCAAACTAAAAGATTCCTAGTTTGCATTTATGTCTTCCTGTTTGAAAAGGACAATATTAATGAGAGCTAGGACCTGTTTAGTTCACACCTGCAGCATAGCCTAAGATTCTCAAAACCCACAGTGAGGTATGGAGAATGTGTCATTGGGTATCTGATTGTGTCTCCATGATCATCTTTAACTCTTGAGGGGTGTACTAATGAAAATGAGGCAAAGAAGTTACATGTACACATTCTGCATGCACCAGTCTTCAGCTGAGCCAGAGACAAGAAGTATTCTTTCTTGTCATTCCTATTTTGCTACATTTCTCTGCTCTGGCTTAGTTTTCAGTCTAATACAGAGTCTGACAGAATGACTCACAAGGGAAACTGATACTCAATAGTTCCTTTCAAATTCAGGCCCTTCTCTTTGGGATCCTGAGCTGAAGGATACTCGAGGCACAAGCAATCCTGAGTTTGGGGGAAGGTAAGGACAGAATTATTTGTGAGCAAACAAAGAACTGGATCATAGCTCAGCAGGAGAGGGAGAGTGTCAAATTAAACTCTGAAGATGCATCGCTTCTGGAATGATAGTTGCATTCGTTTTGCTTAGCCAAATGGAATTCATGTTTTATGTAAAATGAGATGGGAATAATTCCTGGGTCAACCTGGTGTTTTTATAATGGCTCGTGTGAGGAGAATGATTGAACTAGGTGTTGAAGGGGCTCATTGTTGGGAAGCAAGAGTTTGCTCATTTGGGACCTACTTTGTAAATTAATGTCTTACAGAAGCAAGCACTTTATCTGTGAGATTGTCCTGGGATACCCAGGAAACCACGCCATGATCCCCAAGTCTAGTAGGGTGTCTACCTCAGGCTCAACACAGGAGACATTATTTTCTCACTCACGAAGAGCAAATATTAAAGGTTCAGATCAGTTAAAACTAAACCAGAACTCAGCTCTCCCCAGAACACCATTCAATGCTGACCATCATTCTGTGCATCTGAATGCCCTTTCAAGTTGTTTTGATTGATCTCATTTCTTAGCTCCTATTGTACTTACAAAAAAAGATCTGTATAAATAATGTAACCTATGGAAGGGTGGCTCAGCAGTGACCCTGTGAACAAGTTCTTTTGCAAGATTTAGATAACAAATATGCCAGGGCCTTCTCTTGTTTCTTGCAGCTCAAAGAAGCCCTGAAAAAAATGAGAAGAGAACCCGCCTCAAATCTCACCACAAAAGGTCTAGGAGATTAAAAGCAGGTCACTGAAGCGGTGGAGTGTGACAGTGTTTAGACAGATAGAATCGTGTATTTTGGAGCAAATGATTATATAGTTAAGAGCAGGGCTGGCCTTAGGGAGAACGGTGCCCTTAGTGAATTTGTATTTTGGTGCCCCTGGCCCCTGCTGCCTCTCCATCTCCCCTGGCCCCCGCTGCCTCCCCATCTATCCCCCCATAACTGCCAGACCCTACTGCCTCCCCCACATTGCCCCAAGCTCCCCCAGGCCAGTTCCATCCCTTGACCATGGTGGCCGCAGAGCAGTGGCCGCTGGCCAGGCACCCAGCTCTGAAGGCAGCAGCAGTGCAGAAGTAAGGCTGGCAATACCATACCACGCCATCCTTACATCTGAGCTTCTGTTGGCAGCAATGCTGCTTTCACAGCTGGGTGGCTGAAGAGCAGCGGCTGCTGGTTGGGAGCCCAGAGGTGCCGGGGCTATGAACTGCCAAGCACCAGCACAAATTAAGCACTGATGGCATCCCTCTGACTACGGGACCTTGGGTGGTTACCCATGTCACCCCCCTCTAAGGCCAGCCCTGGTTAAGAGAGTTGGGTTTTTTTCCTAGTGTGACAAGAAGAGCAGGCCTTATTCTCTTTAACATGATTCACACTGCAGTATCTGTTCCATGCCTTTGATGGTGTCAGTGAGATAGAACATAGTTTGATATGTGGGTGAAGATGTAGATTTCTGCGTGGGTGTCAGTGCACAAGTTAGGGAGTTAACTCAGCAGCCAGCAATTACCTAATTAATTATCCTCACACCTGTGCATGAAGAGTGCAGCCCACAAGATGAGCTCCTTGCATGTGGGACTTGGTTACGCAAAGGGCTCTAAAAGATGGGAAATGACCCTCTGTCTTTAATTCCATTCCAAACAACATTATGAAACACAGTTAAGATTTTTTTCTTTTCATTTTTTATTTCATTTTTAAAGCCATAAGTGTCAAGATGATCACCCTGCACACTTGTGGGGAATTAGTTAGTTGAGCTGTCAGGAACCACACGTGTGGCTTCTCCCCTCATTCCTCCTAAAAGCCCAAGTGACCCTGTAGCTCTGAATTGCTCCCGCAATGTTGGTCTGAACATTCAGGGTATATCTACACTACCCGCGAATCAGCAGGTAGTGATTGATCTATTGGGTATTGATTTATCTCATCTAGTGTAGATGTGATAAATTGATCCCCGAGCAAGCTCCATGTCAACTCCCATATTCCACCTCTGTGAGAGGCGGAAACGAAGTCGATGGGGGTGTAGCAGCGGTTGTCTCGCCACTGTGAGGACGCCCAGGTAAGTTGACCTAAGATACATCGACTTCAGCTATACTATTCATGTATCTTAGATTGACCACTCCCCACCCTCAGTATAGCTCAGGCCTTGGTATTTAGGAGGCAGTTCAGAGCTGTTAATTGCTTTGCATACTGTTGTTCTTAAGTGCAAAGAGCTTATTTATTTTAATATCTGCTGTGATCAGCCTTGAAGCCTGTTGATAATGTGCATGGCCAGTCCCCCACACTCAGTAGTGGATGATTGCATCTGTTCTGGTTGCTTGCCAAAATGTGGGATTCACAAAGGGGACCTGAGGTGCTGCCGTGCTGACTTGTGTGTTGATTTCAATGGGAGTTAGGCATCTAAGTACATTTGAGGCTCTGAGGCTCTGTGCCTCTACTTGCTATCTGTAAAATGCTTTCCTCTCTCACAGGGCTGTTGTAAGGCTTAAAAAGCACTAAATAGACTGTGAGGTGACCACATACCATAGTAATAGGGGCCATAGACACACCTGTTATTTCCTGTTAAAACCCCTGAGGAACTATCTTTCTGTACAAATATTCCCCTTTACTACTTTGTCTTCCTTTTATCACCTTCTCCTCACAGCTCCTCTTGCTTTATTACTGCAGTAATTGCCTATCTAGCACCCAAATAGTATTGCCAATTACTTCTGAGTCAATTAGATTCTGACGGAATTGCTAGCTAACTCAGCCCCTGCCGCTCTGCCAGGAGTGTCAGCACACTGTTCTGTTTTAATAAAATTCAAGTTTGGCTCATTTCTTTTACATTTATGTACGACTCCTTGAGTTAGTGTTAGGCCTCCCTACCACTATGTGCATGATTTCAACACATTTTAAAACAAGCAGTGCTGAGAGAAATTAGGCCTCTTGCATCTATCATTATACTTGTTAAAAAGAAGACAACAAGCCAAAAAGCACAAAGGTAAATGAGAACAAAAGTTTAGCTGGCCGTGTATAGAATGCTTTACTATATAATACTGTTGGTGGAAAGAGACCTAAACCAGGGCTAAAGACAACCTTTAGCTGTTAGAGGTTAGGAGGAAACTTTCCTGAAGGTCAGGTTATCCCAGAACTGCTGACTGTAGGGATTCTTATACCTTCCTCTGAAATATCTGGTGTTGGCCACTGGATTAGAATAACAGACTCTGATCTGATCCAGGTTGGCAGCTCCTATGTTCATCATGTGAATATATGTATTGTGAATTGTAACTGTTGAATAGCCCTTGAGTAGCCAACCAGTCATTGAGATACGGGAACACTAGGGTTGCTTCTCATCAGAGGTAAGCAGCCACTATTGAATGGACCTTTGAGAATACTCTTGGGGACAAGGAAAAGCTGAAGAGAAGTGCTCGGTACTGGAAATGATCCTGGCCTAGTATAGGTATTTCCTGTGCGATGGATGTATCATTATGTCATCATATAGTCATCATGTAGGTTATAGTCATCATATAGTCATTGAAAATAGTGATCATGTAGGTTGAGGGCTGGAAACCAATTCCCTTTTTCTAGTGAGGAAATTATAGCTGCCAGATTCACCATTCTGACCTTTTGAGACTTTCCGAACTTGTTTAGAAGTCAGCTCTAAGACAGGTCTCCACCCCTCCATTCTTCTTTGGCGTAAGGAAACACTTTGAGTAAAAACCCTTGCCCTTGTGATGAGGAGGGATCACCTCTATAGCTCCTAATTGAAGGAGAGAGTTCACTTCTTGTCTCAATAATAGCTCATGAGAGGGGTTCCTGCATAGGGATAGGGAGGAAGTGATGTAAAATGAATGGTAGAGCGCAATATTTTTACCTCTGTGACCCACTTGTCCGTAGTGCGCCACCTCTAAGCATGTTGGAAATAGGAAATTTGGTCTCCAAAGGGGGGAACGTGCCCCAGTGGACCAGCTGTGAAATCAGGATTCAAACCCTCAATCAACCCATCAAAACTGTTGCTTTGAAGATGAATGGGTGGTTGTGGAGGGCAGTTGGACAGCCCTCTTTCTCTGAAATCTGTGCCTTTCTCTGGGGAGGATTCAGAGGATCTATGAAACCCAGAAACCTGAGCAGGACATGATCTCTGGGTAGTCTGTGACCTACTAACCCTTTTTTTCATGTACAATTGTCTATTTAGGCCCAAGAATTGAAAAGTAGTCCTAGCGTCATTCAGCGTGTGTGAGGACTCAACTGTGGTCGCCAACAAAAGCTTATGACTCTTGAAGGTGTTTTGTATCCCCCACCCCGGTGTTTTGTACTTCTCTCAGAAACCCCAAGACTTAGAGCCATGATGCCCGGCATATAACCACTGCTGTGGAGATGGACCTGACAGCAGTTTCCGCAGCATCTAAGGATACTGGAAGAGCAATTCTGGCCAATAACTAGCCCTCAGAGACGATGAACTGGAATTACTCCTTATGACCCGGTGACAGATGTTTAATAAAAGCCACGAATCTGTAATAATCGGTAAAAATATATTTGGCCAGGACCACCTACTACTGTGCAATCCTAAATTGCTGGGTTGCTAATAAATAAAATTTTCATCTAAGGAGATTTGGTCTTTTCTAGTCCTTGCCGTACTTATGAAATGCCGCCTACTCTGCTCATTTACCACATCCACCATCAAGGAGTTATGAGGAGGGGGGAGAACAAAAAGTCAGACTCTTTAAAGGGAACAAAATATTTATCTGCCCATTTACACAGTGGCATAATAACGGTTTGTGTCTGCCACACAGTCTTAGCTGGATCTAGAAGTGCCTCGTTAATGGGTAACGCCAGCCTGAAGGGTGCTGCTGACTGTAGGATAGTCAACCATTTAAGCTGTGAATCATTGACCTTTTGAAGTGGAATTTGAAGAGTTATTGTCTTCATGAGATATTGAAATTGCCAAAACTCAGTGGCCATGGATGGTGGCAGAGGCATTATCGCCGCATCTGGAGATGAGGGTGTAATAGGTATTTGAGGGGTGGCTTCTTTATCTGCCCTAGTGTCCTGCTCCTCAGACATATCCTTCTGTGGTGGGGCTGGTTGGGGAGTAGAGGACTGTACAATTCTGGCCTCCCTATAAGACACTACTGGTGGTCTGGCAAACAGTTGTTGATAGGCAGCCAGAAGTTCCAGTATGGCCTTTGGGGTGAGGGGGCGGGCGGCATGCAGGTTTGGTTCCACCACCCATGCTAACAAGCGCAATCTTCCCTGTGACTCTCGGAGAATGGGTTCCTGAAGGGATATGTTGGTGAATCCTGAACAGAAATAGAGGACACTGCCTGGAAGTTTCCTCCATCTCATCCCATCCAATGGAGGAGCACCCCTAGAAAATGGTGAAGAGTCCTGCAGTACCAGAGGACGGTGAGCCAGAGATTGGGATCTCAGTACCAGAGATGCTTGAGGAGCGAGGGCTCCAGTTCATCCATAATCAAAAGGTCTTTTATACATCTATATGCCTGTGGTACTGAATAGGGGATCAGTGCCAAGGATATGGTCTCTGAAGCTGATGGTACCATTGATGGTGGATGTACCAAAGAAGATGCCAAGGCGGACACATGAGGGCGCCATCTCAGGCTGAGGAACTGAAAAGGAACTGAGAGTGATTTGCACCCCTGTTAGGCTTGGAATATGGCACAAGGAGGCATAGCGCACAAGCGTGGGCTGAACAGATACTTCTAACTGAAAATCTCCTATCAAGGCCGCAAGAAATACATGCCCACCTGAAGTGGAGCTCTCAAGGGATGCTACTCAAAGAACTCGCCTCTTTTTATCATAAGTGTGTGGCCCCCTGAAAAATAGGAAAAAATCAACACACTGTATGTGGTAGATCCTACTACATTTGTCAAAATTCCCTTACTAATTAGTAAGAAATTCAATCTGAGAGGTTTCATGGCTAACAACATATGCTTTAAAGTTAATGGGTATTCATAATTATTCAATCATTTTAGGAAGCCTAATCTGATAATCATGACAATCTTCCACTTTAAGCAGTCTCCTTTAAAGTTTACCTATGGGTTAAGCAATAGTCACATTTCAGTCATTTAAAGTCACTAGTCCTGTGGCTGGCAGTTGTCAGTGATAGCGCCAAGTTTTTATGCTATAAAGAATGAATTTGAATAGAGCACAGAACTGTACTCCCCAGAAGTATATACTCAAACCTTATTATTATAACACTGGAAATTATTTGTCTAAAAATAGCAAAACGTTTCTCAGAGACATTACTTTGCTGAGCAACAGTAACTTTCTGCATAGTCCTGAAGGAACCTACAGTATGTTTATTATGCCTTTGCTCCTTAAAGTTAAATCTCAGCTGGAATTTTACTAATCTGGGGCATTAGTGGCAAACATTTCAAGGGGTTTTGAGTGCTGAAGTAGTCTCTTCCTCCTGGCCCCATATTTCATTTCAGACCACTAATATAGAGGTGAACAGGCTAATGATGTTATCCTAACTAATATTACTCACTGCCCTTCTGAAATTCATCTCCACGGTCAAGTGATGGCAATGAAATTGCAGCCAAAATAATTCACTCCATGAAAACACAGCCATTCACGAATTAATAAGCGTTTGGATTATTTGTATAATCGGTCGCATGTGTTCATAGATTTTCTTTCTTTATCAGTGCAGTCAATTAGCATGTGTTTCATGTTGATGCTCCTGAGGGCATTTTTATAATTCCTCCTTCTAGCTGGTGGCCAATGAATGTCAGCATTCTGCACAATTGTGAACACTAAGACTGCTGATCCGCAATCTAAGAATCAGCCTTTTCAAGAGGATGCCTGGCTGCTGGAATGTTTTAAACCAGCTGAATAGTGACACTCAATTACTGGTGTGTATGATGCAGAGACACCAGAAGAGCAGAACTTTAAAAGCCTGTGCCTTGCCACCCCTTCTCATGAGAAAATTGCATTAATCTTCACCTCTCTGTTTCTCTGAGATTAAACTCTCCAGGTTTATGTTATTTTGCCCCTCAAATAGTGACCTCTGTCTTCGCCTTTGCATCCCGGATGGCTCAAGTGGAATACACCTTCTCAGCATTTGTCAAGAGTTTTATCATCCTGTGACCAAGATGCATGCTATGTTTAGAAACACCAGCGCTGGCAGAAATTGGATGCACTGTTTGGAACGGGCGCTAACTCCCCACTTTAACTGTCATTGAGATCCTTAAAAATAGCTGCCACCTAAGCCTGTAGGCATAGGCGCCAACTTCATGGGTGCTCTGGGGATCAAGCAACCAGCAGCTACAGCTGTTCAGTGTGGCCGTCAGCTAGCTGTTTGGTGGCTGGTGGGAGGCATTGGAGGTGGGCAAGGGGAGGTCTTGGGGGAGGTGGCAGAGCTGGGGGCAGAAAGAGGCAGAGCAAGGGTGGGGCTTCAGGGGAAGAGGCAGAGTGGGGGCAGAGCCAGGGTGTAGCACCTACCAGGAAAAATAAAAGTCAGTGCCTGTGCCTGTAGGAATTCACTCTAGACACTCAGTACCACTACAAGAGCAGTTCTCCCATCACTGTAGTTAATCCAACTCCCCGCGACATGGCACCTACTGTGATGGAACAATTTGTCCGTCTGCCCTGCCCTCTCTACACTGGAGGTTATGTCAGCTTAACTACATTTCTCAGGGGTGTGGATTTTTTAGCAATGCTGATGTAAGTTTTCTATGTAGCCCAGCCCTTTGTCTGTATTGATGAGAACGTTTAGTAACTCTGGAACATTAGAAGTTCAACCCATAAGACTCAAACATTAGAAGCCTCGGTCAATGGCTCAGAGATTTTTTTTGTTTTCTGCGGCGCGCCCATCTTCATCACTTGGAAGATCTTTCAGGAAGAGGCGGTACCCACATTTCATTTTTTTAGCGCCTTAGGATTACAAATTAGAAATTATAAAACAATTCATCCTTAGCAAGCAGCAGACAAACAAGTCAACGGCAGTATCTTGCTTTGCCTGCCAAGGAATAGCATGCTCACTGCTCTTTTCATTTTGTTCAGTGGTAGGGAAAATATGCCTTAAAGTAGTTGCGAGGCACATGCAGTATTTTGTAATCATTCTCAAATAAGGGATGTCTTGCACTGCTTTTCAGTGTTGCTGCTGAAAATCTGACCTGTGTCAATGCTCCTCCTGCAAAGATAACCGGGCATGCTGTAACATTCCCCTCTAGTGTTATGTGGACCGGTGAGCTGTTAGGTCACTCCCATCCTCGACTCTGGGAGCCAGCCTTACCCTGCTCTGCTGTGAGGACCCCGCACTCCTGGGCCATTCACAAACAGCTTCTTGCATGTAAGCTGCTCCTTGGATTGTTCAGCCAAATGACACTCGCTGATATCTCCATCCCAGACACAACCCTAGGAACCTCCGTCTTCCAGCGTCCAGTTGGGCCTGCCGGACACTGCAAGCTTATGGGGGTTCATCAGTTTAACAAAGCAATTGATATGTCCCAGACTTGTTACCCAAGGGCGGGGGTCTTTGACACACTTCAAACCAAACCCACTGCTTCAGGTAGAATAAACCAATTTATTAACTATAAAGATAGAGTTTAAGTGGTTATAAGTTAAAGCATAAAAAGTTAGTTGCTCTCACCTATTCTTAGCTAGCTGGGCTTTCACAGAGATGAGTGACTAGGAGTTCACTCCTTGATTTTCTGATGAACCCAGACTGTCTGCCAACCAGGTGCCTTCACTTTATTGGGCACTTCTTTGTCATCTTTATTTGATGGCATGAATGGACCAGCTCAGTATGGGTATTGGATACTGAAAATATGAAGTTTATTGGTTAGCTGTAATTTGTAATGGAGGGTTTAAATTTAAGGTTCCCCTCCCTCCCCACCCTCACTCTGACCCCCACTCCCACATTACCTTCATAGTTAGCAGAGTCCATCGAGGGCTGGAATTAGATCCTGTGTGGTTTGTTTACCTCTTGCTGCACCAGGACTCCAGTGAGGGGCTTATTACTGCTGTGGTACTCAGGGTCCCACACCATACAAAATATCATTGCACAAGTGAGTGCAGATTTTAAATGCACTTTCCGTGAGCAGTCATGTGACTTAACTGAGCTCACTTGAATGTTCACAATAAACAAATGCAATGGGAACATAAGCATGGCCAGAGTCAGGGCATTTCTAAACTCAAGCAAAGATTTGCAGATTGTTTTAAAGTAGCATTCAACCATCTGAGTCATCTATCTAGTGGGATATTTTTTTTATTTGGCACATCAAACGCTTGTAGGATTCCTAGTGATTCCTGCTCCACTCTGCTCACTCGTGAACACTTGGTTCAAAGTCATCATTTAAATCTGCAGCAGGAATGGGACCCATCTCAATCTGTAAGTGATAGTCCATTTCTCAGAACTGTGCAGTAGCTTGCCTACAAAGGAGGGTGTAAATAACAAAGAAATGATAGAAGAAAGACATGCACTATTGACATAAAAATCCTGTGTTAATCTGAAAAGTTTTTCCCTAGCGATGGTTCTCATCATCCCCAACTCCTAATGCTAGCCAAGTAGGGTAAGGAAACTAGGACAGTGCCATAATACTCAAACAAAGAACTGTGATCGTAGAGTTAGGTATTGTCTCGAATGATAAAGGACAGGGGAGTGGTATGGCTCAGTCCCTAATGAGCAGACTTCCCTACAAGTGCCGCACGTACATTTAATCACAGTCAGTGTGATGACGTGTTGCAGTGTAACAAGGGAACATTCAGGAAGATGGTTATATTTAGTCTGGATGCATTATGTGCAGTAGTGGGAAAGAGATTTGTTCAGTTTTATTTGAAAAGATACATGAAAGAGGAAGAGGCTTTTTTCTACTTAATAGCCCCAAAGAATCACAGAGGAGCTTAGTCAGAACAGTGCAGAAATTACCTTTCACCTAGCCAGTAACTTGATTAAAAAGCATTGGTGGCACCAGATGACCAGTATTCAAATCTAAACTGAGAATCGCTAGAGCCCATGAAGGGGAGCGTCTCTTCCATTGTTTTCTTCATGAAAATGCTGCTGCAGTCATTTCATAAAGCTGTAGGGTTAAATATTAGGACATGGAGACTGCCCATAGCAGATCAGAGCAGTGCCCCATTTAGTCCAAACCTTCTGTCTTTGACTAACACCAAATGCTTCACACACAAAAAAACCCCATTTATGGAATAACTTGTCCTCGAGGAACACCCCCGGCCCCCCCCCCACATAATTACTGAGGTGGAAATATCAGTTTAGTTCAGATTGTGGGGAATCATTAATCATTGTCCGGGAGAAATATGGAAAGTTTGCCTTATTATTTCACCTAGATCATATTTCCACCTCAAAGAAACCACTCTTCTTCCTGAGGGTGAAACTCACCACAGTGCCACACTGAGAGTTTGGAGCCCCTGTTAAGGACCAAATTGTGTCTCTGCCAACCAACTTGAGTAATTCTGGGCATAAGGAAAGGGAATGTCCACCCCCCACACTGGAGTGGAGCCACTCTGTAACCACTACTCAACCCATTGGCTTGACTATTCTCCTGCCTTTGCTCTCCCATATTTTTTTGGATAGGGGAGAACCACAGTCTCCATATAACTGGGGGCCTCATGATCCACTCCAGGAACAGGCCTCAGCACATGTAGGGCTCGTGCATTGGTTGATAGTATCCCTTGCCTCTCCTTCCAGACACATTGAGAGACTGAATTATCTCACTGAATCGGTGGTTCTGTGCAGACAAAAAGAAGAGAGGCGGATATGGCAGAGAAAATGGCTACTGTGTTGGGGTGAATTTCACCTTGATGACATTGGCCAAAATCTCCTTCATAATGTGATGCACACATTCTGATGGCAACTTGCAAGATACCTTAGTGAAGATATGGCAAAAACTGATGTTGGAGCAGAGTTCTAAAAGTTGTACACAAGCTATGAGGCCCATATTTTTTAGGCATCACATTTAGGCATCTAATTTTTTTAAAAAATGGCTTGATTAGGGGGCCTAAAACTTGGGTTGGATACTTTATTCTAGGTACAGTAATTTTTATTTAAAGACATGGGGTGGGGGGCTGAGGGTACATGACTTACCAGGAGAAGCTGAGGGAACTGGGCTTATTTAGTCTTCAGAAGCTACTAGTGAGGGGGGGATTTGATAGCACCCTTCAACTACCTGAAAGGGGGGTCCAAAGAGGATGGTGCTTGGCTGTTCTCAGTAGTAGCAGATGACAGAACAAGGAGCAATGGTCTCAAGTTGCAGTGGGGGAGAGCTAGGTTGGATCTTTGGAAAAACTGTTTCACTTGGAGGGTGGTGAAGCACTGGAATGGATTACCTAGGGTGGTAGTAGTATCTCCAGCCTTAGAGACTTTTAAGGCCCAGCATGACAAAGCCCTGGCCGGGGTGATTTAGTTGGGGGTTGGTCCTGCTTTGAGCAGATGGTTGGCCTAGATGACCTCCTGAGGTCTCTTCCAACTCTAATCTTCTATGATTTTTCTATGACATGAGATAATAAGTGTTTTCCTTTAGAGTGATTTTTTTAAAAAAAATATAGACTCATTATTTCCTTTCATTTATAACATTTTGAATCATTATAACAGTTTTTACCTTGTGCTAGGTTACGACCTATGATTTGATACATTTTACTGTGCTAATAGAAACAATTTCCCTGGCTTGCAGTTTGCTCTTAAGAGAAGGCTTGTAACACGCATTGTAAATGGTTATATTACTGAGAAAGCTAATGGTTTATTGCCTCCTTCATTTCACTCAGATGATATTTATCTTGATATGTACACAACGATTGGCTCATGTACTACTCACCAGTGAAGACTTGGGGAAGGACTCCAGCTGTTCACAAAGGGACTGTACCCTACATGACCCATTACTCACCGGTATTATATCCTATTTATTTGAAGTAGGGCTTCGTGATTGTTACAGCAAATACTATTACTTTGTTAGTCCGTAAAGCGAGTAGGAGACTGTTGGTGAGGCACCCCCATAATAAATGGAATGATCCCGGATTTCCATTATAAAAACTATGAATATTTCAGTGTTTGATTAATACTAGTGCATTGGACCACAAGCCATAAGACTTGAGTTCTCTTCGTAGAACTGCCAGTGACATATTGTATTGTATCTTAGGGGTCAAATTTTGAACCAATTACTTCTGCTAGTGCAGAGGTGGGCAAACTATGGCCCACATCCAGCCCATGGGACCATCCTGCCCAGCCCCTGAGCTCCCAGCCAGGAAAGCTAGCCCCTATTCCCTCCCCTGTTGTCCCCGACGCAGCCACACTGCCACATGGGCTGAGCTGGGGTGGGGGTAGGGCTGCACGCTCTTGTGAGGCAGCGCGTCTGGCTCCAGCCAAGTGGCACGGGTGTCAGACATGCTGCACTGAACAGCATGATAAGGGGGCCAGTGCCAGAGGGTTGGATAAGGGGCAGAGAATCGGGGCGGGGGGCAGCGGTCAGGGAACAAGGAGCAGGGCGGTGGTTGGACGGGGGGAACGGTTCTGGGGGGAATGGTCAGGGGATGGGGAACAGGGGCGGTTAGCTAAACCTGGGAGTCCTGAAGGGCCTGTCAGAAGGTGGGGGAGGGATGTGTGGATAGGAGTCGAGCCAGTCAGGGGTTAAGAAGCAGAGGGGTTGGATAGGGAGGTGGGATCCTGGGGGGGGGGCAGTTAGGGTGGGGGGGTGTCTCGGGAGTAGGGTGGTCAGGGGTCAAGGAGCAGGTAGGCTTAGCTAAAAGGTGAGGTCCTGGGGCGGGGGGGGGGGTTGGTTAGGGGAGGGGGGTCTCTGGAGGGGGCAGTCAGGGGGACAAGGAGCAGGGGGGTTGGATGGGTGGTAGGTTCTGAGGGAGGCAGTGATGGGGCATGAAATGGGAGTGCGGGTTGGATGGGGGCAGGGCCAGGCTGTTTGGGGAGGCACAACCTTCCCTGCTTGGCCCTCCATACAGTTTTGCAACCCCGATGTGGCCCTCAGGCCAAAAAGTTTGCCCACTCCTGTGCTAGTGAATAGTTACTCACATGAGTAGCCCCACTGATTTCAGGGGCCTTACTTGTACAGGTGTTTGTTCACCAGTGGGTGTAGGGAGCAGAAGTCAGACTATGCTGCGACTTTAGAGGCAATGTTGCAATCTGCACCAGTCAAAGTGACACCACATCCCTGAGTCAGGATTCCTCCCATCTGGGCCTTGCTCCAGGGGGTAGTAATTTGCTGCTGGCCTATGCTGCCCCTGTACCAGGTCCACTGCTCAGGCCAGAGTGTAGTGAGTTGGTGGCGTTCTTGAGGGAGTGAAAATAACTAGACAGACACTCAAGATCTGGGAAGCTCAGGCAACAGCATGGAATGGAGGCATGATCCGACTTGTCCTTACTGCTTTGTGTGGGGGCATGATTCAGGTCATACCCTAGCTCTGCATCTCTCTGGTTTGCTGTTGCCCCATAGTGCCGACTCCATGGGTGTTGCACTCATGGGGAAAAATTAGCAGGTGCGCTGCACCCACCGCCAGCCAAGCTCCCCTGCCCTCCTTGCGTCCTCATCCTCCCGATGAGCGTGGCATCCCTGCTCCTCCCGGTCCCAGCACTTCCCGCCACTGCCTAACATCTGTTTGGCGGTGCTTAGGACTTTCCAGGAGGGAGCAGGAGGAGTGGGGACATGGTGCACTCAGGGGAGGAGGTAGTTAAGAGATGGGGCAGGGATGGGGATTTGGGGGAAGGTGATGGAATTGGGGCAGGGCAAGGGTGGTACAGGGGCGGGAGAGGATCAAGCTCCCATGGAGTAGAGGGGAAGTCAGCGCCTATGGCCCCCCAGCTGTTAAAATGAGGATAATAATACTTTGCCAGCTTCGTAAAGTACTTTGAGTTTTAACGATGAAACAGGCTAAGCATAACAAGACAACCCACCAATAGTGTTAGGGGCCATACACATGCCCTCTGTGCACCTTTCCCAGGCATTTTAGAATCCTACTTATGTTGTCAAGAATTCAAAAACGTTACCAAATGAGCTGAGCGAATGAGGAAGAAATGACAGCTTGATTTTGACTTTGAACCAGCCCCTTCTTAAGGATAATAAAGGAAACAGATCAGCTCTTAATTTTGTAATTAAGGAATTGTCTCTGGCAAATTAGTCTTCTGGAAATTAAGCCTCAATTCACTGGCTTTAGCCCCAAACCATGACTGACTTACTCCCAGGCTGCTTATTAACTCCTAGATCATATTTCAGCCAAAAAGGCAGCAGCAAGAGCTTATTCAGTGTACGCAAGGTATTTGTAAACCATGCTGATGATGTCATTCCAATGCCAGCTGTTGGATGGCTGGACCACAATTAACAACAGCCCTGAATGCAAATTCCTAACGCTGTAGCTGAATTGTTATGGCTGTAGGGCAAAGAAATCTTCCAAGAGCATAAGATACCTCTTTGTAGAAGCAAAAGGAGCCATGTTGGCTGGCTGCGTATCCGTGCATGCCAGAACACCTGCAGACAGTGGCTGGGGGAGGGAGTTGGTTCCCTCACTCCATTCTCAAGACACAAAGCTTGTTTACATGAATCACACCCCCAGCCAGGCTATGACATCCTTTGAGGCCCGCACACAAAGGGCTTACAATGGCTCACACCACTGCTTTGGCTTGCCAAGCACCCTGGTCTGTGTCCGCCAGACAGCATAGAGAGCCAGCGCTGTGTTTGCTGGGGGCAGGAGTGCAACTGATCTTCTCAGAGCAGGCCCACAATGTTCAGGCATCTGTTGAGCTGTGTGCAAAAGACAGACAGCAGTCGAGTCCCTGCAATGCCTCACTGTCCTCGCCCACCGCAGTGTGCCCCGGAGTAATAAGCAGAACACAGCGAAACAGCCATGAAAACACATTGTTTTACAGTGGAATAAGCATCCATTACTTTTATTTCCCACTAGTATGATTTTTACACGCGTGCATTGTGCTGTTATTTATTTTTTCATTTGTCTGTTTTTTTACAGGCTCAGTAACATTCTTAAAGGCGCTATTTATAACTCAGCCTTTTTCCAACTGGATGCAGCATTAAAACTTTCTCCCTTTCAGTTGTGCAACTCGGTGCCCCGGACGCGTCTCTCATTTCTCCAGCTCCATTTTTTTTCCCCTTTAAAAAAAAAGAGCGAGAGGCAGCTGGGCAGGGTCCAGTTCAGCTCCTACAGCGCTAGATGGGAGGAAGGGAGCAGCTAGGACAGAGTCCCTCAATTCCAAGCAGAGCAGATGCATTTCCATACAGTGTTGTTTACTTGGCAGAGCACAGGTGCTGAAACTAGGAGTGCAGGGATGCTGCAGCACCCCCTTGAAGTGATTTCCTTGATATACGTTGTCCAATAGAAATTCGATTCTAGTCATACTGCTAGCCACATTCATGGGTTTGAATTGTTCTTATTAGCCACATTATTTTTTAAAAAAACCCACATGCATTAGCCACAATTCAATAGCCTTTTAGCCACATGTGGCTCGTGGCGAATATATTGGACACCGCTGAACAGGATTTACAGTTTGGTTCAATGGCTCTCAGCACCCCCCGGCACAAATTGTGCCAGCCCCACTGTGGGAGAGTGGAGACGCATTTCCATGACACCAGAGACATGGAAGAGACCAGAGAAGAGGGATGATGGGGAAAAGAGCAGAAAAGTCTCCCTGGAATCAGTAGATAAGCTACCTTACCATCTCCACCACAGCCACCATTGGTCTCCTGCTGCAGCGGCACATTACAGCGCCATGAGTGGTGGGGAGGGGGACCCTGCCACAGCCGTGACATGGCAAAAGGAGGGATATGGACCTGGGTATTGGCGTGGCTGGAGGGAAGCAGTTCATCCCATGCCCTGGCCCTCTGGCTAACCCATCTACGGATCCTAGGCAGCAAACACAAGAGAGAAAGAAATTCAGCACTTTTTCAAAACAGGCCATGTAGAAAAGGAGACGATTTATCCCTGAATGGATGAATAAAGACTAATGTTCCTACGTCCTCCAGCAGCACTGGAAGTGCTGGTCCCAGGGAAGATAATGGGCCTTCAACACAGGCTAGCAGATAAGCACACGCTTAAGTGCTTTACTGAAAAGAGACAGACTGCTGAGTCAGGGCCAGAGAGAGGGGGTATGTGTACAAAGAGTCTTACGCATGTGCCTAATTTTAGTACAAAAGACGTCCCATTGAAGTGGATGGGCTTACCCAGGTGCTTAAAGTTCAGCATGTGCTTAAGTACCTCAATGAATACCAGAGCCTAAACCAATCTCTTTTCCTGAACAGAAACTTTTAAAAAATATCACTACATAAGATTCCTCCTTTTACATTTCCTGTCTTTGAAGGCAGAATTATTGTATTATGTTAATTAAAATGTTTAACTGTCCAGAACTGGGATGTGATACTCTTCATAAGTTGTATCTGTGTCGTGGGGGTTCATCATTTCCTCTCTCAAGCTAACAAACATTCCCTCTTCCCCCTTGGCCGCCGCCCCTCCCCCTCACCCATTTTTGAATTCTGATGGATACAGTAAAGTATTAACCATGTTTATCTGATGTATTGAAGTGAGGGCTTGCTAAGGAGAGCTGGCAGCTAGACAACAGCTAATGTCAGTATATAAGCAATTTGATGACATGAATTAACATGTTAATTGTCAGGCTGTAGAGGGTGCTGGGTACCATGTAGGGGAAAAAAAAGACATTTTCTTATTTACCCTAGAGAGACCCATTATAATAATAAAAATCCAAGAAAGAGAGAGAGAGAGAGAGAGAGAGAGAGAGATTCTGATGCAATTTACTTTTGTTTTGTTGCCCACACCCCCCCCCTTATCTCATGAGGATCTATCATGAGATCTCCTCTGTTTTAGCATCAAGTCACTGCAAGATATCACAATGTAATTCTTCCCTTCGCATACTAGCAAGTGACGTGGTGGAGCATCTGTTTCAAGGGAAAAGTCACATTTCACATATTTATGCCCAGATCCCCGTTCCAGCTAACAGCTTAACTGGACCAGGGGTGAGGAAGAGGCTTTGAAAGAACTAAGAACTTTAAACAAAGGAGGCTTCGGTCAGATTTATTTTCTGCTTTAAGGCAACTGAAAAAGCTGATCCAGAAAGCAAAAGCTTCTCAGTGCCAGCTGCACAGTGTACAGTTAACAGACCAAGAAAGTCAACTAATGCTACACAGAACGAGCATTCCAGCCGTGAGGAGTCCCCTGAAGGAGGATATTGCAACTGGGAATTCAGTTAGATGTCAAAGAGGAAGCTGCTGCTTTTGGTGGACGTGGATCTTATTTAACACTGGATTTGTGTGCATCGCTCTTCAGATAATCACCTGGAAATCTGTTGTGCCTTCCCTTCAAAACAAGCCAGTGCTGCTCTACAAAGCATTTCTTCCTCTCTGTTTGGCTTACAGTGTGGGGTTTTGTTAAAGAGGAGAGTCTTTTTTCTATTCACGGGAGGTTGCCACATTCCACTCCCAGGGAAATTAAGACGATCCTGTCAACTCATCCTAGATCACCAGTTCAGTTCACACAGAAGACTTGGTCCATTTGGCATGAGCCCTGGTTTTATCTGAGAGAGCAAGAGCCCAAACAAGAGGTATTATATATATATAAAATATATATTATAATCACTTTTTTCTGATTACTATTTGAGGATTAATGAGGTAAATGTGATCCCGGGAGACTGAAAGAAGCAAACTCACTGAGCCATGTAAGTGAACTGAATTGCTGCATTTACGTGTATACAGTATGTGGCTGGATTTCAGCCTGTTACAAATGGGAACATTCCTTTTCTACACCAAAGACTGACACGCTCGCTCTCTTCTGATACACCTACGGGGGAAGAAAAATTAAGCAAGAACATGTATAGTGAATTGTTAAATTCAACCAGTGCCACTGAAGCTCACCTAATCATTCAGACCAATACACCCTACCTGAACAGCACACAGAGACCAGTAAGCTCCTCTGCTTTTTATATGTCAACAGCCAGGGTGTTAAAAGAAGGGGAAATAAATAAGCCAGATCTGGTGACTTATGTTGTTCTGTTTTTCTTCCTGCTCTTGACTGTGATAATAATTGTGCTCTTTATTAACTGTCAGTTGAAAAATTCTTTTTTTGCTACTCTGCCTTATGACAGATCACTCAGAGAAGCAAGGAGTACATGGAGGACGCAAGCTGTCTAAAACCAGAAAGGGGAAGCCTTGTTTAATAGAGTTTTGCTTTGATATATAGTACGAGCATGAGCCAGAAAACCTGTGCAATAAAATGTTATTTCCTTACGCTGTTAGGTGGATCCAATCCCCTTTTAAATAATCTTTGGAGTCTCAGTATTAAGAGAACAAAATCCCTGCAGGGAAAAAAAATTACTGTATGTATATTAGAGTAGATGTAAATAAAAAGTCCTTTTATGAATTAAAAAGATAAAGCATTATTATGTTTAATTTATGTACAGAGATACATACAAAAGAAATGCATTGCAGATAGTAGAAACCTCTGTTTAAGTCTATATGTATGCAAATTTCATCACTGACCCATTCAATCAAGGTACAATGGCATTTGCCTTGACAATAATCTCTAATTTGTACATCTGGTGGAGCTGTAGCCTGTATTTGGGAAATCATGACATGAAATGTAGAAATGTTAATGTATTTACTTGAGGGCCACAATGAGGAAATCAATTTACTTTACAGATCCATTTTGCTTTATTGTTACTAGAAACATGTGGCAACATAATGGGAGATATTTCTGATAAAGACCATAAGCCAAACATGCTTCTAGTTTTATTTAGCATCTCTTCTGCGATTCTGTTAACCGCATTCTTGATGTTCTAGGACAGTGATACTCAGACCTCAGTGGTTCAAGTGCCAAATTAGTGTTCATCATTACCCCAAAGATCCACTGTAGTGTGAATTCATTGTTTCATTTACTATAGTACTAGCCATATTTAAACAGCATGGCAGCGGAAATACTTAGTTTATATTATATTACTCTCACAGCAAACAAGTTATTAACTTAGTAGAAGTTCATAACTTAACTGGTTAATAACATGGTAAAACATCCTGACTGGTAAATAACTTAGATGGGTTAACAATTAAATCACACAGTGTTTTAATATCATGTGCTGCTAAGAGGAGACACATTAAAGAGTCACTTGCAGCTCCAGAGTCACAGTCTGAGTATCACTATTCTAGTGTATGTTGTTCAGATTTTCAGGCCCCAGTTCTGCTAAATGGACCACTTAAGAATTAGGTAACTTAGTTTAAACTTTCTTGAGCAACAACAACAACAAAAAAAAGCAGCATTAACCAAAGCATCAAACCAAAAGGCTCATTAGGGGCCACTGTGGCATGGAAACTAATTGTGAGAGGAGGATATCAATCACATTTTGGTGCAAAAAAAATGAGTAACAAATTGAAAAGCAGGAATCACAATTTTATAAGAGTCGTTACTTTAATGCTAACAATTATTTTCATCCCATGCTTTTGGTATATTGCTGGAAAAATTAGAAGCATGGATGGAGGACGGTGGCATTTACTCAGCGGTGGTCACTGGTGGCAAATTTAAACTACAATTAATTAGCAGTGAGGTGCTGTTATAAGAGTTACATGAAAATGTCTGTTTAAACTTACTAATTGACTTGAGACTTTATGTGTACAAAAACGTGATTTAGTACAGAGCTGCATACTTCTCTTCTGTAATCCCAGTTTTGCAGAGGAAGAACTGCAGAGTGACTGGTATGCATTGTCATTCTAATTAATAGTCAAAGAGTGTCACATACACAGTGGTTCACCAAGGTCGAAGCTGTAGGTATACAGGTGTATGTATATAGACACATGCACATAAGGCCAGATTCTACTCTCAAAGACACTGGCACAATCCAAGTGAAACCAATGGGATTCAGTTGGTGTCACTAAGAGCAAAAGTTGTATCTATGTTTCAGTTCATTAACATAGAGTATAGTGAGAATGTTGTGTATATGTAACTTCTTTTAAAGCCAACTGGAAAGAGTTTACAAACAGGTTAATACTCACACACACACACAGTGAGCTGATAAATACAGACACAACCACATGTGTATGTGTGCATGTGTGTAACCTGTTTGCAAACCTTCTTAGCTTACAAGAAATTTTACCATTGACAAATCAATTATCCCTTTATTCTCTCATAGTGAACATTTTATTCTTTTGTCAGAGAGAAGAATAAAACTACCATATAACTAGGTCTGACTTTTTTCAGAAGGAGCAATTCTGATCTCACTTAAACCAGTTTAACACTGGTGTAACTCTGAGGACTTGCTCAAGTATAAGTGGAGCCTTTACGTGGGAGCTGCATTTAGCTCAACACATCTAAATGTAAGAGTTAGAAGATTAAATAATCAAACTAGGCAATAAATGGCTTTTAAACAATAATAATTTGTTTTAAATGATCACAAATAACAAGTCTGGTCTAAGAATTTCCATTGGCACAATTAAGACCTTTTAAAGTGTGTTTTGCATTGTACTGTAATTCATTTGTATTAAAATGTTCCATCACACAAGAAAACTCACAGCAGAATCCTATTTTTAAAGGGCTAATGGCAAGAGGAGGGTCATCAAAAGAATATGGCACACATACAATGTTATAACTTGGTAGCAACAACAGTTGACTGAACGTCTGCATTTTTTTTTTTACCAGCCCCGAAAGATGATAAACATCTCAGGTGTGTTAATGCAACTTTAACAAGTATGGGGGAAAGATCAGACATACATTCTTTTACTAAACCCAAAATGTTGGCAGCAAGGCCACAGACAGTGGACAACAAAAGATTATTTAGAAGCATTCTTGACCATAAATTCAGTTTTCTTATGTCAGCCCATGACTCCTGTTAAGCATGATAGGAAATGTTCCTTGTGCAAGTTTTTAACACTTACCTCGCTAAAAAAAATATATGTCTAGTATTTGTGTATGTACTATGGCCTCCTTAATGGTGGCAGTACAATTTCAGCTTCTCTGCAAAGGAGATTATATTTTACATCAAAGAGTGGTGTACTACTGTAAAAAGGACATGACTTTCTGTACTTAATAACCATCTGAAGTCTGACACAAATTCTGTAACAATCAATATGGCCCTGATTCAGAGGGGCCCTTAAGCAGATGCATAACTTTAAGTACATGACTATTAACTCCAATCGAGCTAGTTGTGCTTAAATTAAGGACATGCCTATATGCCCTGCTGACTCAGAACCTATGCGCTGAAAAGGTTTGGAGTACGTCTTATAATAATGCTAGGGACAGGATCCATCATTTCTACCTTGCCCCAGCAAGATGACTATGACCTTTTCTCATTGACGCCGCTCTTGCTACAACTAGCCTCGCTTTGCCTTTGTCACTGCAAGATTAGATTGCTGTAATGTGCACTTGAGGGGGCTTCACAATGGGACCATTGGACAGCTGCAGCTGGTGCAGAATGCTGCAGTCTGCTTTTTAAGTGGAGTTACAGATTGGAAGCACACGGGACCAGCACACTTTGATCTCTGCACTTGCTTCCAAAAAGGCCCCTGGGTTAATTTCCAGCTATTGGTGTTAACCACTACAGTTTGGGACCTGCTTACCTGACCAACTGCCTCTCGCCCTGTGCAATAGTGCCACAGCTCAGATTGGTGACAGTGCTTGGGCTGGGTAGTCAAGATGAAGCGGCTGCCAGTCTGATCTTTGCAGGAGGCCTTTAGTTTTGGAGCTTGCTCTACCAGAGCCCAAGTTCGTTAGCATTCTAAGCACACGACACGGCCCATCATTCTTCTCGCTTTGCTAAGGCCGTTGAGGAATGGCTGAGCTGAGGTGGGCGTATGTGGAGTCACTTCTTTTGCATTGGTGTCTGATTTTGATTCGTGGGATCTGTGCCTGCAGCACAGGATGCGCACCTATAGCTACCTGTTAGGAATTTAAATAAATACCTGTTTGCCCTTCTAATTGGCCCCAGATTAGCAACCAGCCTAGAAGCAGTTTGGTGTTTGCAATCAAAACTCCTCCTCCACCCTTATCTATTTATTTTTAAGACAATATGCAGAGTATTTGCCTAATGATGGGATAATTGTGTGAGAGCGCCATTGTGATTTACACCTGGAAGAAAAGATTCTTCCTTAGGACTGACAAGTCTGTCATTAAAATAAAATATGTAGCCAGGCGGCAGGCAAGGGATAAAAGACAACAGCTCAGTATTTCAGTGATATGTGAGAAGGCTGTTAAATGTGGTGGCTGTGTCTATAAATCCAAAGACTAAACGGCACTGTGATATCATACACTTGGAATGGATGTCAAACCTCCAGAGCCACAGCAATTTGTAATTGCCCCACTTCTCCTGGGCTTTCTTCTTTTAGTGTCTTCTAAGGAAAGGAAATGGCAGGTCCCGAGCCACCACCACTTCAAAATGGGAACCAGCGAGATCTAGGCTCCTCCACAGTTTAATTTTCGTTATGAAAAAGGGACTCCTGCACATAATGTGGAGACTATTGAAAACAGCCAAGTCACTTGGGAACTATGTCACTTAGGGGTTGCTTCTGGGCTTGCATGTTTACAAAAGCAGGTTTCAATGAATAGCAGCTGGAGAGGCTGAATGGGATGAAGACCCTTGATTTCCTGCAGCGACATGTTGTACCGTGGGACTTGATATTTATATAGGAGTGGGTGGATTGATCTAAACACAATTGAAGTGTTGGGGGGAGATTTTGAGTTCAGCTCCATCACTACACAGAGCAGTGTCCCTTGAAGGCTGTTCTGATGAAAGCCTCCTTTTTCATGAACCTTTAGAAAACCTATAGCTTTAAAGTCTGGTATTTAGAAGCAAATTCAATCTGGAAGCATCGCCAGATAAATCAGTCTGAAAAGGTGCAAGGGATACATGATTGGATTGTGTATGCTTTTGGGTTTCATTCCGCTCCCCGTCCTCTCCACGCACACACACTTCCTGAAATTAATTACTGCATGTTACAAAATAATTTACAAGCTGCAGTTTTATGAAAGAAACTTAAGGGAAGTTGGTTTAACATGCATAAGTACACACACAGAGCACGCCCTACAAAACATCTTAGGGAGAAAGTTATCATCACCTTTATCCTTTCCTTGCAACTGCTCAGCACTGGTTCGTCTACACCTCATTAGAATCATAGAATATCAGGGTTGGAAGGGATCTCAGGAGATCGTCTAGTCCAAACCCTGCTCAAAGCAGGACCGGTTTGTTTTCCATTTCTAAATTCGTTGCAACAGCAGGAATTTCTCTATCTGTGTTTCCTAGGATGGGAACAGGAAGTGGCACTAGCAACCGTTAGCAACCATTCTCTGAAAACATGGTCCGTTCATTCCTAGGGTTATATTTCTCTTAGAGTTTGATGGAGCTGCATCTGTTATCGGAAGCTTAATGGGATGTTTTTTCCCCACTGTCTACATAATAAGGTAATTTTTAGAGCTGCAATGAACTGTTCACCAGAGATTTAAAATCTACCAAAAGAGCCCCAAGACTTAATCCTCTATTTGGCTTTTAGAGACTATAGTATCTGCTTCATTTTACCTTGCAGTAACTTTAAAATCTCCACTTCAAAGCTGTATCCAACAAATCTTCCCACTCCAGTGCTTTCTTGAGAGGTTCACGATTTTTCTGAGAATAGGTTTTGGGTTTGGAGAGACTTTAGGAAGAAAGATTTAATGCAAATGATTGGAATATATAGAGCATTTCAATTTAGTCTCCTAAATAACCGTGTTGTTTACAAGAGGCTTGCACCTTCAAAAGGTGAAGGGAAAACTGTTATCTTTAATCCCATAGGACAAAAAAATCTGTTGACATAAAATGATACATACATACTTTTTAAAGAAAAATAAGTCAGCATTCCTTTTCCTTACCCCCTGAAAAGTAAGTGTCTGATGTTCATTTTCCATGCCACACTAGTAATAGCCTTAATAATGCTGAAAGCATGACAAAGAATAGAACTGCCTACTCCAATTTAAATATTAGTGATCCCAAGGAGTGTTAGAAGGGAAAACCCTAAAATTAAGACCTGCCAGGTAAGAAATTTTTCACATTCCCAATATACCCCACATAATCGCTGCTCCAGATATCATGAAGGCAGTTTCACAGAGGGAATGGAAGTACAGAATGACTATGATAATATTCAGTTGCTCTGAATTAAATATTATTTGGGAGGAATAGAACCAATCATCATACAGCCATCTTTACCAAATTCTTTCAGATCTCTACCTCGTCACAGGAATAGCCTTGTCTTCACTAGGCGGGGAAAGTGTGGTCTTAGCTTGAGTTAACTAGCTCAAGGTAATAGCCTAGTGAAGACCAGGCAGTTTGTGGTTTTCACATGAGTTAGCAGGTCACAGTAAGGACTAGGGGGAAGCTTAGGGATTTCCCTGGCTTGTGAAAACTACAAACTGCCTTGTCTTCACTAGGATCTTGACCCCAAGCTAAGAACACATCTACTTCCTAGTCAAGATACAGCCTTGGAGGTGCAACCATGTCTATGCTATAGACCTTACAATGGCATAGTTCTGCCTCCCAAGGTCTCCTGGGTCACCCCTCTGTATCAGGGGAAGCCCAGTGAGCTTCTGGATGTTAGGGGCAATTCAAGGAGTCTTTGGGAGTCAGGGCAGCCAGATGCTCCATTTTGTTTCAGAGAAACAAATGTTTTGATTTTTCCAAAACAACATTTTTTCAGAATCTTCTTGATACAGGACATTTTGAATTTCCTAGGTTTTGTTCCAAATCGGAATGAAAACTTATATTTGAAATATTGGAATTTCCTACAAAGAGACTTCTCAGGGCCTCTGTCTCTTCCACTGTTCCGCAAAAAGCCATAAGTGTTTGCAGAGGTGTGGCCTATCTTGAACTATTCTTCTGTCATCCTCTTGTTTCTCTTACAGCCTGCTATGAAATTAACCAATATAGTCGTACAGTGAACTTCCCAATACTCAGCTTGACAATATTCATAGATTATTATAGAGCAGCTCCGTACCTGTCAAATATACTATCTTATTTGTCAGCACATAGTTACATTTAATAAGAAAACTACACAAGCACTGGGCTTTGCACAGCAAAATTCTGGATACAGGATAATTTACCATGTCCCCCTTCCAATCACACTAGGCACAGTTAAAAAGCTCTCTCTTCATTTTGCAGTAAATTGAGCTTTATTGTTTTACGTGTGTTAGAACAGGGTTCCTACTCACCACCATTACCAAGACTGTGCATTCTTTGGTACAGAATTAACTAACTAACTAAAAGATTATGGCACCTAAGTATGGAATTTGTGATGTATTAAAAGTGTTTTATTTGATTCTCACTGTTTTCACTGCATCTTCATAAGCACCATTTTCAATCAAGCAAAAAGACGCTGGCATTCTTAGCATTTTACACTAATGGATGCTTTTAAGCAAGGTTCAGTCTGAAAGTGTGAAATACATTGCATGCAAGATTTGTGCATTTTTGTAGTATTTTCTACACATATACACAGCATTGCACTTCCAGATCTGTTTTCCTGCAACCAGGTGATTCAGCAGTGCCCAACGCACAATGTGAAGCTTTTTGCATCATTTAGTAACCAAAGTTTAAATCAGCTCCTTAGCAGCAGAGGAAATGGAGCATCTTACAAAAAGTATCCCATATAATTTGCGCAAATGAGTTTCAATGGGCTGTAAAAATTCAATCTTGGAAATAAAGTGTGTTCTTTGCACATTAGAAATTCCGCTTTTAAAAATGAGGAAAGAAAATCTCTTCCCCCACCACCACCGATATTTTCTTACTGTATCAGGCTACCTAGGCATAGGAAAAATAACCTGGAAAAATAAACCCAGAACATGTTTTCCTTAAAAAGTTACATTTTTAAATATCTTTAAATAAAAATATCATAAGTGCTTTGCGAGGGCAAATTTTCTTATGTTCTGTTTGTACCAGCACTTAGCACAATGGGTTCTTGGTCCATGACCAGAGCTCCTAGGAACTCCCACAGTACAAATAATAAAAATATTAAGCAAAAGTAAGGTTAATGTTGCAGGACCAAAAAAGACAGGAGATTGATATGACTAAGAACTTCCAGAGCTACATCCAGTAAAGACTTTTTTAAAAAAAATCCCTAAAAAGAAAATTAAAATCCAAGGGCTCTGCAAGGGATATAAACCATCAAGATAAAATCCTGTTCACATCATTGTTAATGGAAAATCTCCCATTAATGTCAATAGGATTAGGCTTTCTCTCTTATGCTTCAGGGTCTAAGGCAGCCTCTCACTGGCTTGTGTTAGGAGGATGCTGTCTCTGGGAGCAGGCTATTCCATATTCTACTGCAGGGTTTCTTGCACCTTCTTCTGACATCCTACAGAGGCCATTCAGAGGGAGGATACAAGGCTAGACAGACGGCTCTAACCAATTTCCTGTGGCATTTTTCATCAGCAACAGTGCATGTGTTATTATAGTTATTTAATAGCTGTGTAGCAATTTTCAGACAGGAGACCCTGTAGAACAGGGGTGTCAAACATGCAGCCCGCAGAATTATTTCCTGCAGTCCAACAAGCTCCCCTTCCCCCACTCCCTCCGTGCGCCACGTCCCCACTCCCCTGCCTACCTCCAGGTGCTTCCTGCCGCCAAACAGCTGTTTGGTGGTGCTTAGTGCTTTCCAGGAGGGAGGGGAAAGAACGGGGAGCTGTGTGCTCAGGGGAGGAGGCAGAGAAGAGATGGAGATTTGGGGAAGGGGTTGGAATAGGGGTAGAGATGGGGAGGATTTGGGGTGGGGACTTTGGGGAAAGGGTTTGAATGGGGGCAGGAATGGAGTGGAAGAAACAGGGCAGGGGTGAGTCTCATGGAAGGGGTGGAGTGGGGGGCGGGGGCAGGGGCACAGATGTCAGTGATGCAACCCTCAGGCCAATTTACTAATCCTCATGTGGCCCTCCTGGTGATTTGACTTTAAGATCCCTGCTGTAGAACCCTTTACAAATGGATGCTATATTCAACAAGACACAGCTAGTGGGTGCACTCTACCTGGAAAGGGTGAGAGTAGTCAAGTGCCGAAGGTCCTAATGTCTTGGAATTTTGTGTGTTGGATGGTAACACTTGGTCCAGTTCTGCTTCATTGGTACAATCAAACGACTTACTTAACACACAAGCACTGAGATTTGCACGCTCTCTTTTAAAGAGTATTTGGTATTTGTACGCAGATACTTAAACTGTCCCCACATATGGCCTCCTAGAAGACCTCTGAGAAGATCTGTTCCAAAGCCCACTGAAGGCAGTGGGAGTCTTTCCACTGGGCTTTGACTCATGTCCAGAAAAGTTTTCCTTTCAGTAAATGCCAGCAACTGATTATGAACCAGGGAGGCAGACTCAGAAGACATACGGGACTCACCAGAACACAAAGGGTGCCAAAGATCCGCACTTGAGGTAAGTGACTTGGATGGCAGAGGGGGGAAAAAAATCAACACCCACCCCCAGAAAAGTACAGAATTGTGGTTTGGCTAAAAATGGGACGGAGGAAGTAGTGAAGCTCTATAAAAAGCCGATTCATGTGGGGTTGCTGTTAATTTTCTGGTGATTTTGCATTATACAGATTTACACGCATGAGTTTCACTTCAGTTTTGCCTTCACCTGATCCTTGAGACACAAGAGCAGCACCAGGAATGGATAAATCACAGATTTCAAAAGTCTTTTGCCACCCTCTCTCTGCTCTTCTTGGTGATCCACTCCTCAACATTTGTCCTCCCTCCAAAAATTTGCAATAACTGGAGTGGGGATTTCTAGTATATAATTAATAGAAAAGTATATTTTCTTTGTGTGTTACCTACCCTGCAAGATGATCTCTAAGTACATATCTGTACCCATGAAATAGTTAGCATACTTTGTGTTAAATGTTACATCATAAATGGTGTAATCCAAAACCACTATTGCCTGTCTATTGTAGAAAAATACCCACACAATAAATCCATTAACTTACTAATACTCATCTAGAATTATGGTAATACCAACTACTTAAATACACCAAAGCTTAATTGAATGGATTCGAATTTACATTGCTTGAGGATTCTTTTCAGGAATCCATTTTAGCCGAATAAAATGGAAGCCGCCTTGCTTTGCATCCCAAATCAGACTAATATTGTCTCCATTTTCCCTTTTAAATCTTAAAATGTCACAGCATGTGGGCTGATGACTAGACATGCTTTTCTTTCTGAACAAAAATAAAATACCTGGGCTAAGTTGGCTGACCTCAGCTACATATTAGCAGAAAGACAGAATAAATTAGAACCAATGGGTCAGGTTCTGCATTTACTCTTGAGGGACCACATTTCTTGACCCTGTAGCACTTCAGCATCTGCTTTTTCATACAGATTTGCAAAATGTGACCATGTACCTCAGATCAGCAGAGTCTTGTGTAAATGAGAAGTTCAGTGATTTAAGTATGCAATTAAGTTTATTCATTTTCTGGCCAAAACTCATTGACTGCATGTATTATTTAGCTCTACGTAAACCTTTTGCCTGATGAATATGAAGCTCTGTAAATATTTTGGCAACGGAATACTAAATCTTATAGGCTGAGATACTGAAGATGACATGTTAAATGGAAAAAATTGGTGTTTCTGTGACACAAAGTGCTTTCTTCGTGAAAGCAAATTTTAAAAAGCCCAAATTAGTTCACTGACTCAACATGCTTGACTGATGCATATGTAAGCTGCTGAATGGATCCACATATGAATGGCACCATTACTCAAGGGCAGAAGCAATAACTGAAGAGCCATTGAATAGCTTTTCTGAGATTGTTTTCTTTAGGTGAGAGGGATCTTTGAATACAGTATTAAGAGAAAGCTGGACATATTTTACTAGGACATGCCTCAGGTATGCTTCAAGGCATAAAACCAAGCAACCGATTAATGTCTCAGTCAGACGTGTCTGGAGTGTCTTAATATGTTACAGTATTGATCGGTTATTTCTACCTTTTTTCCCTAAAGGGATAAATGTTCAAAAACCTGTGTGGGCGCAGAAACGAACTCACATCGCTCCCTGCGGCTCAAGCAGCAACACACGCATAGGATCCCCTTTAATATGAGTCAATAACAGTTTTCTGGGTGCTGCCAGCGTTGGGGGCTGGCACTGAAGGATGAGCCTGTGAAAATGGGATAACCCGCGGGCATGTCAAAGACAGGCAGGCACCACCGCACAGAACCAGCTTAGGCCGTCTAAGGCCCCAGTCTGCAAAGACAGACTGAGAACTGACTTGAACTAAACAGGATTACTCACATGCTTCAAATTAAACAAGGGCACAAACCTTTGCAAGAAAGGCACGTTTCGCAGGGACAAGCCCGAAGGCACAAACAAAGCTTGCTGCAGTGGTTGCTGGGGCAGCCACTGCAGTCCTGAGAAGCAACAGACATGGCACTGTAGAACACATGAACACTTTGCAGCTGATGGATGGCTGGGGCTGTCCTTGCATTAAAACTAGAGTGACTTGTCCTCGCTGCAGCTAACACATCACCCCCAGAATAACGCCCCCCCTCCCCTTTTTAGGAGTGACGACAAAACCTCAGGGAACATTTTGGTTAAGTGGGAGTTGCATCCTTAGGCCCCATTAATAAGAAAACAGAGTGAATCTTCTCTTCTATTTCCATGCAAGCTCTAGAGACAGGGTAGTCCAGAGGTATTGGGTATCTCTGGGAAAACCTAGAGGGCTTGATCCTTGGGGTGCAAACAGGAGCACGGTATAGGACTGACACATCCAGGCCCCCATTTATAAATGTAATGGTGCTCAGTTCTGGTTACTTTAGCATATTAAAAGGGAAAATTCAGATGGACACTTCTTCCTGATGCTTCTGCCTCATAGAATCAGAGGGGTAGCCGTGTTAGTCTGGAATTGCAGAAATGACAAAGAGTCCTGTGGCACCTTAAAGACTAACTAAAGTATTGGTATTAGCCCATGAAAGCTTATGCTCTAATACTTTAGTTAGTCTTTAAGGTGCCACAGGACTCTTTGTCACTTCTGCCTCATAGAAGGCAGTCAACCCAAGGGGAAGTGACATCTGGAGTATTACAGACAGGTAGGGGTCAGAGACAGAAATGTTTCCAAGGGTCCTCCCATTCTCTCTCACACCCACAATCTTATTTTCAATTAATTGTCAATTCTCTTCCCACTTTGGTATCCAGAGTGTTCACAGCTTCATATTTGTGAGTCATTTCTAGTCGTAATCCTATTGTATGCAGCGCTGAAGAAACCAGCAGCTTTGTACTAGTTTCACATTCTGAAAAGTTCTTTTCTATTAGTATTTGAAGCTGCTAGGCTCCTTGCCAATATGCATAGTGTGGCAGAAATTTTCAAAAGCAGAGTAAGAAATTTGAATATTCAACAATGCAAACAAAAAATTACTAGCCTAGTAACAGTCTAAAAGCTTCAATTCTACAGATTTTACCTTTTTAAAATGTGCATTAGAAAATTAAACCCCTTTTAGCTAAGGCTGATAGTTTTACTTTCACTACTGAACCTGAGAATGCTATTGAGCATGTGTTCTTTGTTTCCATCTCTCATGCAGTGAGCTTTTTCATCCGATGGGTTAACTAGAGAAATTGCCATAGAAAATAGATTCCAAATGTCAATTATATTTATACTCAATAGAAAATTGTAAGCTGTACACTACATGAAATGCCACAGGCATAAGTGACAGTTTTAGCTAAATTTCAAGAGAACTTGTATTCATATATTTGACATGCGAGTGTTGAGGTTACATGGATTAGCCAAACCAAGCAAGATTGCAGACACATTTAAGAGCTTGGTTTCATAAGTGCTCAATTTTTATTTTATATGCCAATTGGAAATTTGGCTGTCATCCTTTAGGACCGAGAGTAGGAACTATGGCGCTTAACCCAGAATGTGGAGTATTTTTGTTTAAAGCTCTGTCTTCAGAGTAAAGCTATTATGTGAGCAGTGTTTAGTTTGGATAGTTATTAATGAGCAGGCATGAAATGTATCCTTTGTGACAATACTTCTATATTCCCTCCCAGAAAAAAAACAGACAGGACTAATGAAGCTTTTACATTTTGTTCTGACAATATATAAGTTTCTAGTATCAGCTGTAGAAAACTGTTGATACAATGCTGAATTTCCAAACACTTATTCAGCTGCAACTCAAGAAAAACAAGGGTAAAAAACCTTACAAGAAGGTGGCAATTACTACAAATACTAATATTAGAATCCCTGAAGCTTTAAAGTTAGGATTAAGTTTAAACGTAACCCAAAGTTCTGAAGTTATGGTGATGGGTTATCATTCACAAAGCAACTACCAGGGAAGAAATGGGTTCTGTTTTTTTAAAAAATAAAGATTTCCAACAAATTACTTAGCAAGGTTTCTAATTTCACTGCTGTCTCCACCAGGAAGAGAGCTAGAGGCTTTATTTTATTCTTAAATGAAAGCTTAAGTTTTCATTCATTTGACACCCTTTAAAAGTACACTCAAGCCCAAGAAGCCATTTTGACATTGCTGTTTCAGAAAGCTACTATTCACTTGCCAATATAACTGCCCCTGGCTCAGAAACGGTTCTGTGCAGTAGGATCTAATTAAAGTTTATTTGAACTTCCTATGGCTTTTTTTGGAAAGGGGTGAAGGGGGAAAAGGTGAGAAGACATGTTATTAGAAGAAAGTCCAAAACATGAACCAGCAACTGCTTCCTCTCTCATCAAACTCCTGTCTCTCACAAATGACAAGCATTTGGGCAAAGAAATCTACTCACCAGCTACATATGTGAAATGTGAAGTTGGAAATGACCTTTGAAGATTTTTCAAGGAAGTGGGACAAAAGCAATGTGATACTCTGTATCTTGGAGGAACAGCCTGTAACCTCCATATTCCTCATTTTTGTGTCATTTGGACATTGCATCTAAAGCATTCCTTGTAAGGTATCAGGGGAAAGGCCATGATCAGTTGAAAGGCGTTGTTCTATCTAAACGTATCATCAATGCATATGAAATTATAAGAATTGTGTTGTATGGTTTTCACTAAACTATTCTGCAGGTTTGGGAGACACCCTGATACTACCGGAGACAATGACACTGGAGGTAACCAAAACCCAGGTGGGTGCTACTGAACAGCTGTCATCAGCCATTGTCCACCAAGGGAGCTACAATTCAATGACTCACCTGCATTTGGCCACCCTGGGGGAATGGCTCAACCTTGCTTGGGGATTCAGCAATGCTCAGAAGACATGCCTGGACTTGTATTTTCCAAGCACATGGGACTGAAGATCTAAAACAGAACACAGCGGGATTTTCTCCTGCCTCTACCTATGCCACAAGCAACAAGGACACGGAGAAGACTTAAGCAGAGGAGACTGGTCCAGATTTCAAAGGTGAAATCTGCATACCATGAACTGCACTATCTAGTGGGGTGAGAAAAATTGCTTAATCTAGTTGTTGCCCAGTCTAATAGCATTGAGAGTTTAGACTGTGTGTTCATATTTTATTTTGGTGGCTAACTCTGACTTTTTGCCTATGACTTACAATCTATCTTTTGTAATCAATAAATTTGGTTAACTGTTTATCTTTACCAGTGAATTTGCCTGAAGCATGGGGCAAATATGCTTAGGTTTGCAAAGGTGGGCATCTGTCCACGTTCCATGGATGAAATGGTGAATTTATAAAAATGCACTGCTCATTTATTACTGCTTGAGCAGTGCAAGAACTGTATATTCCTGGAGTACAGCACTGGGAGTTGCAGGGGACTTCACTCTGGGGCCTTTGCCTTTGTGATTCATGAATGGTTCTGGAAGCATTCATGCAATAGAGTTGGGTGTGGGTCTCCACCGCATTGGGTGCTGAGTAATATCAGTATGTAGAGGGGTTTGCTACTGGTCACTAGCAAGGCATTGTGAAAGTGTTCATGAGGCAGAGTGGTCTTCAGGAATCCTGCCTCAGCTATAGCTATGGCAAGACCCCACACTCTATTACATATGGACATTTTTAAAGTTGTTTTTAGTTTAACTCCGATGTCTGATATTTCTGTACATTGTCCCAAACTGACATTGTTCCAACTGCCTTTTAATAGCCTCCTCACGAGGGCGTGCTAGAATGTAAGATTTTTTTTGGTGAAAAATTTTAACGTTGTGTTTTTATTCCATAGCAGGACAAAACCAAAAACCTTCCAAAAAGTTTTGCAAAGAAATGGGAACAGCCAATAGGCCAGCAGTTAGGGCACTCACCTGACATCCAGGAGATGTAGATTGAGGCTGGGAAGGGTACATCCCAAGTGAGTGCCTTAGTTATTAGGCTCCTGGCTCTTCTGGGATGAGGGGGTTTCAGTTTGACTAAAATTGATGAGAAAGCATCTAGACAAATTTTGTTGAAAAAAGTATTTCCATGAAATGTTGCAATTTTCCAAATAAATACATGTGGTTGAAAAATTTTCCACCAGCTCTATGCCTCAAAGATTTCTGAAGAGAACTGCACTGTTATTGAGTCTGTATATAGTAACATCAGATCCTGACTTCTGATAACAGAGGAACTGGAGCAAATGTAATTTTATTGTATTAGCAGTTTTGGAAACTGCATGAAGGTAATAAAAATCCCCAAGTTTTTCCTACACCAGAGCTTACACTTTCACAGCTACCAACGTGGTTTTGTATTTGTTTTCCAATAATATTTTCAATTGAGAAAGCCTTTGTAAAGCATAGGCAGCATTACTAGAAGAAGCTTGGTTCCTACCCACAGCAATTCCGTGAGCAGGAAGTGTTGACAAGATCAAGCAGTGCCATCACCTCTGTTTCAGCTTTTATGAACTAATCAAATAATTGTTTGCTCCTGTTGCTGTTATGTAGGCTGGCACAGCATGCAACTCTGTATGTTACCTTGATAGCAGAGATTTTATTATTCCCTGTAAAATACTGGGCATCCTTGAATATGATCAGAACTGCATAAATTCAGAGAGTAAAATGCTAATCAGGTCAAACTCTTTAGCACAACAGTCTTTCTTCATTTGCAGACCCCTAAAAAATTTCAAATTGAGGTGCAGACACCTTTGGAAATCCTAAACGTTGTCCGGGGATATGCACAGGTACGTAGGCCACAGGTTGAAAACCACTGTGGTAAAGGATGCATGTTTCAGATATGTTCTAGATCTGATTTCCCAATATTAGCATTAATTTCTAGGTAAAGTTTGGTTCTAGTATAAATTAGCATATTTTCAAAAATCATGCATTTTTTGAAAATTTGACTTTAAAGTTATTCAACCATCCCCCAACTCCTTTGCATTTGCTGAATAGAGCTCACAGGAAGCATTCACGATCTTTGCAATCCAACTGTCCCCTCCACAACCAAATTAACACAGAAAAAAAAGGTTGTTTCAGGTATCTTTGGTGTATAGTCTACAAAAGCTTCAACTTTTCCCTTAACTTGTCCTCCCCTCCCCCCTCCCATGTTGCTACCCTAACACCATGAATTCTAATTACTCTTTGCTCTAGTTACCATGATAATGTGGAAGTTAACATTCTTGTCTTAACTTCTCTTCCCTTTTAAAAAAGTCTGTAAAAACAGGTCAAACCATAATGAAGGCAGTTGCTCTGATCCTAAAAACACTAACATTAAGTTTTATTGAAATATTTAAGGAAACAGTTTCAAAAAGGAACGTTTAGTTTTCTTCTTCGCATAAGGAAGCTGTCAGCCACTAGTTTCTACAGGTTTAGGCAGAATACTTGGTTGCTTAAGACTATTATGCTAGCCATGAGTATGTTAAAAAAATTACTAGCCAGAATCTCATTAAATAAGTGTTACAGCTAAGATTTTATGTATGGCAAACTACTGCTGTCAAGTTGCTGGTATTCATTATCCACAGTATGCTGGGTGATACACAAAAATACATTGTAAATATAAGCCAGTATTGTTATTGTGATGTACCTTAATATATTTTCGTCAACTCACCTCCCACTCCAGCTGACAAAAGAATTCTAAAAAAAATAATGTTTTTTTTTTTTTTTTTTTTTTTTTTTTTTTTAAGAACCTTACATTATAGCCTCAAGCGTTCCAGGCAAACTGCCTGCGGAATGAAATTCTCTATTCACACTTTCTTAGGAAGCAATACCTATATAACTAAACATGCCACTAGTGACAATTAAAAGAATTAAGAGTTTATGGGTCATTATACCTTGTAGGACATTCAAATTAGACTTTTAAAAACATATCAATATAGACAAGTACTGGAGGCATTCGCTGAATTATATTTAGAGCAAAGCAGGAAACAAAGCCATTCTGAAAGGAATTTTTAATGTTTATTCCAATATGGGCAGCAGTATGCAAAAAATATCTTTAAAAACATAACAAAACCTAATCCTTTTAAAGTTGATGAAATGAAGATAACCTTTATGCCTCTCTAAGTTATGCTAGCAACAGACATAAAAGCAGATTTCTGGAGCAGCGTAGGAAAGCACTGTTATATTGTAACACAATGGTTTAGTCTCTATCAATTTGATTTCAAAATGGGTTTCCTCCATAAGGAAAAGCTTCATGACTACAAAATAAATTAAAAAAACCCTAACTTTTGAGGCCAACAATTTTAAAATGGCTTTTATTTATTGAAAACTGCTACCTAACCACTGTTTGGGAAACAAACATTAGTTTGAGTATTTCAAGCTAGGAAAATCTTGACTTTTTACATGGGTTTTCCAGCCCTACACTAGAAGAGTATTTGTCTAACAGTATACTGTACAACTTTTACATTGTAATTACTGTAGGAAAAAAACAATAGCTTCAGGAAAAACATCAAGAATTCCAAGGCTTCCTTTAAGAAATCCTATAGCAATCACAAGTAAGCTGTTCAATTATTTTGACTAACCAGCCATTTTTATCTGTTCAGTCCTAACAAGTTACATATTGATTCTACAGGATCTCTCGAACCCTACGTTGCCTTTTCATGTACAATTAAATGAATTTAATGCTGATAATTGACAACTTGTAAGGCTAAAGTCCTCTGTCCAAACTTTCACTTCATTCTATCACGCCATGGCAGCTTTATGAGCCGGCCAAAACAGTAGTTCAGTATATGCCTGTTCTATCTTTAGACTCTGAGCTGGTATTACCAACCAGGCTAACAAATTAATTGCTAGTGAGATATAGAAATATGCCCACTGAACAAACACTGAAGTGTTCCTTTATTTGACATAGGGGAAAATAGCTTTTATACAATGGTAATATTGAGTCTGAGCAGGGTTAGGTTTGATCTTCTATTTCCAAGACCCTGACCCATTCAGTTTTCTGTACCTGTTAGCAATGTAATTAAATAGCAATTGCACTCACAAGCATAGTGCGATAGGTGCTGCCATCTTCACCATCATAGAATTTTAGCATATTTAGTGTCAAGCAGTTCTCAGCCAGCCTATCCTCACATAGGTGTGTGAGCTGTGATACTCAGACACAGATAAAACTAAACAGAACTAAATATATCAGATCTCCGCCACAGAAAACTAGAAAGCTCTTACTGAGTACTATTATTTATGATAAGCACCACTTGAAAATTGCAAGGCAGCCTTTAGCAAGCCTGCCTCTGCAAAAGAAAATGTAGGAGCAAGGCACTAGGATACAAACACCTCAGGAATGGAGGTTGTTCCAAACTCTGAAATGTTCGCAACTCTGAACAACACATTATGGCTGTTCTTTCAGAAGTTTACAATTGAACACTGACTTACTGCAGCTTTGAAACTTTACTATTAAGAAAAACGCTGCTTTCCCTTTTTTAGTACAGGTTGAACTTCTCTAATCTGGCACTCCCCGGTCTGGCAAAACCCAAGGTCCAGCATAGGTGCCAACTCCATGGGCGCCTATGTTGGAAAAAATTAGTGGGTGCGGAGCATCCATCAGTGCCAAGCTCCCCACTCCCCGTGGGCGCCAGCGGCCCTGCACCTACATCTCCTCCTCCTCCCTCCCAGCACTTTTGGAACGCTGCAAACAGCTGATTCACGGAGTTCAAGCTCCAGGATGGAGGGGGGAGGACCTGGGACCAGGACCCCGGGTGGCAGCAGGGCTCCCAGGCGGTGGGGGCCCTCCCTCACACTGGCCAGAAATCCTGGGGGTGCTATAGCACCCCAGCACTCCTACTTCCCATGCCTATGGAGACCTGTTGGCACTCTGCATTGACTTCCCATGGTTCAGCAAATTCTCTGGTTCGACACTGGTCAGGTCTCAAGGGTGCCAGACTAGAAAGGCTGAACCTGTAGTTTACATTTAACACAAATGTACTATACATATTTGCTTTTTTTGGTGTCTCTCTGCTGCTGCTTGATTACAAACTTTCAGTTCCAAACGAGGCATCTGGTTGACCAGTCACTGAGGTTCTACTGTATTGCCAAGATTATGATACTGACGTATATGTAGTCAGCCTGCCCATATCAAGCACTAGTTCTGTCTCATGCACACCCATGAATCCATTCCTGAATCATTTACTTAGCTTTAGCTAGGCATACACATGAGCACAGATGAAGCCAATTAAAAAAAGTCAAGCTTGGATGTAGTGAAATCTTTTAATTTTAGAGGTGCTGCAACTGAGCTTTTATTCTTTTTAACCTGATGTGTCATGCCATTAATCAAGAAAATTATTCTAGAAAAGATACCCATAGTGTTAAATTTATGTAGATTCACTACCTTATGAAGAAAACTCAAATACAGGTGTAGGAAAATGTTCATTTTGACTATGGGAGGTCTGATCTTGTGATCAACAGCTGAATTTGTACCTCTTTCAATAAAACCATTGCTAGCTGTAGTTCAAAGGAATAAATAGGGGTCCAGAAGATAAACGACAAAGTAAAGTTACTCCCCTTTTTCCTGAAAATGTTTTATTTTTAAAATGCTGGAGAAAAGTGTTTAAGATCAACTACAAATACTTATTCCTGTACAAGGCAGCATTAGAGATCTGTGAACATTATCAGTTTAGCTTTATTCCTTTAAGGCATTTCATAAGAAACAGAATTTATCCTGATATGTAAACAATTTGTTCCTTTAAAAAGATTTACTTATGTACTATGTGATACAGGGATTACCACATTTAAAACACAAACTTTTGTCATTCAATAAAAGAACACAACAAGAACTTAAGTGATCAATATCCTGGGACTGCAGTAACGAACTACAAAGCATTCTTTAATAAGTACTTGAGTTTTAGAGTTTTCAGCCAACCTCCCAGACATTTTATCCGGGTGGGTAAATAATGTGTGTTTGCGATAGAGGAAAGGGGAAGGTGAATAGTTATTATACATAACAGGCCTTGTGCTCTGAACATAAAAACTTTAGAATCAAGAGAGTCAGGCCATAGTTCACTTCACCTAGTATTCTCCACAATACATTTCTTTCTCTCGTTTTCTTAGGAAAGGGAATTACCCAGATTCCCCACTTTTTTATTTAGTGTTTGGATTGACAGCCTGGGCTTTGAAGTCCTCCAATTAGTAACACAACAAGTACAGCCGGCAGCTGCAGTACAAGCCTTCTCACAGGCGTACATCAGTGTGCTTCAACTCTGACCCTGAAGGATTTCCTATATGGGAGAAAGGGCAATTTAATCTCTACTTATATTCAATTGTTAGCTTCTCTGCTAAGAATGCCAACCATAGGCTTAGACTGTGCGAGGGGAAACTCATTCATCAGTATTGGGATGAAGACCACCATGTCACATAGGACAGAAGTCTTCACAGTAATGATCTTTGATAATTATCTACCACATCTGCATTTGATCCAGAAATAAAAGGCTCTGCACTCAATTATTTGCCAAGCCAATCAGTCTTCAAACAGTATGGGGAAAAAAGAGATTAATCACATCTGCATTGGAAGTGAAGTATATCATGAATACTGCATAACAACTGCTAAGTTATTTAAGAGGCCTAACACATGCCAATTCTGGACAGGTAAAACAGACAGCTAGAAAACTTGGCTCCCTTTCAATGCAAGCACTGCCATTTATAAAAAGTGGTGTGTAAGCTAAAATACAAAAGGATACCTAAAAAGCTAGGTGTTGGCAATTAAATCCAAAACAGCATGGGTATATATCAAGGCAAAACAAGAACTGACTAGTCCATAGCAGTGCTAAAAATTTACCTTGTATCAATTACTGTTTAAATGGTGGTTAAAAGCAATATTATAAAAATTGGAATGGGACAAGGCTAATTTATATTCTGCAACTTATATAGTGTGTTTGTGACTGCACCTTCCAAAAGTTAATGCAAATGTTTTTATGCTATCCATATCTTTAAAAACAGAGTATTTCAAGAGGTGTACACTTATATCACATTGTTCAAATTGAGGCAAACTTAGCTGTAATAAAGGCTAACTTTGTTTACAACAAGAGTCTTCCATAAGATGTACACAGCTACACATAAAATACTGATTGAAATCTGGAGCTGTACATGTTCAGCAAAGAGCATGTACAGTTCTATTCACACTAAAAATCTATTATATGTATTTACCTCTAAAATCTGTCTTCAAAATTCTTGTCCCTATGTGACAGTGAAGAAAATATGTTCCAGTTAGACATATACCTCTAAGTTTCATATGAAGAGGGAGAAAAAAGTGTTGCAATTTTTTGAAGAGACTTTGTCCCTCCTCACCCCCAAACAGGGCTCAATTGTCACTTTAGTATCACAAGAACAAACTGAAATGTAAAAATAAAAAAAGTCAACAATATGTAATGGAATTGGTCACAAAGGGGGTAAAAAGTTAAACTGTATCAGTTCTCCATCTAGCTCACAGTATCCACACTGGAAGTTTCTCTAAAATTAAAATAAGTTCACTAAGAGTTGAAGGTAATATAATACTGCAGCACTATGAAACTGAAGAGATGGGATTAAGTGGTGAGCCCATTTGTGTAAGTACTTTATCCAGCCACTGAAGGGGCCCATGAAGATGAATTTCTATCCAGCATGGGGTGCTTGTGACATCTTGCCGATGATATTCCGCTCCCCAACCCTATAAAAACGAACAAATGTTATACCTTTGACATTCTGAGTGTATACACTTAATCCAAACTAATGTTAGCAACAGAAAATACACAAGCAACAGAAAATAGTTTTAAATGTCCTACATCCTATTAGAGGCCCCCAAATAAGCAAGAACAATTATAATCTAAAGGGAAAAAGAGGAAAAAAGAAAAAACAAGAAAGGATGGTGTTGAGGTTGTCACTGGACAACAACTCAAGAACTCTGGGTTCTGGTCCTGTCTCTAACACAGACTTCTTATGTAACCTTGACCAAGGTTAATCCCTGGGTCTCATGTCTCCATTTATAAAATGGGTATAATACTTCCTTTCTCCCAACTTATGTCTGCTTTGTTTCAGCTCTTCACGAAAAAGACTGTCTCAGTATGAGTTTGTAGAGTACACAACATGATGAGGTTCCAATCTAATTTGGGGCCCATAGAGACAACCACAAAATGTACATAACAGAGAAAGTGCTGACACTAATACTGTATAAGATCATTGATGGACTTCAAGTGATAGAAGCAAAAATTCCACAAGTTATTGGACTTGAAGCTGGTATTAATTCAGGGAAGTCCTATGGCTTGTGCTATACAGATGGTCAGACTAGGTGATCATTGATCCTTTCTGGCCAATCAAAAAAAAAAACAAACACATCTATGAAATAACTCTAGAGGCTCAGAGGAGTTCTTTGTAAAGAAAGAATCCCAGGAGTAAATTAGAGCCATACCTTTTACTTCAGAATTGCAGAAAAAGATTTTTTTGGCTATGTATTTTCAAAGTAAGTACTTTGTGAGTACAAAAATACCCCACATGTTCCATGGAATATTGCACAAGAACTACACAGATGGGCCGGAAGAGTGGCCTCCACAAGCAATAAAACCTAAGAGCATCACTGCTCCATGGCACTTTAACAAAATAAATTACTTTACAAATGTGTTAAGTCAGCTGTGTTAAATTACCCATCAAATATCCTCTCCCTCCTTTAAAACCCACTTTTCACAAATCCTTCCTCCACTGACCACCTTACAATAATCTCTACACAAACTTCCTTTTTTAAAACTGTACAGACTGAGAACTTTAACCCTGTTAACATCTGTGTCTTATTCTATTTTCTGTAATGAGCCATGCACTACTATGGGGCTATACAAATGTTCACTATACATTTTGTTTCAACCTTGAATACCCAATATCCTTTTAAAGGCCAAATACAGAACAGTTTAGTGGCACAATTCACCTCTTTTACTACTGTAAAAGTCAGACCATTTATTAAGAGAAAACCAGTTTTCTTTTTTAAACTACAGATGACATTGCAGAATTATTATTTTTTTTTAATTTAAAGAATACAATTTGGCTGCATAAATTTTAAACAAGTCTTCATTCTAGAAAAAGTATACTGAAGGCCCAAGAGGTTGATGAAATTCATCTAAGAACTCGAACTTCTTTAGGGGAGCAGGAATTGAGGAAGGCACAAGGAGTCGTCAAATTGTTATATGTGGATTCCTTCACTTTTACCATATCGATCACAGCCACATTAGTGGTCCTGTAAGTCACTTTATTCCTGCCGTGTAGTTCAAATTGAATCACAAGTGCATATTACAAGTTTCCTTTAGAAATGGGAGTTTACAAGACTTATGGCATGCTTTGGATCATAGAAAGGAAGTATTTAAGTGGATCAGATGGAGCAGGGGACCTGCTGTACCACTATGGCCAACACACTCACCTGGCAAGTAGCACACATAAAACACTAATGATACTCCAACAAAAAATGTCAGATTAGAATGTAAAAATCATGTTATATTGCAAATAAATTTCTGTAGTACAGCATCAATGCCAATCTGAATACTTAGCTTGAACCTCTCTCATTCCACAGTAAATGTAAATCCTTAGATAAAGAATTTATTTACCTTAACAAAACTCATTCGAATGGTGCACATTTTGGTGAGCTCATACACTGCCTCAAATCCATGATTGACAGACTGAGCTAAAAGCTGAGCAAACTCCTGATTGTTAAAAATTTTAAGGCTGCAGCCACTGGGAATCTTGCACACAGTTGTAGGGTGAAAGCCATGATGGTAGTTGCAGTTCCTGCTCTGTACAAATATGCTGCTGTCACTTAAGCATTCAGCATACACTTCCCCACCAACATAGTAGAGATGAACTCCTTAAAAACAAAAGAAAATAAGATTAAAAAACTGTTCCAAGTTTTAATCAAGCAGTATTTACTGCAAATAATTCCCTTGAGCTGAGACAATTTTAGTCAGACTTCCATTTGAAGAACTCCCCTGAAAAGATTTTTCCAGTCATAAATGCACATAAGCAGTTCATCACATTTTTTAATTTCAAAACTATTTCATTTTATATCAGCCACTAGATGGCCCTCTCTCATCAATTATAGGACAGAATGCCTAATGGCAGGGTAGGCAACCTATGGCACTTGTGCCGAAGGTAGCACACGAGCTGATTTTCAGTGGCACCTCACACTGCCCGGGTCCTGGCAACCCGTCTGGGAGGTTCTGCATTTTAATGTAATTTTAAATGAAGCTTCTTAAACATTTTAAAAACCTTATTTACTTTATATACAACAATAGTTTAGTTATATATTATAGACTTATAGAAAGAGACTTTCAAAAACGTTGAAGTGCATTACTGGCATATGAAACCTTAAATTACAGTGAATAAATGAAGACTCGGCACACAGCTTTTGAAAGGTTGCTGACCCCGGTCTAGTGTCTGCTCAAAGCAGCACTAGACCCTCCCAGAACAATGGATGCATAATCTACAGATGTACCTCCACACACACCACAGCTTTCAAGATCCATGGGTCCTCCACATGCCTATCCCAATATGTAGTGTACCGCAGGGTACTAAATGCCCCAATAGCAACTGTGTGAGTGAAACCAGATAAACAATTACTACACTCTCAAATGAACTCACAAAGGAAAACGATAGAAGATAAACACCACACCACCTGTGGGTGAATATTTTTCAAAGTAATCACTCTGTATCTGACCTATTAGTCCTCATCCTCAAAGGAACCTGCACACTTTCAAAAGATGAGCCTGGGAGCTTAAATTAATAACTTTGCTAGATACTAAACATCAGAGTGAAGAGAGACACTGGATTTATGGCTTATTACAACAATCTATAACCATCTAACAACCCGTCCCCCTCAGCTGACTTCCCTCTTCCCCATGACTGGGACAAAAGCTTGTCTCTCTCACCAACAGAAGTTGGTCCAATAGAAGATATTACCTCACTCATCTTGTCTCTCTAATATCCTGAGACGGACACAGCTACAACACTGCATATAATAAAAGAAGACCTGAACTGATCTTTCAGACTGATAGCTATTGGTGAACACATCAGATCCACTGGGAGTCTGGGGTGGGATGAAGTTTGGGGAAAGGAACTTCGAAGCAGATTGCTTTGTCAGCTGATCAACTGCAAGTAGCTCACAGTGGATTTGGGGTTAAGCCTCTCTCTCATTTAATTCTGTTCTATTCTGCTTCTTTCCTGTCCCACTACTCAGATGGCCTTCCCAGGGTAAGGTATTGATTGGGGATCTCTGAGGAGTTGAATTGGAGAGGTAGGCTATGTCGAGTTGAAGAACAGAGGTACATAGCAGGCTGTGACACAAATGTCTGCTTCTCCTGGGGAAAATAAAACTCAAGATGAAGAAATAACTTTTAAGCTGTTTAATTCTGAAATTTCAAAAGTGACCCATGGCTGAGGTGCAGTGCTTTTACAAAAATGTGAGAAGTCTGGCATTTTTTGTGGCTGTGTTGCTATAGTGACGCCAAGAAAGGGGAGAAATTCAGGGTAAATTTCATAAGCAGATAATATAACTATTCCCTTGTGAGGTTAACAGAAATCATAAGAGAAAATTCAACTGTCCCAGGAACAGTGACTCTACACTTATTCTAGAGTTAAAATTCCATTATTAAGATTAGAAATTTTAACTAACTTTTAACTTATGCAAGCCTATCTACCAAGTACGCCTGGGAGAATTCTGCGCCACGTGAGATGCACAGAATTCATGTATCCTTCAGATTTCTTTGCTTCCCTGCAGAAAAATGACTTTTTGACAGCGTAGCAAAGGGAAGCCACAAGAGCACTCACGCAACTCTCCCCAGAAGTATGTTTTGGGCACCCAGGGCAGATTGCAGAGAGGTAGATCATGGTACAGCAGGACTGGAGAAGACCCAGCTGCTGGCTGACCCAGGGGAAAACTGCAAGACCTGTCAATCCCATCCCTCAACCATCTTGGATTCACTCCCGACAAAACAGATCCTTATAGCCTTAGTTTAGTTTTGCTTTCAACCTACGCAGGGTATTTAAACATAGTAGACAGCACTCAAATATTCTGAGTGAACAGAGAACAAAACTCTCAACTATTAAGTAGCAGCAAGAACTTTTTCTGAGGAGCAACGTAAAATGGTAATTTTATCTATGGAATTTGACAGATACTCCCAGACCCTACAATTCTGTTGGAGTGCTGGCACCGAATACAGTACAGTCACAGCGGGCATGTTTGTTAACAGTATTCTTACTCTAGAAGAAGGGGATTTTTATATTGTACATCATTTAGGTAAGTTGGATGGATTCTGTGATCAGCATTCTTCAATGTGCATCACATATACAAATAAGTATAAATCATAATTTGTTTAAATTAACCTTTTCTCCAGGCTTATTATGTGCCATTGCAACCACCGTATATAATTTCAATTTCTGCACATTACAATATGTCTGTTTTCAATTAAGTCTTTGCTTGCCAACCTATTATCATAAAGGAGGCATAAAGTACGCTTATGAATTACCTTTTCCAATATGTCGCCTAGTGTTCTCAATAGTTGAGTTGCGATTAACATTGGAAAGCAAACCTAAGCAGAACCTGTTTTTATTGTTAGAAGGATCTGTAAATCCATCCACTAAGACACTGGTGGAGGATGCATGAAAAGCCTCTCCGACGCGATTGTTTAATTCATAGTACACAATTGAACACCAGTGCTTGGGCTCTTCATAAGCAACAGGTTGAACATCTATAATAAAATGAAATTAAAATAAGTCAATATGTATTTCAGTTTAGAAGCATTTAACAATTCCTTCCATATAGCAGTAAAAACTTGTTCCCGCAATCTCCCGTCTGTATCCGATGCTCAGACTTGAAAGGCAGTATGATATAGTTAAAAAGGCCACTACCAATTTGTTGAAATCTAGTCAGTTTAAGAAAGAGTGAGTAAGAGCACCTTCAGGTACTACTCCTGCCCTGAGTTAGTCTGAAAATTTTGTTTCATGATCATTTTCTTATTTTGGTGCCTTTCCCACTTTGAGGCTTATGTGAAAGACTCATACAAACAAAGGGGAAAAGTGTTATAAAATAAACAAGAAGAGAAAGATTTTCTATATAAACTTATTTATAATTGACATTTTGAGGCCTGATCTTCAGGAATGCCAAGCAAGGACAACTCCTTTTCAAAGGGAAAAGGTAGAGTCTGAACAATTTTTTTTTTGGGGGGGGGGGGGGGAGGGAGGGAGGGAATCAGACCCGTTATTAAAAGCAGCTCTATTCAAAAAAGCTTTGTTTTTGTTGTTTTCTTCTTAACTGGTTTAAAAATAATAAGCCAACCAACAAAACGGTGTAAAACTGAACTAGATAGGGGTTGTTTCATCTTGCATTCTCTTCCTGGTGGCTGCTCCTCCTTGAACAACCCTGGACTTCTTCCATTTTCATTTGCAAATTATATCTACTTAACACCACATGAATTACTCCAATTAAGTCACCACTGAATCTGGCTCTCAGCATTAAATAATGCATTAAATAATGCCAACCAAAAATGATATACCATACTCTCTTACCTCTGCTGGATATATTTGGCATAATTTGAGGAATCATAGTGTTGCTTGTGTCCATAGACTGTGAATTATCCTGCCCCATCTGATCTTCAGGAGGCATATATGCAGGAGGTGGAGTATCAGCTTCAAATAAGGGAAAAAAATGCACAAAATTAAAACTATAAATGAGGACTGACAGATGCCATCAAGTGGAGCATAAGGCCTTCCTTTGCTCACTCAGCTATGCCACACTGAAATGTTGTCAGGTGCTTGATTAGAGTGATGAGTACATACACATGCTTAGTTAGATGCATTTATTAAGAGTCCCAAGTCAATATTCTTCATCACAACTCATTGCTTCAGTATTTGAGGTCTTATAAGAAAATACCATTCTGTACTACTGGATGTTTAATGTAAGTTATGCCCTCTGTGAACTCAGAATTTGTATATGTCAAACTTTTTCGGTTTTAAAAGATGACTAACATATTAAGATACTGCGCCTCTGCCTTGCACCTCATTTAAAAAAACCCACTGAATTCATTTAGTAACCCCATTTTTCTATATCCTCTTTCTGACCCTTATCAAAAGGCTAAGGAAAAAAACAATGAATGATTAACATAGTACCAGAATTGGTTGATATTAAGCCAATATCAATTGATACCAGAAACAGAGAAGCAAAAGGGAATTGCAATAGCTTTTGGTATTACTAAACAAGCATGTTTTAATTTCTCAGCAGAGTCTGCATACAGACTGTTCTCACCTGGTAGCTGAAATGGACTAGATGGTCCAGAACTGGCAGGGGAACTCGGGTAAGTGCTGCTCACTGGAGAAGGTGGGTAGGGGCTGTTTGGTGAAATGGAAAACGGAGTGCTGTTGGGTTGCTGGAAAGAATCTGGAAATGTAGCATTTTGTGGCATGTGCGGTTCATTGTGGCTTAGGTTCCTGAACTGAACTAGAAGGCTGTGCTGTGGATTGAATTCACTATGTCTAGGCACTAACACTGGAGGTAGAACTAAAAAACAAAACCAAAAAAAAACCCACATCAGACAAAACAAAATTGTTAAAAATGTAGCTAGAACAAACAACAAAATAATGCACTAACTATTCACTAACCACCAATTTAAAAAAATCCCATTACCAGCTGAGGAGAAGCAAGAAAAGGGGGTTACAAGATTTAAGTGCTTCTTACAATTTGTGGATTTAAAATATTTTTATTATTACATATATACATACATACACACACACACACACACACACACAGTGGAGCCCCAGTATAACGCGAGTTCGGTTATAGCGCAGTTATACCGTGGCTCCCAAGTCCTGAGTTCTTTGTCCTCAGCAGGCGTGGGGGCCATGGCTTCTCTCCCCTGCAGGGCAGTCAGGAGAGAAGCTGCAACCTCCCCTGCCAGGGACAGGGGACTCAGGACTGCAGGTGGGGGCTGCGGCTTCTCTCCCCGCTGCCCAGCATGGGAGAGAAGCTGCGGCCCCCATCTGCAGGGACAGAGAACTCCGGGGCTGCAGA
>ML677358.1:10796357-10811308 GCA_007922305.1 Dermatemys mawii | reverse complement strand
GTGGGATTTTATGGATCCCATCTGTCGCGTTATAGCAGGGTTCCACTGAATTTCATAAAATTATTTTACACTTCTGCTCAGTTTCTTGCTAGACTTAATTTATACTTCACAGCATGAGAAATAGTCATTCGTTACCAGTTTAGTGAGCCTTTTGTACAGAGCGTGCATATTAAGTGAAAAGTACTAATGTTTTTAAAGGATTAGTGTTCTCCTACCATACAATTAACTGCAAAAAAAAGCTACCTTAATACATTAAACTGTAAACTCACATAAGGAAATTCAGAAGTCAATGTTTCCATAACAACATTAACAATCGAAATACACATCTGATACATGTTATTTTGGATTGTGTACAGACACTTTCCAACATACACCTTCCTACAAGCAACATTGCTGAGATAGTGTTGTGAGAACAAAAATGTGCAGATTCCAAACTTGTGTGTGCAAACTCTCCATTTAACCTTGCATTAAATCTTACTCTCTCCACTCTAGCGAAAAGCAGATTCCCCTGCTAAACACACTTCCCACGAATTACAAGACTGCCTTTTCTCATTTCCCAGCTACAACTCTACTTTCCCCAATGTCTCCCATGAACACATGCTTTCACATAACACCATGTTTACCTTTGGAACATTGTACCAGGAACATGGCTTTATCTATCATTCCTAGTCTGCCCTCCCCCAATCACCTGTTTGTCTAGAACTGGACTGGGGAGCACTACAGTCTAGCCACATCTCTTCTTCCTGTCTCATGCCCACTGTGACTGATGGAACACCCAATGTGATTAAAAAGATACTGATCTACTAATAAGAATTCTGAGGTTTATAGCTACATTTCTCAAAGAATATGAAGTCTTCAGTCGACTACTTTTGTATTTAGAGCCGAACGCTAGTCACAATAAAGTAAATGACAATTTTGTCACTGATTATTGAAACAAGGATTTAGAAATCTTTTCCATAAATCATATGCTACACAGTAAACTATAGCTGTAAGATTTTTCACCAGGAAAACTTCATCTGTTCTAACCAGGATGTTATACTCCACCTCACTCTTACCCCTGCCAATTTAATTGGCAAAGCAACACTGTCTGTGGGCAATTTATTCAATTTTATAGACAGCAATGCTGAAACTTACCTGGGCTCTCCACCCTTTTGTAGTGGTATGGATTAATACAAACTTCCTTCTGTTTAGATCCAAATGGAAATTCACAAATATCCAATGGCTTCAATTCATGATGACTCTGTAGATCAGGCCAACGCCAGACTCGACAGTATATAACATGGGGCAGGCCTTTTCTGTGAGAAACTTGAAGTCTCCCATCTAAAGAACGAGGAATAGTAACACACTTGCTGGGTTGTCCAGGACTGCTCAAGGCTTTTTCTAATTCTTCCATAGCACCCTTTTTCTTTTTCAACTTTTTTACCAAAGCATCAACTGCTTTTTCCGCCCATTTTTCCTCTTCATCTCCTTGTTTCCAGCCCAGTAAACGCTTTACAGCTGGGCTAGTAAAAGAGAACAAACTGGCCATTGACGTCATTTGACACAAGTCTTTGGAAAGCCTTTCTATAAATAAATGTCAATGTCTACAAGAAGCAACTGATGAACTGTATTATTTCTTGGAAGACAACATGTGATTGAATCGATCTCACTTATAAAGCAAAAGGGATGATTCTTCTAATTTAGTCCTGTTTAAAACAAAAAACAGCAAGTAATTAGCCACTATGTTTTGTTTGGGGGTTTTTTTGGTGGGAGGGAAGAGGAAGGCAGAGCTGAAAACAAATTCAGATATTAAATAGGAAGAATGATTATTTCCACCCTTGATTTTATATCTAAATTTTTAAACAACCACTGAAGTCCCACATCACAACTACCATTCTTCTAACTGAATAAAAATTTTGTAGGACTCCTTTCAGACTCCTCTCCATCTCCTGTAACTTTGGATTTCCTGATATTGGTGGGTTTAATGGGATTTTAATGCAAAGCTTTCCCAGTTAGCTTTTTAAAGTATATAGTTTAGTGTAGATATGGCGTAGGTAAAAAATACAAACACACACACAAAAAAGAACCACCACAAACTTACTTGCTTAATAGCTAAAAAGTTTACTAGACTACAAACAGAAGAACTAATTCTACTTATGTCAGACAAATTGAGGGATATATGTAACCAGCAAATTCTGAGGGCAATACTCTGGAGCAGTAGTTCTCAACCAAGTGTACGGAAAGGTTTTCCAGAGGGTACAGAAACTCATCTAGATATTTACCTTGTTTTATAACATGACACATAAAAAGCACTAGCGAAGGCAGTACAAACTAAAATTTTATACAAACAATGATTTGTTTATACTGTTCTATATTCTGAAATGTAAGTACAATATTTATGTTCCAACTGATTTATAATTATATGGTCAAATGAGAACGAACCATTTGTCAGTAATAGTGCGCTTTGATGTTTTTAAGTCTGATTTTGTACACAAGTAGTTTTTAAGTGAGGTGAAACTTAGGAGGTACAGTAGTCTAGAAAGATGAGAGCCACTGCTCTAGAGAACCCTATCCTGCCATCACCTTACTGCTGAGAAGGGAGGGTATGTGGAAGCTTCTACCAGGGTGCTGTTCTTGGACTCTGCTTGACTATTTCATTTTTTGTAGCTGACTAATAATGACGAGATTGGAGGAACTACTGAGGATAGCTAATAAAAAAAGATTTTGGACATAGTCAATCACCTTGGACACTTCACTTATACACTTGGCCATGTCCCCCAATCACTTGGCTGCAGGGGTAGGGATTATAAACCGTGGATTTTGAAGCTTTAGCAATATGTGTTCTTCCTAAAAAGGTGAAAAAACTGCAGAGTAAGTGCCAGAAATAAGATCTTTACCATAAAATGTTTGAGGGAATTAATTTGAACAGTACTGTTTTGTACACAATGTCATAAAGAAACAGTGTTCACACACTGCCCTTTTTTTCCTCTAATACCCACCAGAATCTGGTGTAAATCTGTTGTTTTTTTTAAAACAGGGAGTAAAGATGACATGAGGAAATGATGTGCTGTGGCAACTAGCTGATAAGAGCTCTTGAAATCCCCTGTGATTACTACACAAGCAAGTACAGACAATGAGCAGCTGGCAAAAAGAAAGAGCGGAGCTAAGAGAAAGGATGTCAATAACAAAAGATGCTTCCTTTCTTGCTACAGAGACTGCCAAACAATATTGTCTCTCAGCTTTTGATAAACTCTGGTGAATGAGAACATCTAACATACTCTGGAACACTGAATCTGCATACAAGAGAAAAAAAAATCTAAGTATTTCAATACTAAACAAGATAATATTATTCACTTTCAAGATGTCACTATTCTTATTTCACAATCTTTAATAGTCAGAACTTTCATTACTTTTCTTACGACCCATAAAAGTAAATTAGATTATCTAAAATTGTTGACGGTGTTTAACTACAGACCCCATGCTGCCAGATAGCTTAAGAATATCTGGAGATAACAATGGGTATGTTTCTAATATTTAACATTTAGCCACCAGAAAAACTGTTTAAGTTCCAGTTTACAGTACTGGTTATTACACTTTATGACTGCAACTGAAGCATTAACTTAAGCCTACATCAAGCAACCATTCTGAATACCGGCCAACGGTAAAAGTAAGTAATTCGGAACCAAGACATCAGTACTCTATCCACATTCAGCGTTTTTTTTGTTTGTTTGTTTTTAAAAAAGGCACACACACACTTTGCCATGATAAAGATAGAAGAAGTTAACACTACTTTGGACAGACTTTCTACAGGAAGAAAAACTTCTAGACAGGCACACCTCCCAGAGCTTTCATAGAAACGGATGCTGGACTGAGAGGTACGCTAAGTAATAAGGAATTCAAAACTGGGAAAAGCGTCAGAAGAAACCCTATGAAAAACACTTCCTACTTGCTCCTAAATACACATCAGACTAACAAAAAAAGGAGAGGAAAAAAAAAAAAAAAAGACACGGTCTTGATAAGCGTTTATTCTATGCTCCATAACTATCTTTACATTACAGGTGCTATTTTTTAAAAAACAGAAATTACTCATAATTAGTTTCCAAGCAAAATAGGGGGATGTAGCAAATGGCTTTCACATTATTTCAGTGTGAAAAGTTTGTTTTTTGCCTGAATGATCATGGATACATATAGGTAAAGGCTTTCTGTATATAGTTACAAGTAACAGGAAATACAGAAAAGGAATAAAGCTTGGCCAAAAGAACAGACTAAGTTTACCACCTTAAAAAGCACGCACGTTTAATAAAAAAGACAAATAAAAGCTGCTCAGTCATAAGTAACTTACTTTCCAGATATGAGTACCACTCATTTGCTAGCGCTTATTAATACCCTCCACCTTCATGCTTCCTTATAAATATTAATTCACTCTGTAAAGTAATTTTTACCCAAAGCCAAGAAGGAACCCAGTGGTAATACCAGACCAAACCCCCGCAAACTAAACTTTCAGGAGTTTTAGCCCTTGCTCACACCACCTCTAATAAATAAATGACAAAACCACTATATATGTCCACATAGAATATCAGGGAAAAGAACACAAATTTTTCCTAAACACATTCTTTTTTTGACACATTTTCACAAGCTTAATGTAGACCTGCGAGAGAAAAAAAGCAAACAGCAAAACTTGTAATCTATATTATTTTAAATTAGAGCCATCTTTCTATCCCAAACACACCAAATACTACCAAATGGCAGCACACAGCCAAAGGAAACACTTATAATGGATTATTACTGCAAATGCATACCCGAGATATCCCTTAGCATTTAAGTCACTTTAGGACATTTCTAGATGTTTCTTCTAAACCGTTCTGATATGGCTGCCCTGTGTGTCATGCAATAGAAGTGCAGAACATGTACCAATCAATAGTATTTCATTCAGTATGTGCCATGACAACATGCAATATATATTTAAAATTTTACCAATTTTATATTCCTTGTGAAACATTTGATACAGATACAGTTAGCAAGTGGCATTTAAAACAATAACGAAAGTTAGGAAAAAAGGTCATTTATAACAATCAACCTAAGCCGCTACAATGCTGCTTTCCCGTTAGACGTGCTTTAGTGTTTTCAGTGTTGGTGAAGTGAGAATCAATTGGAAAGAAGCAAGCGTCAAGAGAATTTTGTTAGATTTCTCTGTCCACATACATGATTTTAGGAAAAGATGTTGGGGTAGATATTGTCTGCTTTCCTGCTCTGAGTGCTTAATAATCAGACTGCAAAACTAAGAGGTGCTGTGTTTCTGAGATCTAACAACAGAAGGCTGAGGCTTTTGGGGTTCTTGTGCATCTCTGAGAAAAATGACCATATCCATTCCCATTTTTCAGCACAATGACAAAGACTACAAGGGATAACATACCAAGAACTTTTCTACTGAGGCCAGGTTGTTATGAATTGCTAAAGGATAGCCTTCGGGAAAGCATTTTATTTTAAATATTGCTTATGCACAATCCTGGGTTGTCTTTTAGAACAGCTAAAGAGAATAGGAGTAATGGAAAGACCATCTCCTCCCTTTGTGTAGCACAATATCATGCAAAGAGGAACAAAACTCATATTCGAGTCTGTGACCATGGTGTCCAACAAACCACTTCAAACTGGTCTTATCTTCTCCCATCTCTCAGTACTGGAATGAACCAAGAGGGTCTGTTAAGATAGTCACAGTGATCCATGCTTTGTGAAGCATTTTGAGATGTATGCACCATCTAAAGGGAAAGATTTAAAATTTTTCACTATTTGGCTCATAAACCTTGAGTGGCAAGTGTCTTTATATTAAGGGCTTGCCTACACTGGCACTTTACAGTGCTGAAACTTGCAGCGCTGTAAAGTACCAGTGCAGACAGTGCACCAGCTTTCCCAGCGTTGGTAGCTATTCCCTTCATAGATGGGCTTTTTAGAGCACTGGGAGAGCTCTCTTCCAGCACTGGTGCCGCGACTACACAACCACATTAAACACTGCTAGTGAAGACATGCCCCTATTCTCTCAAATGGAAGGGATCAATGGACAGCTTGTGAAGTGCAGAATAAAGAGACTCATTTACACACAGGAATTTCAAGTACACCTAACTTTACCCATTACATGTATTTGAAATAAAGTCTTATACAAACAGTAGTAAAACTGATTCATGGATCCATTGTCAATTTCTAGGTGGTTACTGTACCAGACTGGCTTGTAAGATCCCTCTTAACTTCACAGAAGATGAGGATCTAAGAATTTCAACTAGATAGTCAAACTAAAACCAAGAAAATTCTGTTAACTGAGCAGAACTATATAATTTGTATACCATAAAACACTCAACTTCATATACCATAAATCAATTTTGGGTACCTGACAAAATGATCAGACTTCCTAGTCATCTTTAAGTGAAATTCATATCCAATTTCATTTCAGAGCAGTGTAAAATCAATAACGCTTCCAGCAGGTTAAATGGTACTGTGAATTTTCCTTTCATTACAAGCCCTTGGGAGAGGGCATTCAGAGAGAACAATATTGATGAAGGTTAAAGCCTTAATTTAATACAAAACACAAAATGCAAAAAAAAGTTTTATTTATTGGTAGGTTAAAATCCTGATTATTTCTTTAGATCTTTATTAGTGCCATAAAAACAATCTTTTAAGCTATTATCAAAAAAATGAAATGTTTTATCATAAAAACTTTAGTTTTTAAAGATGTTAAAATGTATAAGCTACATACATATCCTATATTTAGATCCTTCACCTGTATTTTATGCAAATATAGGGTCAAAAGCCATTAATAAAAAAGTTCTGAAGTACCACAGTGTCTGCTGCTTGAAATACTTCAATGAAGCATCCATGTTCAAAAGTCAGCTTTCCTGATGCTTTTACACAAGGACATATATTTGTTATAATTAGTTGTGTAACATTCTGTCTCACCAACATCATCTGTTCAACAATGAACTTTAAGCTCGGTGCTTATTCAAAAAGGTATACATAAATTACCCAAGAGCTCATCGCAGACAAAGAGCGTTCATGGTATCTAGTTTCCTTTTCACAAATAATTTTTTTTTTTTTTTTTTTTTTTTAAAAAAAAAGTAGTTATGAGCCATTTTAACAGACCAAATAAAATCCCTTGAAATCTGGAGAGTTCATAACGCGTTGCCTAATTTTCACAAACATCTATCCAACTCAGCTATTTAAGTACTTGGAATGTCAGGTTGTTTGTACAATATTTGGATAGCTTAAACTATACAAAAGTACTTTAACATGCCCAAGTAATGCACGTGGCTCTTTACTTGTGGTATAAAAGACATAATGTAACTCAATAGGTGACATGGTGTGTACTTCGTTACTGAACGCAAGAGGAAGCAATCTCTGATTCCAAACTAGATCTATAAATCAAGCCTGCCCCAAAGGCTAGAGTTCTTTCTAATCATTGCAGCAAATGAAGGAAATAATCTGTGCGAACAAGTCCATTGTTTGAACCCCTTCTTAGTACCATATCAAGCCAGCTCAATATAAACAAAGCTGGTTATCAGAAGAAATGGCAGATTAAGTTTCATTTGTCAAGGAAATATTTTATTTGTAAATCCTTCAGCTATAGAAGTAAACAACTATGAGACTGGTAGCTGAAACAAACAACTGCCCTGTCACCAAAATCAAACAATTCACAGCGCTGATTTTACACATTTCTCTTTCCCTCACACTTTTTTACTTTCATATGTGAAATTTTTTTTACCAACATCTTTCATTACAAACACCTCTGGCCCAATATCATGGCAACCAAGCTTCCGGATTAATAGGACCTGAATAAGACTCATGCCAGAACATATCAACAAAAGATGACATATGGTTGGTATATAATGATATGAGATAAACCCTTCATTTCTCCATCTGAACTGTTAGATAACGAATGAAATGAACAAGAATTGCATAACAGATTACACTGAAGGAGCAGAAGAAATATCCTCTTCCTGATAAATTAGTCAGACAGAAACATAAGGATTCCTGAACACCATGTCCAATCTGAAACAATGAATGTATTTGTCAGTAAAAAAGTGGCGTTTAGTGACTCAGTTTCATAATATAACACAACAAGCTGCCCACTAGAATTATCTACACAACTGGAAATTTGGTTAGAATCTCTGCAGTCATGTCTGTTACAAGATGTGTACTATAGAGGCCACTTGCAGTTCACAACATTGATTCCACAGATTTATGAACATTAAATATTATGTGCCATACAATGGTTCTCTTTATATTAATTATATGCATACATTTGCATATATCCTGACCTATAACCCAGGAACCCTTTATAACATCTCTTCCTATAATGGAAACTAAATAATTTGATTAACAAGATCTTTGAAACGATGATACTACTTTACTGTTCTTCCACTGCACCTGACTTTGTTTAGAGTCCCTTCCTTCTTTTGATGTCTGCCCTCTGTGCGGATATATTTTCTGGCATCACTTTGCCAACTCTTCCATGTGCAAGAGCCTAAATACAGTACAAGAAGCTAAACACTATCCATGAGAAAATGAATTGACACAAAGTCAGTTCTAGTTTGACCAGAAATAAGGGATTTTATAAACTTCCATGAAAATTTTTCTTGTAAAAAAAAAAAGGAAATATATACAGACGATTCCACTGTGTTAAAGCTGTGACAAGCTTACAAAAGCCCCAGAACTGAGAGGGAAGGGACTGACAATAGTTATTCACTAATGTACTTCTTTCCCTTGCACTGTGAGTTAATGGCAAAATATTCTGGATTTGTCAGTTTGTGACATCCACTGACCCAGAATTCAGACACTACCTCATAATTGGTGGATCAGCGTCGACTACTCTGACAAAGATCCTCTATGTCAAGGATGACAGTCATGGCAGGCTCACCCTTGGGAATAGGTCAGTAGGGATACAGACTTGGCAGACACTGCTCTACACCTTGCCAATCTGTACTGGACAAGCATGTTGAAGTGCCAGCCAAACTCTTTTGCATGGATCCAGGAACACTGCTGAAGAGGTTTCCATCAAAGAGCAGCATAAGAATTTACAAGGCTAATAAGGATGTGAGAGATAATGTGTTAAATATTGAAATTAAATATGAAAGTAATTTTAAATGAGTTATCAATGTGAGCAATGAAATGCACACGTACTCCATGTGATAAGGATAAATACTATTAATATGCATGAGCTTGTTCCCCTACTGCAGGAGCTTTAGTTTATTGACATAATATTCTATATGCAATAGAAGATGAGTTTTTAAAGTTTTTTACAGTGTTCTTTATAACAGCTATTCTGATTTGTTAGAAGAGATTTTCATTTATTTGCATTTCAAATCAGATCACTCATGCTCCTCCCACTCCCCTCCCAAGAATGGAAAAGAGTAAAGGTCTTTGGAGAACACTATACTGTACATAACTGTCTCTATGCAACGGTTTAACTATTTTAAAAGCAAAGAACTATTACACAATAAGGTACTTTCACTTAACATCTCCCTAAACAGCAGAATCTAAAAATGGACCAGTTACAAAGTACTGCTTCTTGATATTAAAGATTTAGTCCTCTGTAAAGACTGTTCAAGCAAGCCTTGAAATGTATATAGTGCAGTTAATAAACCACTACAGTAGACTCTCGATTATCCAGGATGGTAGGGAAAAAATTAATCCTGGTTAATAAAATCCTGGATAATCACCATCCATAGGAAATATGGGGATGGGGGGGTAGGTTCACAAGCCACCCTGCGCCAGGGGGAAGGGCTGTTGATTCACTGACTGCCCTGTGCCCTGATGGAGGTTTTTTTTTGTGCGCGCTTGGGGCAGCAACAAAGCCAGAGCTGGCCCTGCGAGTTACACATATTTTTTTTTGGACGTCCTGGTTAATCCACTTTCTGGTTAACCCAATCCTGGATAATTGAGAGTCTACTGTATTAGCATTCTGCATTGAGAGAGAGGAAAACAATACTAGGCATTAAGATAGAGTACTCTATCAATATGAAGATTATAAAGCAGAGTCATCAAAACAAATTCAGGAACTCCTCACTTAACATTGTAGTTATGTTCCTGAAAAATGCAACTAAGTGAAACAATTTGATGTTAAGCAAATCCAATTTCCCCATAAGAATTAATGTAAATGAAGGGGCTAGGATCCAGGGAAATTTTTTTCACCAGACAAAAGTCTATTTTATATTATACATACACACACACATATATATATTTTAAAACTGTGTGTGTCTATATAGATATAGATATATACACACACACACACACACAGTTTTACACAAACAATTTAATCATGATATACAGTGATGATGATTGTGAAGCTTGGTTGAGGAGGAGTCAGAGGGTGGGATATTACCCAGGGAATGCCATACTGCTAAATGAACTAGCAATTGGCTGAGTCCTCAAGGGTTAATCTCACACTCTACAAGGCAGCAAGACAGGAGAGAGGAGATGGGGGAGTGTGATTCCTCTTTAAGTATGCCAACTCTCAAGTACACTGCCTTGTGAATTAGATCAGCTTGCAGAGACCAGCTGCTGCCACCCAGCTTCTTCCCTCATGTCTCCTCGCTACTCTATGGAAGATGGGCTAAGCAGGGTGCAGGAGCATGGGGGTGGAGGACACCCTGACATTAGGCCCCCACTTCATCCTCCCCACACAGCAAGCAGAAGTCTCGGGGAGCCGCTTCAAGGCAGAGGTCAGGAGCAGCACATGGCGGGGTGAGGGGCAGCTGAACTGCTGGCAAGTGATAGCCTGCTGGGCGGCTGCTGCACAAGGAACTTTGGAGAGCGGGGAGCTGATGGGAGGCTGCCGGTCCACCCTGGTTCCAACCACCCACCAGCTAGCTGCAATGGACTGCTCTTTCTGCAAGCAGTGGACAAAGCAAGAGGCTGTCAAACGACATTAGAAGGGAGCAACTTTAAAGGAGTATGTTCCCCAACTGATCAGCAACGTAACAACAAAACATTAACCGGGATAACTTTTAAGTGAGGAGTTCCTGTATTTAAAGTCATACTTCACAGCAAAAATAAGGAAACAGAAAAAAAATGGTCTGTAGGCTTGAGCTCCTTCAGATTCAGCCATGGGTTAAAACTCAGGAGGGCAAGGAAGTTACTCAGCACTGTACAGTGTGTAGTCTTCAAATGTATTAACTTCAATAACTAAAAATATTAGAGAAACATTTCAATCTAAGTCCCACTGATGACAATATTCTCTCAACACATCCCATCCCTCCTTTGCATTACTCACAACTCTAAAATTCCCCCGAGGGAAAGTATAAGAAGTTACTTTCTCCTTCTCCCATTCATTTTTTAATCATCTTTATTTTATTTATCTTTTGTCTCCTTTGCTGTCATTGAAAAAGTTTTCTTTTGAAATTTCCTCCCCCCATACCCTATAATATATTCTCCATAGTGAAACCAGCATATTTTGCTGCAAGATAGGTTAGGTAAACCACTGGGCATATGTTTTTTTTCCCCCCAAAAAATAAATGCCTTGAAGCAATTAACAGTAATTTCAAGGCTTAGTCAGCAAAGTTTGATTCAAGTGAGTTAAGCATGGAACCACTACTGTGGAGATCAAATTATGAAATCAAGCAGCATATTTGATTTGACCACATGTTTATTTTAATCTAAGGCCAACATTTTACTGTTTTCAAAAATTATACTAACTAAAACTCCTTTACTGAAGTTACTAGCTTTTCCATCACCTTGCAACACCATTGTTTGCTGACTAGTGAGAAATACTGCAGCTTTTGAAGAATAAGGGGGAAAAATGAGGTTGAACACAACGAAAAACAGGATTCAGAATCTGACAAAGTTATGGTACTCCTGAATAGCAGGCTTCCTAAGCATTGCTGCAGCTGGGAAGTGTGCACTGAATAATCCTTCCGGGGGGGGGGGGGGGGGCCCCCCCCCACGCATGGACTGCAATAGCTGAATATTTGGGGTTTAAAGTGGCTCAATGACAGCAAGAAGAGAGCAGCATGACATGGTATTTACAACTGAATTTTGCAGCTGTAAACAAGATAACATGAAAGAATAGCACAATAATAGAAACTTTGCAAGTTATTCCCTGGATAGCTCATTATATTGGATCTGATCTCCAAGTTATTTATATGTATAATCTTTATAATTTCATAGCACCTTCCATTAAAGAACTATAACACAGTATACAAACTTTAGTGGATTACGTCGCTGGGAGGCAGGGAGGTACTATCCCCACTTTACAGAAGAGGAAAATTAAATATAAAAGAGGCTAGTTTGCCCAAGAACACATAGGAAGTCACAGAAATGGAAAAAACCCATAGGTCACGACTTCCAGTCTCGTGTTTTAACCACAAGGCCATGCTTCCTCTATGATCTCCCCCTGATCAGAGCCACAAGCCATGGGAACACAGGAATTGCCTTAAAGCAGGGGTAGGCAACCTATGACCTGAGGAGCCGTTTTAAGCCAGCCCACGAGCTCCTGCTAGGGAGCAGGATTTCGGGATTGCCCCACTCCGGCACTCCAGCCAGGGCGCAGGGTCAGGGGCCTCACCATCAGGCTCCCAGAAGCCATGACATGGCCCTGCTTCGGCTCTTATGCACTCCAATGGCCTCCTCTGGCGCTCCAACGGGAGCTGCAGGGACGGTGCCTGCGGACAGGGCAGTGCACAGCAGACCCACCTGGCCATGTCTCCATGTAGGAGCTGGAGAAGGGACATGCTGTTGCTTCTGGGAGCCACTTGACGTTAGCGGTGCTTGGAGCCTGCACCCCTGAGCCTCTCCCCACACCGCAGCCCTGATCTCTCTCCTGCCCTGCCACCCCATCCCAGCCCAGAGCATCCTCCTGCACCCCAAACTTCTCATCCCCAGCCCTATCCCAGGGCCCACACCTTCAGCCAGAGCCTGCATTCCAACCCATTGCCCCAGCCCAGTGCCCCCTCAGGCACCAAGAACTCCTCATTTCTGGCCCCACCTCAGAGTCCACACCCCCAACCAGAGCCCTCACCCCTCCCACATCCCAACCCCAATTTTGTGAGCATTCATTGCCTGCCATACAAATTTCAATTCCCAGATGTGGCCCTCAGGCCAAAAAATTTGCCCACTCCTGCCCTAATGGATCAGAGTAGTCCATCTAATCCAATACCCTGTATCAGGCCATGGTCTGTACTGCATAAAGGTACAAGAAATCCCATAGTACTGTGGTTCTCAACCTTTTTTTTATTTGCAGACCCCTAAAAATTTTCCAATGAAGGTGTGGAAAATCTACTGGAAATCTACTGTCTGTATATATAGTTGAATTCTGTTCTGTGAGTTTTCACTCTAAGTCTTTCATATACCCTTTAGACCAGAGGGCCCCGAAATGTGGGGTATGGAGGAATGCTCATGGGGGTGCAGAGGCCCAGGCCAGCGGGCTGAGGTCTGGGTCAGCCCCAAAGGCTCCACTCTTAGTCTTGGCAATCTCATCCCTATGCCCCCACCCCACCCCACCTGTGATCCTGCTCCTAGCCTGGGAAGAGGGACCATAAATAAGGGTAAGGGAGGGTATGATCCTGAAAATTTTGGGGACCACCACTGCCTTAAACATAGTCCATGGACACCACAGGTTGAAAACCCCTCCCATAGTGAATTATAGAATATCCTTACAATTACAGAACAACCACCTGTCCACAAATATCCCATTCAGTGGCTGATGTATGCCACAAAGCATGAGGGTTGACAGCCTTGTTTATACTGTAGATAACGTACCTACAATTGTTATTAGTGCCTCATCTTATTAAAATCCTGTTAAATCCTAAGCTTCAACAATTTGAGGCAAAGAGTTCCACAGACATGAACACGTAAAACCTATTTCCAGTTATCAGCATTAAGCGAGCTGATCTGCAATTTCACTGAACGTCCCGCATTACCAGAAAGTGTAAACAGGCGCAACTGATCGGTACTTTACTCACCTGTCCTATCTTAAAGCCTCCTCGCGAAACTAAACAGCCCCACTCTTTCCACTCCCCTCATAGGGAAGTGTCTCTCTCATCTTTCTTGGGCATAAGCTTTCGTAGGTAAAAAAATCCACTTCTTCAGATGCAACTGAAGACGTGTGTGTTTGTTTGTTTTTTTTTACCCACAAAAGCTTCCACCCAAATTAATATTAGTCTGTAAGGTGCCACAGGACTCCTCGTTGTTTTTGGGGGGATTCATTACCCAAAACTAACAGGCTTACCCCTTTTGTCACCTTTCTCATTGTTCTCAGAGCCCCTGCGGTTTCTACCACCCCCCCACCCCCAGGTGGGTGAAGTCTCTCTGCGGCCCCTCGGGCACTGCTAAGCCCTGCCCAGAGCTGCCGAGCAGGGGCGCCCTCTCCCTACACAGGCAAATAGAGACAAGAGACCGGACTCGCAGGGCTGCCACTGAAACGCTCCACGAGGAGGCCACAAATCCCCTCCACCGCACCCCACCCCACCCCACCCCCAGCCCTCCTCAATATCCGTGCGGCGCCCCGCCCCCCCCCCCCCCCCCCCCCCCCCCCCCCCCCCCCCCCCCCCCACCTCAGCCCCCCCCCCACTCCCAGACCAGCCCCCCCTTCTCCCTCTCCACGGGACAAGCCAGCCTGTGGGGCGGGGGGGGAGGATCCTGTTCTCCAGGGTCCGGTCCTAGAGCCCCCCACGAGCTCGGGGACCCTGTAGAAGCCCCGGGCGCTGGGCTGGGACGTCCCGCCGCCAGGGGACAGGCCGCGGCGCGCACTTACCCGAGGCGCGCGGAGCGGCCCGTGGAGCCCTGGGCCCCAGCCTCGTTCTCGGCAAAACTTTATTGAGGCCGCGCTGGCGGCGGGACACGCACGACGCCTCCGCGCGGGCAGAGCCGGGCCCAGAGCCCCGGATGTGAACCTGGGCCGGGGCGGGGGGGAGAGGGAGAGAGGGAGACGGAGAGAGCGAGAGCGCGCGCACAGGCAGATTCCTGCGGCACCGCGCAGGCGCCGGCTGGGC
>ML677358.1:10763850-10795957 GCA_007922305.1 Dermatemys mawii | reverse complement strand
GGGGGCTGTGGGAGTGAAGAGGAGCTAGGACAGGGTGGAGAGCAGGGAGAGGTGGGGCTGTGGGAGAAGGTGGGGATGAGGAGTGTTGAGGAGCTAGGGTCAGGGTGGAGAGCAGGGAGGGTGACAAGCAGGGAGCTGAAGGGTGATGGGGCAGGGTGGATATTTTCCATCAAAACTTCTTCTTTTCAATAGAAAATTGGAGTTTTGACAAACTTATTTGGTGGGGGGGGGGATGAAAACAGAACATTTTCAATTTCAAGATGCTGCACTAGGGCCCCCCCGGGTGATGTTGTTCAGCTGCCTCATTCCCTCCTCCATTGGCTGTTTTTCCCCAGTTTGGCTAGGTTATGTATACCGTGGGCCAGGGACTCCTATGGAGCATCCTGTGGCTCAGCCAGAAGGGAGCCTACAGCACATTATGGGAGATGTAGTGTGATCATGAGACATGTGGCAACCAAACCATGAGTTGCAGGAGGCATTTGACTGTATTTCCAAAATGAAGAGTTTGGCCAAAAAAATTCCAATTTCAGTTATTTGCCGGGATGGGGAGAGAGAGCTTTCCCACCTGCCTTACTTTAAACCCTCTTTCCTCAGCCTCGCCATGTTTTGTACTGCTCCCTTAGTCAGACACTCAGTCTCAGGCTGTGATTCTGGTGGAGCCTACAGCGTGCTTCATGCCATCCCCGTCCTAACCCAAAAAGAGGGACTACATTTGCCCCAAAGAACTTGGAAAATCCTGGTCATGAGAGTTAGCACTGGCTCCCGTCATGGATGAAACACTACTCGATGCAAATGGGTAGCCAGCACGGCTTGACCAAAACTTCCCTCCCCTGGCTGCTAAGGGGGTTCTGTTGTGGTTTTTTTGGTGGCAAGCTGATATTGTAAAAATGCAGGGGATGAAGGACTTCTCTTAAATTACTGAATGCCCTACCTGTAATCTAATAAGGAGCTACTAAGAAATGTTTGGTTGCATTTTAAAGGATGTTGCCAAGCAATAATCCTATAAAAAAATCATACATTATGTAACTATTGTACAACAAACAAAACAACTGTGGGATGGTGTCTCGTTAAATTAAAATGTGTCCTGTACTTTTTTTTTTTGTGCAGTTCGTATTTCCTTGAAATGTAAGTGGACAGACACCTTTCTTGAAGAACTACAGCAATGCAATAGCTGCTAGAGTATTGCAGGGAAACACAAGAAGGTAGACAGTCATAGAACAGTACAATATATTCATTAGAAAACAGAGTTAGAAAGACAGGAAAATATGAGCATTACAGTATGTACTGGTAAACCAAAAAGACCCTCACATTTTATCTGTGTAAATTAGAAATTGAACTAAATCTAAAACTCAACCAAACTAAATTTTGTGTCATTCTACTGCCTCTGCAGTGTGCCAAACTTATGCTTTAGATTCAAACACTTGAGCTTTGGAAAAAATTGGATCCAAATTCTGTGGCTCAGGATTATGTCTAGTGGAAATAGAAGTCTTCAGCAGAATGATTTTCCCCAGCATGCTGTGACCAGACAGACACAGGCTATGTCTACACTGCAATTAAATGCCCATAGCTAGTACATGTTAGCTGACTTGGGCTTGTGGGGTTCAGCCTGCAGGGCTATAAAACTGCAGTGTTGATGTTTGGGTTCTGTTTGGAGCTAAGGCTCAGGGTCCCTCTCCCCTTGCACCATCCCTATACCACAATTTTACAGCTGTGCAGCACAAGCCTCAGGAACCCAAGTCAGCTTACATGGGCCAGCCAGGGGTGTTTAAGAGCAGTGTAGACACACCCACAGAGATCAAGTAATTTCCCAAGCATATATTTCTATTGCAATTTAGTAAGTGTGGAGAAAAAGGCCCCTTTTGATACAACGTCTCTGCACCAATGACAGAGCTGGAAAAATAATATGCTAATATTTATTTTTGCAGAAATGAACCTATAGTTACAAAATATTTACTATAGAGGTACTTTATCAAGATACTGCTAGAAGTATGAATTAAAGAAATGGAATAGCTATTCTGCAAAAATAAAAGTTCTTTGAGCGGAGCTACATCACCTTCTTTGTAGCCATTAGGATAACAATTGTTCTGGCTTGGCCAACCAGTCTGAAAATGGAACAAGAGCAACATCAAAAAAGCTGGGTCTTTTCCAACCCTTTTGTTTAGCTTAATTAATAAAGCGAATAACAAATAGGCAGCAGGCATTTTAGGTGTTTTTTATGTGCCAGCCATGTTTCCATGAAACAAAATGTAGTTGTATTGGAGAGTTACTAAACACAAAGTCTGACACAGCCTGATGAAAGATACAATAGAATTACTATGTGTATGTTGTACAAAAATGCCAGAGACCAGTTACTGATGGAGAAGGTTAAAACACTCTAAGTTGGGAAGTGAGGGCGAGAGACAACACATAAACAAACACAAACACATGCCTGCCCTTGGATACTTCCACTGCATGCATCCGACGAAGTGGGTATTAGTCCACGAAAGCTTATGCTCTAATACTTTAGTTAGTCTTTAAGGTGCCACAGGACTCTTTGTTACTTCAACACATAAAGAGGTATGCAATTTTAAATTCAAACCTACAGAGGAAGTGCAATGGGCACAGTGCTTGAACCACATAGTATCTCTGAAGGCAAAGTATTCTTTCGAAGAGTATCCTCAATATTTTGAAGCAAGCCAATGATGAATAGATTCTAGCAGGTGAGAGGAAACTTTCTCTCCTTGTTTTGCAGTATAAGCAAAGAATTATTCAATGAGAAAAATGTTGACAATGTCAAGTGTCTAAAGACCAAATGAGGGGAACCTGGACTACCTCCTTACAGTCAACAGAGAGGTAGAAATGACATGTTATAAACATTAATTCAAGTTTTGTCTCTTCTTAAGGCCCTTACAAAAGCACGGTCGCAAAAAATAGTAGACCACCTCAGACATAGTGTGTATCAATTTAGATCAGATGGGCTGATCTCTAGTGCAGTACTTAATATGTTTTTCTTCCTGCTTATGCTTCAGAACTTCCATCATGAATAATATAACTAGGTTAATATAAAACATGCAACAAGTGGACTCAAGTCACCTGAATGTATTGTTGACAGAAACCATTTGAATTCCAAAAAGAAGACAATCTACTATTTTTCATACTCACAGGCTCATACTTTTAGAAATGCAGGCATGCAATTGTAGTAATTTGCATGGAAATCAGGACTTAGACATCTAGTCATACAAACATTTAATTGGTAATTGAGAGTCCAGATTATGCAGAGGCAATTGCAAATGCACATTTATAAAAATCTTATTCTTGCTTCTGAAACTCAGGCAAATGTTTTCTGATAATCTCAGCTCCATTTGTTAATAGATTCCTCTAGTCTTAATAAAGAAGACAGATTACTGTGACAGCTGTCTCTTAAAATCATCCTTGTCAGTCATATAATACAGTGTATACCCCGTTCACACTGGGACTAACTCAGTCTTTTTGTTATGTTTGTACAGCACCTAGCACAAATGAGGTCCTGGTCCATGACTTGTGCTACTAGGTGCTACAGTAATAACAATTACTATTAATATTTATTATTAATACAGTGCCACAGGGCCTGATCCAAAGCCCATTGAAATCAATGATAACATCAGGCCTCAAATTATTAGGAGCAACGTATACATCTCAAGTGATATTATTCTGATCTTCTGTACATATTTTGAATAAGAACATTGCATTTCTTTTTGTTTAGCAGTTTGATAACTAAATATGATGTTTGAATTGCAAGGAAACTGTCTACAAAAAAGGTTACTGAATTATAAAAACTTGGCTTTCCTGTGACTCCTAAAATGATTGCTTGTTTAAATTGAACTTTTAAACTGCTGGGGGCAGGGAGAACAATTTAAAAATAGTTAATGTGTTTGCATTACACATTTTATAAATCATTTTACAACCATGTTAAGTAACAGGTTGATTCTTGCAAGGTCGGGATGCCGTATTCCTCACTTCGTCTTAGAAGAAGAAAGGTGTAGGGGGATAGGATAGCATACGGGAGATTGGAATTTCTCATTTATGAGCATAAATTCGATCTAGTTGAAATCTGGTAGGAGGAGACTTGATTGGAATGTAAAAATCAATGGCTATAAACTATTTAGGATGGACCGAGTGGGCAAAAGGTGTAGGAGTGTGGCAATCTATCAAAAATGGCATTACCTGTTTCATCAGGATGCACAAGATGGGGTATTAAAGTTGCTGTCTATTACAGACCACCAAATCACAAATGGGAACAGAATGACTGCCTCCTTACATGCCTATATATAATGTGTAGGGGGAAAAAACTATGTAATCATGGGGCACTTCAATATGAGTGACATATGCTGGAGGCCTCATGCTGCCAGTATGAAAACATCCTTGATTTTCTACAGGTTATAGATGACAATTTCCTGACTCAAAAAGGGTTGCAGCCAACACCAGAGACTTTTTTATTAGGCCTTGTACTAACAGATAAAGAGGAACTGATCACAGAACATTAGGTACAGGTGGTCATGATTTGATCACATTTATACTGTGCAAACAGAATGAAGTTCATACCAGTCATATGTATACCTGGTACTTTAATAAGTCCAGTTTCATAATGCTGAAAACAGTTATGAGCTAAATCAGCTGGGAGGAAGAATTTAATCAAAAAAATGTGAATGATAATTGGGAATCAATTTAAGAACACCTTACTAGATGCCCCAAAAGCCACAATCAGTCAACTGAGAAAGAAGCCCATACTAGTTTAAAAAATGCCTTGATTTAGAGGGAAAGTGAAAGCAACTATATACATAAACATATGGGAAAAAAAGGAAGTTGATAGTAATAAATATAAACCAGAAGTTAGGACTTGTAGAAAATTGAAAAGAGAAGCAAAGGGACATAGAGTTAAGGACAATATGAAGGAGCTTTTTAAATATATTATGAACAAAAAGAATCCTGACAATGGTATTGGTTCATTACTAGATGGAAGTGGTAGAATAATCAGAAATAATACAGAACAGGTAGACGTACTCAATGAATATTACTGATCTGCAGTTGGGGGATAATATAGTTTCATCATATGCCGATGATAACACTCTATTTCAGTAGTATGAGCTGAAGGATGTTGAACAGAAGCTATTAAAATTAGATATTTTTAAATCAGCAGGCCCAGATAACTTGCATACAAGAGTTTTTTAAAGAGCTGGCTGGGGACTCTGCTGGACCATTAATGCTGATTTTCAACAAGTCTTGGAGCACTAGGGAAGTTCTAGAAGACTAGAAGAAAGCTAATGTGCCAATTTTTAAAAAGGGTAAATGGAATGACTTGGGTAAGTAGAGGCTTGTTAGGCTGACATCAATACTGGCCAGACAATGGAGCATCTGTTTGGGACTCGATTAATAAAAGGTTAAAGGGTGGTAATGTGATTTTATGCAAATTAACATGGGTTTATGGAAAACAGACTCTTTCAAACTAGCTTGATAACTTTTTTTGGTGAGATTACAAATTTGATTGATAAAAGTAATAGTGTTGATGCAATATACTTGAATCTTCTGTAAGGCATTTGCCTAGGTATCACACAACATTTTGATTAAAAAATTAGAACAATTAACAGGTCACACATTAAATGGATTTAAAATTGGCTAACAGATTCATTTCAAAATATAATTGTAAATGGGGAATCATCATCAAACAGGTGTTTCCAGTTGTGTCCCTCAGGGACTAGTTATTTGTCCTGTGCTACTTAACATTTTTATCAATGACTTGAAAGAAAACATCAAATCATCACTGATAAAGTTGGCAGATGTCACAAAAATTGGGAGAGTGGTAAATAATGAAGAGGACAGCTCACTGATTCAGAGCGATCACGATCTCTTGGTAAACTGACCATAAGCAAACACTATGGGTTTTGATATGGCTAAGTATAAATATATACATCGAGGGGAAAGGACTGTAGGTCACATTTACAGGATGCGGGACTCTATTCTGGGAAGCAATAACTCTGAAAAAGATTTGGGGGGGTCATGATGCATAATCAACTGAACAAGAGGTCCCAATGCGATACTGTGACCAAAATGCAATCCTGGGAGGCCTAAATGGGAATCTTGAGTAGAGAGGTTATTTTATCTTTGTATTTGGTACTCGTGCGAATGCTGTTGAATACTATGTTCAGTTCTGCTGCCCACAGTTCAAGGAGGATGTTGATAAATTGGAGAGGGTCCAAAGAAGAGCCACAAGAATGACTAAAGGAATAGAAAAAAACCTTATAGCGGGGGTGGGCAAGCTCTGGCCTGCAGGCCACATCCAGCCCGTGAGCTAATTTTGCCCGGCCCCCCAAGCTCCTGGCTGGGGAGGCTACCCCCGGACCTCCCCACTCCCCCTCCTTTCCTGCTCTCCCGGAGCTTCAGCGCCCCGCATCCAGGAGTGACCCTAGACAGCGCTGCAGCGGAATGGCTCAGGAGGGAGGGGGTGTGAGCTCCTGCCGTGCAGCTCAACGGAGCTTGCAGCCCCACCCCTTTACCACGCCGTTCCTCCATCCCCCGGAGCCTCAGCATGCTGTGTCCAGGAGTGGCCCTGGACAATGCTGCAGCGGCGTAGCTCTGACAGGGCCTGAGCTGCCGCTGGGCAGGGCTGCGAGCTCTGGTGAGCCAAGCAGCAGAGCTCAGGCCCTGCTGGAGCCATACCGCTGCAGCGTTATCCAAGGCCGCTCCTGGACGCAGCGCACTGAGGCTCTGGGAGAGAGGGTGGTGGGGGTGAGCGGCATGGTCAGGGGTATTGGATAAGGGGCAGGGTGTTACAGGGGCAGTCAGGGGAAAGGGAATGGGAGATGGGGTTGGATGGGGCAGAGGCTCTGGGGGTGGTGGTCAGGGGACATGGAACAGGGGGGTTGGATAGGATGGGGGAGTCCTGAGGGTCTGTCAGGAGGTGGGGGGCAGGGTGGATAGGGGTCAGGGCAGTCAGGGGACAGTGAGCGAGGGGGTTGGGTGGGGAGTGGGATCCCAGGGTGGTAGTTGAGGGGGGTTCGGGAGGGGACGTTCAGGGGACAAGGAGCAGGATGGGTTGGGTATTCTGAGGGGGGCAGTCAGGGGCAGGAAGTGCGTGGGTGGGTCGGATAGGGGGTGGGGGCTTCCCTACCCGGCCCTCTGTACAATTTTGGAACCCCAATGTGGCCCTTGGGCCAAAAAGTTTACCCACCCCTGCCTTATAGTGACAGATTCAAGGAGTTCAATCATCTGTTTAGCTTAACAAAGCGAAGGTGAAGAAGATACTTGATTGCAATCTACAAATATCTACATCGGGAACAAATATTTAATATTAGGCCTTAAACCTAGAAAATAAAGGTATAATATTACCCAAAAGCTGGAAGTTGAAGCTAGACAAATACAGACCAGAAAAAAGGCAAAAATTTTAACAGTGAGAGTAATTAACCATTGGAACAATTTACCAAGGGTCATAGTGGATTCTCCTTCACTGACAATTTTTAATTCAAGATTGGATGTTTTTCTAAAAGATATGCCCTAGAAATTACTTTGGGGGAGTTCTCTGCCCTGTGTTATACAGGAAGTCAGACTAGGACCCCAAGGCACGCTTCAGGCCTTGGAATTTATGAATCTACAAGCATACTCCCTCTCACTGCTGCCTGTTTGGTGAATAAGGGTGAGGGAGGGGTTACGTAAAAAGAGGAAGGGGAGAGGAATTTGAAACAATCCATCTGTGTTTTGGCTGAGGGGAACAGGATACTAAGATGGGAAGGGCAAACATATCACTTATATCTGGAAGTGTTATGGTTGGGAAGAACCATCCCTTTTTAGGTGTCTGTGCAAAGGAATAGGATCAACTTTTGAGGAGACCTTAAGGGGGAGGGAGGGAGCTGCTGTTCCTCTTTTTATCCATTTCATCTTTTCAGGTAACCCCACAATTCACTGCTTGATGAAAATAAGAAAAATACATGACGAGTAGCTACTTCCCAGCAAGAAAGTAAATACAGAGGTTTAGTATGTCTTAGACTTTCTTCTTCCCTCACATGTACTACAAGTGTTTTCAGAATATGGAGTAAAATGTTTAACCGCTCATCTGTGGTGAGTTATGGGCTACTATGGGATATCATCTTATCAGGCGCATGGCCCTTGAATTCTATAATGGTACCGTATGGATGCTTTTGCAGGACAGAACCACAAACAAGCTCCATTTTAAAGTTAGTTGGAGCAATGTGAAAAGTCCTGGTATGTCCCTGTGACTTATCCAAATGTGAAGAAAAAAATGTCAGGAAATAGTTTTGCTTGCATTACCACAGCATTTCCACATGGTTGTTGCTATCATTGCCCACCTGCTGGCGATCTCATATTGAAAGACAAATGATATAGCTCACTGAACAGTAAGAGAAAGGATGTGCAACAGCATGGCCTTGTGTGCTGATGCTACAGATGTCTGATACTAGGTATTAAAATGAGGTTGCAGAGCAGTGGAGGGAAAGCTAATGTTATATCTATGAATAAAGTTAAAGTTACAAACTTTTTATTATTAATTGACTGGAAAAATGAGTTGGACCAAGTATGCGATCAAACATTAATGAAGATGTCATAACAAGGAACATTATGGTAAGATTATTATGATTATTCTCAATTGAGCACCAACGGTCTTCTCCGCACTGACAAAAACACAGAAGAAGCACATGAGCTGTCGATGAGATAATCATGTTGATATGTCTGAGAGGTGGTAAAAGTGCAAGACTGAACAGATAGAGGTAGAAAAGTAGATTGGGAGTCTTAAGTGTAAAATACTAATTAAAGCCATGGGAAGTGAAAAGTGGAGAGGATCAAGGACAGAGGAGGCCACAGAAGAAGGTACCAACAAGCAGACCCTTTGTTTGAATACTGTTTCAAGTTTCTGTATTATAGCAGAACTCTCATTAAAGAAAGAATCTTGCTTGAGCAAAACACTGTTAATTGAATGTGGTCCTTGAAGAGGAGAAAATCTTTCTGGAAGAGCAGACAAAATGTCCCATTTACTTAACTGAAAATAAAACACCCTCACAGAGGAAATACCAGAGAGAGGAATTTAAAATGGCTTGATTCCTCAGAATATCTATCCGATGTTGTTTACTGCATAGATCATCTTTCATTTTACACTCCTTAAAGCTTTCATGGAGAGAAGCGTGGTGTACTCTCACTTTTATTAATTCTAAATCATCAGTTCTCAACCTTTTCTATACTGTGTTCCATCATATTATAACAACACTTCCCAAAATTTTTAAGACCCATTCCCTTCTGTCTATAAGGAATAGGGGAGTGGCCACAACTCTACCTGGAGCTTTTTGTGAACCTATTTTCTAAATCATTAAGAACAGAAATGCTGGGTCATGAAATGGAAGTTATAGAAAGTTGAAATATACGTGGGAAATTAATCCCACATCACTGTAAACTTCCTACCCTATTCTTATACTCAGGTAGCTCATATCAGGGGATTTTTTCCGCCCCCCCATTTAAGGTTTAAACTCTGCTGGCAGATTTTTAACTCACTACAGATTTACTCACTTGCATACCTGGGAGCAAGACAACAACCTTCACATGGTGTGCCTGTTAAGCGCTGGTGCTTTTCGTGCTTTGTGCGAATTCACTAATAAACCAACGTCAGGAAATGGCCACTGGATGTCGCATTATCGACCTCCCAGTGAAAGTAGCAACTTGCATACCTTATGCCTCCTCTAAATGTGTAGTGCATTGTGGGTTAGGCACAGAACCCTGTGTGTATAACTTCCAAGGTTATTGACAACAGGGATGTTGTCAGTTTCTGAAAGGAGATCAGTCCCAAATGTCAATATACTCTTCTGAGCGTACTCAATTTTGAAAGTGTCTGACATCTGAGTGGGACACATTCCATATAAGGGATTCTGGGGAGATCTAACGTGTCACATTATGTTAATTACAGCAATCTGCTGACAAAGCATTGCGTTGGATGTCCACTTTTCCACTTTCAGCAGTGGAGTGAGGGCTAACATCTGACAATAGCTATGCACTGAAAGTTGTCCTTGTGGCTGCACAGCCAAAGCCACGGGAAAACTATTTGGAGCCCTAAATAGTGGAAACATTGGAAATAGAGCACATTGCTCACACAATGGGCCAAATTATCTTGGTTCCACCCACCCTTCTAAAGAAGCTTGGATGTAACAGCAGATTTACACTGTAGGAGAGAGAGAAAAAAAAAGGTTTTCCTCTTTTTAATATGAGAATCCAACTTATTTCATTCTTTAAAAGAAAGGAATATTTCTCACAAAAAAATACAATTTATAACTATATTTTTGGTGGTCTGTCATATCTTTTGCAATAAAGTTAATGCACCCCACAGTACGTCTGTGAAGACATGATGCTTACAGCTGAAAGCTCAATCCATTTATTACTGAGATACTTTTGGCTGTCAGGGAGTACAGCTGTTAAGTCTACCTACATTTGATGTTGGGCTCTTATGACAAAACAATCTAGAGCAAGTAGAAAGCACATTGCTATATCTATATCTTTATCTTAAGAGCAAATGAGTAACATTAAAGATAAACAGGCTAAGGGGGACCAAACCAACCTTCCATACATATACATGCATACACTATTCTTTTTAGTTATCAACCCAAATGATTCAGCAAGACAAACTATTCCAGTGCCATTACTGTGGCATGCCATTCATCAGGACAGTGGTACAATTAGCGATGTCAATAATCTCAGAAATCAAAAATCACCACATATGAGCTGCATAGGCCTGAGTCTCCCCTCATGCTGATTTAAATAATGTAGAGTATCTCCTCTGATGTCCCTAGAGTTACACAGGTGCAAAACCAGGGTAAGGGTCAAGAATTAGGCCCCTTTGAGTTTAAACATATCTTTGCACAAAGTGACACAACTGTATTTTTCTAACCCTTAAGCAAAGATTGTGTTTTGCTTTAATAATTTTCTCTCCAGTATCAAAATCTGCAAATATAATTACACTAATGTCTATCTAAGGAAATGAAACTGCTGACAAAGAGCAAAAACGTTATTGGCCTTTTCTGTTTTGCACAAATAGAAACAAATGCTTTTAGAATAAAAAACAAATGCTATTGTCTTTAGTACCAAATTTTGTGTAATGGTGAAAGTAAAAGTGGGGCATAACTTTTGCAACTTTTAGGCACGAATTTTACAAATTACTTTCATTTTGCTTTCATTTTCATTGGAGCTATTTTTAGCAGCAAAAATAACATTTTAGATAGTCAAAACTAGAAGGAGGACATTTACTGAGATGAAAATTAAATGTTGCCTAACAGCCAAGTGAAGAAAAACGGTGAAGGTAATAATCCACTTTTCATAGAACGTCGCCAAAAATTGGACTTATCATTTCTCCAGTGGTACAATTTCTCCCCCACCCCTTTTGAAACAGCTTTATTATGCAAGTATTTAAAAAAAGAGATACATGGGAAAAAACAGCTTTTAAATTTAAGTTGCTTTTTACAGTGCTGCAAGAAATTGGGTGAAAATATTTCTGTGTTTGGAAGTACTGATATTTAAACTCCTCTACATCTGGCATTGTAAAGGGCAAGTTAAAAGTTCATAAACTTTTTTGCTTCAGATGCTTAGATGGGCCCCATGTAAGGCTGTATCACCAAAATAGTTCACAACCCTAATTACAGTGCACACATCATCTAGAGAATGACATTTTGGGTTCTTTTAGGCACTTTTAGATCATATTTAAAATACACAAACTACTTCATTTGTTGAAAGCATGTGCTATTCTGTAATATATTTTCCATATTAATTGCTTCCCACTGTAGTAACTACAGAATGGTGTGTTTGAACTGAGCTAAAAGATGTTGAAGAATAAAATATTACACAATTTGCTAAACCAGCTGGAATAGAACTCCTAAAACCATTCAAACAAAGTCTTTTTTTAGCCTAGAATCTTTTCTTTTCTGTTTTTGAAAGCTACGCTTCAGCTCAAGACTTCAACTTCTCTATATTTAGATTCTGCATTATTCCAACCCGGCTCTGGATGTCAGGAATTTTACACAACTATAAGTACTATTATTAAATAAATCTTTATCACTTCATGCTTTAACTGGAATCCCAGAAGTTAATGGCAATGACCTTGCTAACATATACTATCCCTGGGATTCCACTTTCACAGGCACATATTTAGGCCTCAGCTGCATTGTTGAGGTGCCTAAAAAGAGTCCAAATTACCGTTTAAACAGGCAAATCTGCAAACTTTTAGAAACTTATGCCATCTCCTTCCCCTTCCTCCAAAATACATTTCAGAGTTTAACAAATTAAGGAGTAGAAGCACTGTTGTAGAAAAAATAATCACATGAACAAAAATCAGTTTTACCTTGGAAAAATGTTATTGTCATTCCATTTTCTCTGCACTTATTTTTCTCTCTAGTCCCTTTCCAAGTGATTTCTATTTCTCTGTGTTCTTCTCTCTTACTGGCGACAAAGAGGCTAGGGGTGGAGCCCTAAGCAAAGTAGCCCCCTGCCTGCTGGGAGAACTGAGGTATCAGATAACGCATACTCCACAGCAAAGGAGCAGAGGCAGTCAAGCTGGGAAATCTGTGTGTATGTGCGAGAGAGAAAGAGTTCAAATTTTCACTTTAGAAACTTTGTGGAAAAGTTATCCCTCAAGTTTATTTTTGTTTCCTTCTTCCATCTTGAAATAATGCCCTTAATTCCAGTACAATGTTGCCATATTTTGTGCGGCATCTTTCATACAATCCACATAAAAATGCTATATAGGTATTAAATCATATTGGTACTAGAAATTATTGATTTTTTTCCCAATGAGTAATTTGTTCAGTGCATTTTTTTCCCTGTTTGCCAACTGTGAACCGACAGTAATATTCTCAAATGTATTGACTATTTATTTTATGTTTTGCTGTAAATAGATACTTTTGGTCTGAACAACCCTTATTTTAGATTAAAAGAACAACAGAACAAAGAAGAACAAAAGATAAGTCTCTAGGAGAGAGCAAAGTATTTACGGCAGAGTCCTCAGAGATTTCCAGGTGCAGTGTACTGATGTAGCTATATTCATGCTTTGGATATATCTGCACTGCAGTCAGATGTGTGATGGCAGCTCATGTAGAAACACCAGAACTAGCTTTAATCTAGCAAGCTAGGGTACCAATAACACTGAAGGTGTGGCAGAATGGACTTCAGCAGGGGCTAGCCACCTAAGTAAGTACCCAAGGTCCCAGGCCTACTTGTACAGCTGCAAACACCTATACCAGTAAGTAAAGCAATTCACAGGACTAAGTAAATTGAGGATGAACCCTTAACAATTACAATAAAGCTCTTTTCAGTCTAGTGCTTAAAACTTAACACATATATTGGTCCTCCATGCTCACTGGGTAATTAGAACTGCTATGACTGACCTCATTTGCTACAATTTTACGGTATTTATATTTTATTATATAATAGTGTATCTTGTATGTTTCTAACTGTCTGTTGTTTAAATTGTTAGTGCAGCAACCGAAGTATCTCTGTTACTCTAAAAAAAACAACAAAGAGTCCAGCGACACCTTAAAAACTAAACAGTTTTATTTGGGCATAAGCTTTCACGGGTAAAAAACTCACCTCTTCACATGCATGGAGAAGAAGTGGATTTTTTACCCATGAAAGCTTATGCCCAAATAAACCTGTTAGTCTTTAAGGTGCAACCAGACTCCTTGTTGTTTTTGTGGATACAGACTAACATGGCTATGATACCTGTTACTCTACAAAATCAGTATAAACTTGTAAATTACTCAAACAACAAACAACCAAAGCTATTAACAGGGGTAAGACTGTTCAGAGCCAGGAGAATGTGAAGTGATTTTTGTTTATACCAGCAGGACTTTCACTGTCAGATAAGAACAATGAGCTTCAGGTGCAAAAGATTCTGCAAGTCTATAGTGAGTTTACACTGTTATACAAATATGCATTAATTACTATAATCTACACTAAGAAACTATTACTAACAGTGGCACATTAAAGGTGATTTGAAGAGACGCCTCAGTTTAATTGATCTTCATTATGTTAAACCAGTCACATTGTATAATGCTTCTGTGCAAATTATATTAAAACAGCTAAGCATATTAGATTTTCTTCCTTCAGCACTTCAATCTTCATTTTATACGATGGAGAATAGTATGCTTTGAAATGAACACTTCCAGCACATCTTCCCTCCAAGGCTATTAAACCCCTTGACAAACATTTACTAATTCATTCCTCTGGTGAGAAAGGTATTATTACCTGCATCTTAAAGATAGGGAAAATGAAGCACAGATGGAGAAGGTGACCTGCTCAAGGGTTATGCAGCAAGTCTGTGGCAGAGCTGGAGATAAATGAATTAAAACCTTTTCCCATACTCCCAAGTCTGAACTCTAATCACTGGATTGCACTGCTTCTCTAACAATGTACCTTTATGTATGCACAAAGCAGATGTAGTTCCATTGAAGTGTTCCAATCACATCGTAAACTCTGCCTTTTTTCTTTTTCTAAAAATCAGTAGAAGGAACTAGGTATTACAGCCTTGGTAACCCAGTGTGATATTTCTGAAAGGGCAACAATAAATCAATTTAAAATCAATCCTTTCTTGCCTTTCTGCAGCCCCGGTTTGATTGTGCATTTATAAACAGGACAATATGATATACAAGATACATATTTAGATTTATAGTCAATCACCCTACACAAAGCTTTTAAATCAATGGGGGTTGCATGAGCATAACAGGACATTTTGGTCCTCAATGTTTAATAATATGGTGCAGAAAACATAACCACATATTATTGTCACCTATCTACTACGTAATAAATGTAATATTATTATTCCAATTCTGTACTCTTTGATTGGCATATTTTGAAGATTATCAGTAAATAAAGGAGACCAAACCAATAATTGATAATATATATTGGTTTGTACAATTCTTATTAGGCAGACGCATTTGAAGACAACTTCTGCCGGGTGTCACGCATCAGACACTCTTGTCTGCAAGCAGTGCAGATTATTTAAATTAATCAATATAAACAGCTCTTGGTATTTAAAAAATTTCTGTCATATTCTGGGTCTAGACCAAGTAGTATAGTTACCCCTCTCTTCCTGTAAACAGGACACATTAATCTTGCAAAAACAGTGTTCAATTGAACTTTTCCTCTCCTCACCCCCAATCCTTCATTCAGATTAAGCCTGGAGGAGAGGGGTTAATTTTCACAGGCTGGAGGAAGATGAAGCTGTATCAACGTGCATGTTGTTGTGTGCTAAAATGTGTGGATGACTTCTATGCCCCATCCCAGAATGTCTTTCCATGGCTCCAGTGACGTGGGACTGTACGATAGGAGCGTCTCCACTGTTTCAGTGGGGAGCTAGAATTAGATCCCCTCCCCCTGCTTCCATTAGCTCTGTGGTGTTTGGGGCCTCTGCAGTAACACATATGCAGCTCAGGCCTAAATTTGTTCCACTATTTGTAAGAAGAAGGGGCCAAGCTGTCCAGTGCATTATGGCTCCTTTACAGCACTCAAGTAGTATAAAGGGAAGGCAATCTGGCAACAAATTCCAAACAGAGAATACCCCCAGCATGGAGAAATTCTCTGTTGGGAATAATTGAGTTGTAGGCAGGCCCGTGCCTCTGTTCCCTTCTCATTTTCCACACTCCCCAGGCATGTTGTGGGAGATGTGGTGATGGAGCAGACACTTCCTACATCAATCCTCTAGTGGGTTAGGGTCCATTAAGACAGCAGAATTTACAGGATATAGGGGACTGGATGGCTCAGGGACTATGCAGGCGTTTACCTCTAAGTCCCTTATGGAGATCCAGTGTGGTTTTAATAGCCACAGAAAGGTTATCTCAATCTATTCAGTGTGAAATGCATTGGAGGTTTAAATCTAGGTTCTCATCCCAGAAGTCCTCACTACTACTGGCACTAATTTGTTACCAATCTCAGCAGAGTAGTCTGAAATCAGCAGGCAGGTAGAGTGAACCACGTCCTTGATCCTGCAAAGTCTGGGCTAGAGCCCATCTCAGGAACAGTGCGTGGAGGCCCATGTAGTATCTGTCCTGTGTTTAGCCTGCCAGGTGTTCAGTGCCTCCAGCGCTCAGAGCTATTGTCTATAGATCTTGCAGTTTGTTAACGAAAAAAAGGAACTAGCAGCAATTGTAATGCAATAAGCCTAGCAGATGTATTTCTTCAAGCGCAGCACACTCAGACTTTAATATTAATAATGTTTTTGTTATTCCAACATATCTACTTAAACAAGTAAGCTGCACATTGACCTGTACCCTTTGTCAGACAAATTTAACTAGAAAAGTCCAACTTTCACTAGCGGGATAGTCTTCTTTTCCGAGCTGTTAGGTTCGTAAACCCTAATTCAGCAAAATATTTAAGCATGTGCTTAGATGTGAGAAATCTCATTCCTATTTGGTAAAGTGCTTCTGTCCATCGTTCACTTTAAGCACATGCTTAAGGCCCACTGACATTAAGTATTATGCTGTATCAGGATCCTCAGGCTGATGGCATTGCATCTGTCTCAATGAATTTGTTTTGGCAAAAATGTCTTTTACTTTCAAGACCAACAAATGGACGAGCAAGCAAATAAGAATTAAGTTTGTGCCTCTCTGAAGAAAATGATAAACCGAATAACAGTCCCTTAGGGAAAACACCCATCCACAGAACGTGTTGTGTGTTTCCTTGATGCTGTCACATTGTTATTATCTGTTAGTGAGAAGCTGTCTTATAGGCAGGGAATGAATGAATGAACAACTGCGTCTCCCTATATTTTCTCTAGTTCTATACGCTAGTCTTAGTGGTCATTTTTTATTAAACTAGAGCAATTTCTGGCTTTTTATGTTCGATTGCTTTCACTTCAAACCTAGACAAAAGTGTGAGCTGTTAAGAGAATCTAGGCCAGAGCTACAGCTGGCTTAAATTGGCTCCACTGATTTCAATGGAGTTATACCAGTTTACACATCATGTGTGAACTCAAATGAATTGGTTCTACATCCAGGGGTAAGATCATGATATGCAAGTGTTTCATGTTCTTACATGAAATACTAATGTCTGGGACTGTTTGGTTGCACCTGTTTTTCTAAATACAGTTTGGATTATTTTGGATGATAATTTGAGTGGGACCAGTTGTTTATCTCAAGAATGAATGAATGAAGTCTGAAGGTTAGGCAACACAAGTTCCAGTCATCCTTAGATTTTTAATTAAAACAAACAAAAAGGAAAGAAACTAAATATTGTTACAATCTTGCATACATTTTATGTTACTCAAATGACTTGCAAACCATTTTTTCATTAAAAATTATACATTTAAAAGCATTACTACACTTAGATTGATTCACCAGTGCAGTGATCAGAGCTAAAACAGTCAACAGAAGTAATCAAATACAAACTCCTTTACAGAGCTGTTAGGAAAAACTTCAATGGAACAATTTTCTATTGGACAATGCAGTTCTGTTGAAATTGAAACATTTTGCAAAATCATGTCGATTTTGTCAAAATTTCATTTTGAATTTAAAAAAAAATTGACTTTTTGACATTATAGGAACAAAACATTTTGATTTTTCCAGTTGAAATGGCTTACTTTGATTTTTTTTAAGAGAGGATATTTCAATTATGCCAAAATGAAATATTTTAATCACTATGAACAAAAACATTTGAAATTCAAATTTTCCTTTGGAAAATTTCAAAATTTATGAAACTGGAACACAGACAAATTTTGAAATCCTCTGCAAAATGGAATGCCCATTCTCTGCCCAACAATTTTCATTTATACTGACACTACTACAAACTGAATGTGAAAACTGCCTTTAACATGAGTGATGTGCTTCTATTTTTATCTTATGAACATTAACAATTATTTTTAAAAGACAGAAAAAATTATTATTATTAGAGCAAGAGCATAAGAGACATAAGGAGCTTTCAAAGAACATTCAGATTTTACTCATAAGCACAAAATATTCATGCTGGTGTTAGCCACTTCTGACTCAAAATCTATTGGAAATACCATTTACTAGACAAATAAAAATGTTGAATAGGATGGTTTTTCCCTGGTCCTGTCCCCACTACTTGCCTGACACATACCGTTGTCCTTACCACAAGAAAATGATCATGCAAAGATCTGCAGAAAGTCTTTCTTTGGCCCATACAGGGTAGGTAATTCTGTGGAGTGACTGCTCCCTTCTACCCCCAAACACACACATTCTGAATCTGCCACGTGCAGAGATATCCCATGTTTCCTCTGTGCCTTGTAGCAAGGGGAGCATAGGGCTTTCAGCAAGGACTGCATGATTTGGCTCTGTATTATGAAACAAAAATAGTTTGAAGCCAGGGTACATAAGTCATTTTCAAACACCCTTGAGAAATATTGCATTTCAAAGCCATGGATTTTAGGCCAAAGATGCCAACTTCACAACTGGAATCACTGTAAACTATAACTATTTTAGCACTTCCTGAGTTTGGCTTTTCTGACATGCAGGGCTATGCACACATGTGGTCTTGTGTTTTCTTGAATCCCTCAGGAGCTGAATGCTGATCATTCAGAGGAGAGTAAGTACTTTGAAAATAATGGGCCAATTCACCTTTCACTTGTACCAGTTTTGCAACAACCATTGCCTCCAGCTGAAAATTCTTAATTTACACTGGTATAAAGTGAGAGGGAAGTCAGGCCTAATGTGAACATTAGGCACTGAAAACTGTTGCTTTTTTCTGTTGTTTTGCAAATCCAGAAGTATTGTCCTCGCTTCTGAGTACGGGAAGAGTTTGGACTTCTGCAGTGGGCTATTTCCTTGTTGGGGGTGCCTATAGACTCAATAAATAATAATAATGATAATAAAAACTATTATTATTATTTACACTATGAACATAGGGCTAGTTCCTCAGCAGTGCCTTCTGCCTCTTCCCACAGATCAGAGCTGAAAAGCCAATAAGGGATGATGGCTGGATTCCGCTGATAAATTTGCTCCAAAAATATGTTGACTATTAGAGGGGTAGCCGTGTTAGTCTGGAATTGCAGAAGTGACAAAGAGTCCTGTGGCACCTTAAAGACTAACTAAAGTATTAGAGCATAAGCTTTCATGGGCTAATACCCACTTCGTCGGATGCATGCAGTGGAAGTATCCAGGGGCAGGTATAAATAGGTAGGCAAGAACCAGGTTAAAGATAACAGGGTGGGTCCAATGAGGCTGAACAGTGTATCTCTAATCAGGGAGGGTGAGGTATTCCTCTAGCAGCTGAACTGGAGGTGTGAACAGCGAGAGAAGAGAAACTGCTCTTGTAGTTAGCTAGCCATTCAAAATCTCTATTCAGTCCCAAATTGATTGTGTCAAATTTGCAAATGAATTGCAACTCTGCAGTTTCTCTTTGCAGTCTGGTCTTAAAGTTTTTTTGCTGCAAAATGCTGACCTTTAAGTCTTTCATGGTGTGTGCAGGGAGATTGAAGTGTTCTCCTACAGGTTTTTGTATATTGCCATTCTTGATATCTGATTTGTGTCCATTTATCCTTTTTCGTAGGGACTGTCCAATTTGACCGATGTACATAGCAGAGGGGCATTGCTGGCACATAATGGCATATATTACATTGGTAGATGTGCAGGTGAATGAACCAGTGATGGTATGGCTGATCTGGTTAGGTCCTGTGATGGTGTTGCTGGTGTAGATATGTGGGCAAAGTTGGCATCGAGGTTTGTTGCATGGATTGGTTCCTGAGTTAGAGGAGTTATGGCGCGGTGTGCTGTTGCTGGTGAGAATATGCCGGAGGTTGGCGGGTTGTCTGTGGGCCAGGACTGGCCTGCCTTCCAAGGCCTGTGAAAGAGAGGGATTGTTGTCCGGGATGGGTTGTAGATCACTGATGATGCGTAGGAGAGGTTTTAACTGAGGACTGTAGGTGATGACCAGTGGTGTTCTGTTGTTTTCTTTCTTGGGCTTGTCTTGCAGCAGCAGGCTTCTGGGTACACATCTGGCTCTGTTGATCTGTGTCCTTATTTCCTTGTGCAGGTACCCACCCTGTTATCTTTAACCTGGTTCTTGCCTACCTATTTATACCTGCCCCTGGATACTTCCACTGCATGCATCCGACAAAGTAGGTATTAGCCCACGAAAACTTATGCTCTGATACTTTAGTTAGTCTTTAAGGTGCCACAGGACTGTTTGTCACTTCTGCATGTTGACTATTGACAGCCAATTCCATCATAAATTTATACCTGTGCAATCACTTTGAGTCCATAAAATTCAATGAGTTCAGTAGGGTTATGTGGTATAATTAATATGATTCTCTATTGTAGGCCAAATCATACAATTTTTATGCAGGCAGAGGTCCCCTTGGCTTCTTCCCGAATAAGGGCTGATTAATGGCTGCAGGATTTAGCCTTATGTTAAGAGAGCACTTCAATGCACAACATTTGCACACTACAGCACTAAATCTGTGTCTATTTAACATGGTCAGAATAAGTTAGCAGTAAAGACATATGTTAAAATGCTGAGTGGAGTTTGGATTTGGTGGAATGGATTACCAGGAGTCCACTGTATTCCAAACATCTTTAGACATAGTTTTGGCACATGTGTTTTTTAATGACATGCTTGCCATGTTGCATAATGCTAGAGTGCTAATATTTGGGGTCTGGGGGATTCTTTTATAGCAAAACCAAAGCTTCAGGACAGTGAACTTTGCTGTGCCATCATGGCAAAATGCCACCACATAAACATCTGCATTAGAGAAGCAAGAGCGTTTGGAGACACAGGGCATTTCTTTCAAAAGACAGATCACAGTGTTGTCAGGCATCTGAGCTTTCCAAGTAGAATTCATCACCCCAGAGGAAAGGAGGGGATATTTTGGAAAAGTTATTCTCTTTGCTGTAGGCTGAAACTATTAAACAACTTCTTGCTATGTAGCTGGCTGTGCACAAGTGCATAGGAGTCTGGGGAAGAGGCCACAAGGCTTTACACTTGCTTCCCTAAATGGGGGCAAGTTACAACGCCCTCCTGATGCTCCCAGAGAGCAAGGATTGTTCTAGGCTGGCATCACTAACCGCCACCAAGGAATTGGGGTGAGGGGACTGAACTACTCCCCCCCACTGCCGCCAATAAGTGGAGCTGAGCCAGCATAGCTGGGAAAGCATGTTTCCTTCTTTCCAGAGGGGACCATGTGCCCCCTGAGTCCCATGAGGTGTTCCAGCTGAATCAACACCAATTCCTACAGAGACACCCACTGTGGTCCAGCCCTTTTGCATTGCCCACCACGCAGACCCTGGCTTAAAACCACACACTCTGGTTCTAAGAATATTTCCTCTGGAAAATGTCTCCTCTAAAAACTGTCTCCTCACCCAGGTGCTGGGCAATAGAGCATCTTATCCTCTTGGTATGCCCCTGTAGAACTTTATTATTCTGACAGGTGTCCTTGTGGAAGCATATCATCCTACGAGGGGGTGGGAGGGCATCGAATTGAGTCAGCTCAGCTTGGCTCAGCAAGCGGCCACGTCATGCTCCAAAATCTACGTATTCATTTAAAAAATAACGTCAGGTCTCTGGCCCTTGTGGTTGCAAAGAGAACCTTCCTCTTGTGAACAGAATGTAAAATGATGCAATGTTCATCTGTCTGAATCTGCGGACAGCCTGAAAAAGAATAGCTCTAGGGAGGGTTAACATCCATAGTGATGCAAGTGGGCTGTGGATTCCTTCTCCTAGATTGCGACTGGAGGATGCGTGGAGATGTGGAGGACTACTTGAGTTCTCTGCTGCATGTTGTCCTCATCTCCTGATCCCACAGAAGCCTCTTTGCAGGCACTTCATTGGGATTCTTATCCATGCACAGGAGGGAGATGGCCATAGCATTAACCCCCACCGATTTTGTGCAAGATCATCTTGACATGGGGTAAAATTCTGCCCGTGGATGCCGGCATTGATTTCCGAGGGAGTTGTGCATTTAAGATCAGAATTTGGCTCCAAGGCAATATTAACTTCATGCAAAAGGGCTAGTGACATGATTCAAAGTACTTTCACCCGTTATTTGTTTAAAATACTGTATCTGTTCCTCTGAACAGAAGTCATTAGTCTCTTTGTGAATCCTGCCTTTAAGTTCTTTCGTGTAGCAGAGAAAAATAAACTCATTTGTGCTGATGCACTATTTGCAGATTGTCTTCCATTATACAGGGCACAATGTTATTTCACTGGCGGTGGCATGTCTGCGGGAGAATCTTCAATTTTTATCTCTTATCCTTTTTGCTTATTTTTTCCTTCCCCCATCACAAGTATTTCCCAGGGTGCCTTTGTTTTCTATTGGCCTCCTTAGTCATCCAAGTTAATAGTTAGGGGCACACTGGACATTTTGTTATGCTCCTTTGTGTCCTGGCAGGCATGAAAACACACAGTAGGGATTCCATTATGTTTTAGCTCTTGTGCTCAAGGATGAAATAGCTTCGTAGCTTGTCAGAGGAGCGATGCAGCATGAATAGCTCCCTTTTTATTCTACATATCTTTATTTACTGGAAGTTGTTAGCAGTCTACAATAAACTGTTCTCTTTGTACAACACTGATTTAAAAAGGAAGATGAGTTTATCTGCAAATGGCCATGAATGATTGTAGGGAAAAAACTCAATATTAAGTTATCAAAACCTGATTAACACTCATGGTTTTTCAGCCTCATTATGCACACAATGGCCTCAAATGGGAAATGTAAGCAGAGAATAGCATTTGCCTTCATTCAGTACATAGCTGCCCTTATCTTAAGAAGTTGGCATTGTTTTCACATGGATGTTGATTTGACACTAAGCAATCTGATTCCATGCTAGCTATGGCAGATCTCTCTGTTAAGTCATATCTGTTGTGAAGTTCAGGAGACGAGCATTGTGCACCTCAGTGTCAAAAGGCACATTGTCCAAAAAAGAAAAAAAAATGTGCGTTGTCAGAAATCTGTCTTGTTAACACACACACTGCCAAATCCCATTGTTTTGATACTATAACATTGTGTGTTCAACCATTTGTTTACTGTACAATATGGCTCATTACCACATTCAGCTGATTCAGTACCTAGTCACAGATCAAAGGGATTCATTTACATATGTGTTTGCCCCTAAATTGTCTTGCAAGAAGCAAAGATAATTTAATCTTGATGACTAGAGCTGGTTTAAAGGCATCAGTGATTGAAATCAAAGGTGCAACCACCACCGGGGGACTAAGAGGAAACAACATTTTTCTAGCTCAGGGTTGCCCTCAGCGCAATTTCAGCACTAATGCATTTTTCACCCAGGGTTCATTCTCAGCATTTTAATGTGATTGCATCACTGATTGAAGGCTTCTTTGTACCCACAGAGCAAAGCCCATGGAAGTCATGCGTGCTACAGTAGCTTCCCCACCTTTCTTCTCCAATATTCCTCAGTTCTGCTCCAAAGAACAGGGTTCCCTGACCCCTTTCCAGTCTAATCTAGGAGCTGACGTTCCTCCCACCATAGGTGTATGTTGCGGCTTTGCCACAAACCCTGTAAGGCCTCTTACAGAACAACATGCTGCCTCAGGAGCAGACTGGTAATCACATTGTGACTCAGCCTGAGTCACTCTCTTCCTCTTGGTTTTCCCCTGCTCTGGGCTCCGGGGGCCCATACCGTGCACTAGCCCCGTGACTGGAACACTGTATAGCCCCATCCTGCCAGCTAAAGAGCACTGGCTGGAGTGCAGTAAGGGGACAGAGTCAAAGCTCCACCCAATCCCTGGCACTTCTTGCCTACTCCTGGGACGGTGGGGAAAGACCAGTGGTGTGACCGTGCCAAGGTTGCGCCCTTCTCTTGGCTGCTATCTCTGGTACAGGTAACTTGCACTGGGAAATAAGGAGGTGCCCTTGTGCAGGTTAATTTGACCCAGGAAATGTGCACAAAAGCTTTTTATAGACCTCATTTTTCCTTTCAGTAATTTATAACTTAAAGGGTCAGATCTCAGTTTCAGGGTGACTTGTAGAATGGAGAAAGGACCCAGGTTCTGGATCTAAAACAGAAGCAGCCCGTATTTCAAAATTATTTGCAGGCACAGACTTAGCCTCAGTGTCACTGTACTCCAATAGTGTAAGATTGATTACGAGAAGGGTCAATTTCATGGTCATAAGATTTTTAAAATAATAAAAGTGTCATGATTTCAGCCATTTAAATATGACATTTCATGGTGTTTTAACTGTAGGGGTCCTGACCCAAAAAGGAGTTGGGATGGGGGCGGGTTGCAAGGTTATTGTAGAGCGGGGGCGGGGGGGCTACGGTACTGCTACTCTTATTTCTGTGTTGCTGCTGGCGGCAGCGCTGCCTTCGGAGCTGGGCAGCTGGAGATTGGCGGCTGCTGGTTGGGAGCCCGACTTCCACCCAACTTCTCCCCCTGCTGACTAAGCCCCCAATTCCGGTAAGCATTCCCATTCAAGAAAGCGCTCCTACCACATTTACCTTTAGGCACGAACTTAAGCACTTTCCTGAATCATGACTTAAAGGCATAGCAATTTTTCTCTTGTGGAACAGTCCAAGAAAATCAGTCATGCCAAGAGAGCTCAGTGCTGGCATATTTAAACAGGCTCCCTCTTTTCTCTTCAGTCAGGGTATCCTATGGAGCTGGAAGAGGACAGAGCAAAAAAACCAAAGAGAGATCATTTCAAACACTGTTTTGCTCAGCATTAATTTGGGGAATAGGCAAAAAAAAAAAAGGGGGGGGGTGCTTTTTTTTCATTCCAGGTTAGCAGTGGTATAACTCAGAACGCATTGGTTAAGCACATATTACTTTCCTACATATTCTATGATTCCCTCCAAATGGGTTCTTCTCTCAGGTAATGTCACCACGTCTGGACACCATGACTGGGGAAGTGGCCATGGTGACTTAGGAAAGTAGGCCTCAATGTACCTGAAGAAGCTATTGCTAAAGATGCTTACATGTTCACCTCAGCAAGGTCAAACATGAGGTTAGAAAGCAGGGGGAGCAGCCATCTTTGTTTTACTGCCTTAGCAACTAGAATTAAAAAGTATTTGATCACCTACATTGTATCTTAAAGGGACTTAAACACAAGAAGATTTTTGTTTCAGTTAAAAAAAAAAAAGTGAGCAAAACCAGATTTTTAAACACAGTCATGTAGGGGTCAGGAGGTTTACATAAGCCTGATCTCTTGAGTTCACCACTTTGTACCCCACAATATTTTGTCCTGCCACCACATCACACCACATTTGCAAAAACTTTATGCTAATCACCGTTATTACAGCTGCTACTTTTTGTCCATAAAGTGAATGTTTTCTGTGTGTCAAAATTCTGCCTCATTTTTTAATGGTCCTTAAGCCCTTAATCCTACCTCCTTAGTAGTCCTGGCAGGCCAGATGAGAGTCACCCATGGCAGGGAAGAACATTAAACAAGTCACTGCATCAGCCTGTATTCCATTCACTTTTGCACAAGCAGGGTGGGCAAGATGGGGAAAAATGGGGGACAGCTATAACCCAGCCCCAAGCTCAGAGAGGCCCTCACAAACATTGTTAAAATCTGCATACATAAGGTGAAATAGGAGGGGGTGGAGCCCCAGCCAATATGTTGTATGAGGGCTCCACATTTATCTCCTTGGGCCTTTGCATAGTTAATATTCAGTAGGGACAAATTAACATGAATACAATTTGGGCCCTTTTTATGATGTCTGAAAATGTTGAGTAACTTTTAAGAAATAGCTAACCCCTCACACCCCTCCCATTGCTTCACTGGAGGGTCTAGCTGCTTATATCTGAGCTATCTGTGGTGCAACTTTGTCCTAGCTGGTTTTGACTGGAATGAGACAAATATCCTAAGAAAGGTACTTACCATGGCATTAGTAGGGCTGCTGGCCTGTCTCTCCCAGCCCAGGCAGGGCTAACATCACCCCAAAATCTTTTCAGGCCCCTCCTTCAGGGCATAATTTTATTTTTCACATAACTCCACCCCGGATAACACCTGAACAAAAGCTACACTATTCTCCTGACCAAAGCAGGCTGCAGGGACCCAGAGGCTTTCCCCCTTACATCTCCACCCTCCCTTCATACCAGGGCCAGTTACAACTCCCCTCTTCAGCTGGCTTCTCTCAGCCCTTTATAGGAATGACCTGACCCCTTCCCAGATGGGTCTGATAATTGAACAGGCCTGGCTGGCCCCAAGACCCCCTGCCGTTAAAGAGGCAGACCACCACTACAGTATTTTCATCCTGGCCAGACTGACTGCACTGAGGCTCCAGATGGATTCAGCAGTGGAATTGGAGAATGTGAATTACAGAAACTGTGCCAAAATAGAACCAAGACATTTTAAATAAGCATCTGCCTATTTTGGATGCTTTTCTGAACCGAGTCTTCACAGATTTATCACAGTGAGAAGCGTTGAAAGGGAGCCAATGCCTCATTAGGAGATTGGCCTATAACTAGTCAAAATGGGGTTTTTACACAATGATGATAAATCCACACACACTTAGATACAATTTTGCAAAGCTGTTTTCCCTGCACTGTTAATGAATATTACAGACTGGGTGGGATTTTCAAAAGCAACTAGGTAATTTAGGAACTCAAGTCCCACTGAAAGTGAATGGGATTTGTACTCATTATCACTTAGGTGCTTTTGAGGTCTTAATTTTCTTGGAATTTTCAAAAATATTTTTTATAGTAAAACCAGAGCTGTATTGAGGAACTGTTTATTATAGGAAGAGATGTAAATTGTGTCCTGAACTTACCAGCTGTACAAAGCTTCAACTCAAAAGGAAACCACTGAAAACACAGTGAAGACTTAGTGCTGCCTTATGACTAACAGGCACTTTTATCAGCTGGAAGGGCAATTAACAGAATGATCTGCATTCACATGCTCAATGTGAAGGGACCAGCATGGAAAAACGTAATCACATGGGAATGTCTAGAGACAAACACTGGTAGCATAAAGTTGGTGCCTTGCACACTGCTGGTACTTTAATGAATAACATGAAAGGAAATGCAGTCCTAAGGATAACATGGGTCAAGAATTCACACTTAATAACTGAAAGGCAGGGTGTCATTGTCAGGAAAGTGGCAGAGAGAGCAAGAGTGGTCTCCTTATCTGAGGATGCTTGAGAGAAGGCTGCCTGAGAATTTGTTAAATCAGATAGGCTGAAAATTAACAGAATTGAAACTGGTAATGTAAGTCTAATTGGTATTGGATTACATATGCCAGTCTCAGGATCAAGCAGCAGTTCTTATGGAGAGCTAGTAAATTGTACACTCTGGCACCATACCTGTTCTTTTCCCGTCTTTTGAGAAGAGATGTTCACTTGCATCTGCAATGGGCGTGTTTGTATTTACATCAAAGAGCTTTGGCTCAGGTCCAAAGTGCTCAAATTTGTCCTTATTCTGACAAGATTCCTACTGTTGTGAATAGGAGTTTCGTCAGAGTATGGATTTCAGCACTGGGTTCAAAAGTCCAGATTTTCTGAGGTGGCCAATTTCCACTTGATGCAGCGAGCAGGGCAGGAGGGGTAAAGGGGTACCTGGAAATAAGATGGTTGTCACACCCAGTCTGATCAAGCCAGCATGCTAAAAGTTGCAGCATAGTCACAGGGCAGGTCTACACTACCCGCCGGAACGGTGGGTAGCGATCAATCTTTTGGGGGTTGATTTATCACGTCTAGTCTAGATGAGATAAAATCGATCCCCGAGTGCTCTCCCATCGACTCCTGTATTCCACCGCCGTGAGAGGCGCAGGCGGAGTTGACAGGGGAGCAGCAGTTGACTCAGCACCATGAAGACTCCGCGGTAAGTCAACCTAAATATGTCTACTTCAGCTATGCTATTCGCATAGCTGAAGTTGTGTATCTTAGGTTGACTCCCCCCTAGTGTAGACCGAGGCTAAGTGGGAGGGCAATTCCCGCTGAGTACATACCTTGGGTTTCAGATGTGACTGTACATGGGCAGCTAGCCCATCTCACCGCCCACACAGCTGCAGATACACTGCTATTTTGAGCGCATTAGATTAACCAGAGCTAGCATGGGTATGTCTACCCGAGCTGGAAATTACACCTCCAGTTTAGAAACATCCCAAATGTCATGAATAGTATAGGAGCCAGCTATGATGGCTCTGAACCAGCTGAGGCATTCTCAGCTGGCAGGATCTGACCTGCCTCCTTTGTTACACCAATGTGGCATAAACATTCTGGAGCAGGCTAAAGAATCTGGCTCAACTTCTGCAGTTTGAGGGGATTATTTTTATTTTCTTACCCAACAGAGATGTTCTGTTTAATGTTGTCACCACTTTCCTTTCTCAGATTTTATAAACTTTCAGAATCCAGAGAACAATTACGAATAAAGTGTGAAGTATTTCTGTCAGGGCAAGTTGAAACATCTGACAATGTCCCTGTAAGGGAAAACTCCAATTTGCTCAGCCCTACAGTCTAACAGTTCAAAAGATTAAAAAAACAAAACAAAAAAGCACTCAATTTCTCACTATGAGTGTTTGACATTCAGTTGTTTCAATGTGACATGCAACTGAAAATAAAGATTCTAATTACATTTGGCATTTCTGAGAGTCAGTCCCTCGCTAAACAAATTACATCATTTGTAGCATTGGCAGTAAAAGAGCCGAGTCTAGGAGACTGTAACAAGAATCTATCTAGCTTTCATTTTAAATTCAACAGAAGACAAGGGGGGAGATCTTGTTTAAGAGCTGTAATGTTCAAACATTTTAAAAGTATTAAACATGGTCAGAGAGTTCCAATATATACTTCTGCAGAATGCTATTGAAGTGGGAAAATACATACTGGTACTCTGATTTTCAACAAATTTAGGCAGGCCACCAAAGTTGTATGCACACTTATGGCAGGCCTGAGTCACAGATTCTGGATCTGAACTTCGTTAATGTTCAGAGGTATTCAGAACTGGGGTTTTTTTTGGTCCCCCTTCATTCAATTGCTATATTTTTTAATTCCTTCAGAGCCATGGGATGTACTTTCCCAAATGTCAACCTCTTCAAAAATACACTCCTCCATTAGGGTTACCAACTTCGGTTGGACAAAATCCTTGAGGTTTCATCCCATGACATTTCCTTTAATTAATCTTTAATTCCTGGAGACTCCAGGACAATCCTGTAGAGTTAGCAAACCTAGCCTCCATTGTTTTATCTATAATATACTACCGTGTACTACTTTTTACCTGAGGGCCTCACAGCAGTTTATATACACTAATTGGTCTCCTAACACTTCACTGGGGTACTGGTTTAATACCAATTCCGAGCAAAGCATATTACCAACACCTGTGCTTTTTTCTGAGATCTCCTTTCCAAGCAATGATCTGTCTCGACCCTGTTTAATTTGTGAGATATGATGGAATCACAGCATGAAGTGGTATGAATGCAGCCCATTAACTGTAACAGGATGCTCTTTGAGGCTTTTCAATACGTACATGCCTGTAACAGTAATCTGCAATCACATGCAGTTATTTTCATCCCCTAATGGAAATAATATTTTGCATTCAGTTTGCCTTCAGCGCACAGAGTTATAACATGTGATAATGTGACTGTGCAAATGTTTCACAGTTGTTACATCTCATTCATGTGAGATTCATATTTGCCATGATGAGCGTGAAAGGGATTTAAAGTTAATAAATGATAACCAGGAGCAGATAGATGGACTGGAAATAAAAAGCAACGAGCTTTACAGGAAAGAACACTGCGTGTTGTCAATAGGGTGAAATGGTCAGACATCTGGTTGTTCGTGAGATTCCTCATTGCAGTCCAAAGGGAGAGTTTGCAGAGGGAGGTGGGGCTTGGACTCATGGTTTTTATCGTCTCAGTGGCAGGCACAATTGATGGTCCTTGTGGATTCAAGAGCATGCCTAACAGCATGACATCTTTCTTCAAGGAGGCTGCAGTAGTGACAAACGTTACATAATCAAAGTCCTAGCGAATAAACAAAATCAGAGAGAGGGTATTTTGCATCTGTTTTTATTATTAATTGGGGAGGAGAAGGATTTGTCCATACTTTTACAAGCAAAATTATGGGGATTTTAGGTTTGGTATATGGCTATAAATAAAACAATCAGGAAATATCTCCAACAATTTATCATGTCAGATTAATTCTTTTAAAATATTTAAAAAGTAAAGGCCAGATTCACTGGTGTGCTCTAGCTGCTTTGCTCTATTCTATTCCACAAAGCAATGCAAAACAGCCATAACCCCAATGTATCAGTTAAACTAGCGTTATGGCTGATTTCCCATTGCTATGGTGGCGAATCTGGCCCTAAGTTCTTAATCACCACAACATGCTGGGTTCTCAGTGGGTTTTGCCACCACCTTGTTTCATAGTATTTGTTGTGGGCCAGAGGAACCTGAAATTTTAAGCAGAGCATTATTTCGCACATGGAGCATGAAAAAAATGACAGGGTAACTTTTCCAATGGGGCCTCGTCTTGACCTCTGAAGGGATTTTGCTTATCAGCCATGCAAGCAAATGTTGGAATTTAAATGCACAAAGCCTTTGTGAACTTGATTTGTCTTTGCCAATGGAGTTTGCCAATGTATGTTCACAGGCAGTGCTTTTGCTACTTCTTGCCATGATAGTGAAAGGAGTGTTGTTTTGCCATTTGCTGCCTGGCCAAAGGTCACTGCAATACAGAAAGCTAGAGGTGGTGGTACTGGTTACCGGGGAATAAATCCCATACTTCCCTACACCCAGCCCAATGGCTGAGCATCTTTTGAAATCTCAGAAATTGAAAGGAAGGTTGGAGACACATGGGTTTTATCATACCATCAAATCCAGCAGGATCTCATGTAGCTTTTTCTTTCATGCCATGTTTCAGCAACATCCAAACATTAACTGTAACTCTTTTCTCAAACCTTCTTCACATTCATATCCATCCACTTTTAAACAAAAATAAATTCAGATGCATATTAAATCAGCAAAATATTTCTTTTAAGGATCATAAGACTGCTTGGTTACATTTTTTCCAGGCACGTGATCCACTGGATTATGAATTATTTTGTTTATGATACATGTAGGCACCAAAGACATAAGGAAGGACAAGAGAGAGGTCCTGGAGGCCAAATTTAGGCTGCTAAGAAAGAGATTGAAGTCCAGGACCTACATGGTAGCATTCTCTGAAATGCTTCAAGTTCCACATGCAGGGCCATATAGACAGGCAGAACCGCAGGATCTAAACGCATGGATGAGACGATGGTGTTGGGAGGAGCGGTTTAGATTTATGAGGAACTGGGGAAACTCTTGGGGAGCCTAAACAGGAAGGATGGGCTCCACCTAAACCACTTACAATTAAAAAGGTCACAGAGCAGTTTTTTAAACTAAGGGCTGGAGGAAAGCAGACAGGTGTGGAGGAGAATATGCTTAAGACAGAGACATCCTTTAGGGATGGTCTATTAATAAAGATTCTCTATGTCTTAGTAAGGAGAAGAGGATGGATGATGATAAAATACAGGTAGGATCTGATAAGAAACAGTCAAATGAAAAAGAGACCCATTCAATTACATCGTGTAATGGCAGACATCTAAAAAGTGACAAGATTTATTAAGTGCTTACATACCAATGCTAGACGTCTAAATAATAAGATGAGCGAACTAGAGTGCCTTGTGTTAAAGGAGGATATTGATATAATAAGCAATACAGAAACTTGGTAGAATGAGTATAATCAATGGGACATGGAAATACCAGGGTACAAAATATATTGGAAGGACAGAACAGGTTGTGCTGGGGTGGGGGAGTGTCACTATATGTGAAAGAAAGCACAGATTCAAATGATGTAAAAATCATAAATAAATTAAACTGTACCATAGAATCTCTATGGATAGTAATTCCATGTTCTAATAATAAGAATATAACAGTAGGGATCTATTACTGACCACCTACCCTGGATGATGATAGTGACAGTGAAATGCTCAGGGAAATTAGAGAGGCTATAAAAATAAAAATCTCAATAATAATGTGGGATTTCAACTATCCCCATATTGATTGGATACGTCACCTTAGGACGGGATGCAGAGATAAAGTTTCTTGACCCCTTAAGAATCAGAGGGGTAGCCGTGTTAGTCTGGAATTGCAGAAGTGACAAAGAGTCCTGTGGCACCTTAAAGACTAACTGAAATTTTTTCAGAGCATGAGCTTTCGTGGGCTAATACCCACTTCGTCGGATGCATGCAGTGGAAG
>ML677358.1:10619342-10763450 GCA_007922305.1 Dermatemys mawii | reverse complement strand
TGCATCCGACGAAGTGGGTATTAGCCCACGAAAGCTCATGCTCTGAAAAAATTTCAGTTAGTCTTTAAGGTGCCACAGGACTGTTTGTCACTTGACCCCTTAAATGACTGCTTCTTGGAACAGCTAGCCCTGGAACCCACAAGAGGAGAGGCAATTCTTGATTTAGTTTTAAGTGGAGCACAGGATCAGGTCCAAGAGGGGAATATAGCTGACAGCTTGGTAATAAGGACCATAATATAATTAACTTTAACATCCTGGTGGTGCGGAAAGTACCACAGTGGCTCAACACTGTAGCATTTAATTTCAGAAAGGGGAAGTACACAAAAATGAGGAAGTTAGTTAAACAGAAATTAAAAGGTACGGTGCCAAAAGCGAAATCCCTGCAAGCTGCATGGAAACTTTTTAAAGACACCATAATAGAGGCTCAGCTGAAATGTATACCCCAAATTAAAGAACATAGTAAGAGAACCAAAGAAGTGCCACCATGGCTAGACAACAAAGTAAAAGAAGCAGTGAGAGACAAATAGACATCCTTCAAAAAGTGGAAGCTAAATCCTAGCAAGGAAAATAGAAAGGAGCATAAACTCTGGCAAATGAAATATAAAAATATAATTAGGAAGGCCAAAAAATAATTTGAAAAACAGCTAGCCAAAGACTTAAAAAGTAATAGCAACATTTTTTTCTGTACATCAGAAGCAGGAAGCCTGCTAAACAACCAGTGGGGCTACTGGATGATCGAGATGCTAAAGGAGCACTCAAGGACAATCAGGCCATTGCGGAGAAACCAAATGAACTGTTTGCATTGGTCTTCATGGCTGAGGATGTGAGGGAGAGTCCCAAACCTGAGCCATATTTTTTAGATGACAAATCTGAGGAACTGTCCCATACTGAAGTGTCATTAGAGAACGTTTTGGAACAAATTGATAAACTAAACAGTAGTAAATCTTCAGGACCAGATGACATTCACCCAAGAGTTCTGAAGGAACTCAAATATAAAATTGCAGAACTAGTAACTGTAGTTTGTAACCTATCAATTGAATCAACTTCTGTATCAAATGACTGGAGGATAGCTAATGTGATGACGATTTTTTAAAAGGGCTCCAGAGGTGATCACGGCAATTACAGCCAGTAAGCCTGACATCCGTAGTGGGCAAGTTGATTGAAACTATAGTAATTAATTAACAAAATTGTCAGACAAATAGATGAACATAATTTGTTGAGGAAGAGTCAACATGGTTTTTGTAAAGGGAAATCATGCCTCACCAATCTACTAGAATTCTTTGAGGGGGTCAACAAGCATATGGACAAGGGAGATTCAGTGGATATAGTGTACTTCAGGGGTTTGCAAACTTCTGTACAGGTAATCCCTTTCACATAGCACACTCCCTTATAAATTGAAAACACTTTTTTACATGTTTAACACCATTATAAATGCTGGAGGCAAAACAGGGTTTGGGGTGGAGGCTGACAGCTTGCTATCCCCCATGTAATAACCTCTTAACCCCTGCATGTTGTGATGGCCAAGATTATAACAGACTTTAAAAAGGAACTAGATAAGAACTGGATAGATGACTATTAGCCAGGATGATCAGGGATGGTGTCCCTAGCCTCTGTTTGCCATAAGCTGGGAATGGGCGACAGGGGATGGATCACTTGATCATTACCTGTTCTGTTCATTCCCTCTGGGGCACCTGGCATTGGCCACTGTCAGAAGGCAGGATGCTGGGCTATATGGACCTTTGGTCTGACCCAGTATGGCCGTTCTTATATTCTTATGATGAGTACATACTTGGTTGTTTAATGGCTAAAGGGATTGTTCTTGAACTATGGAGATGGTTGTTGCGGTAACAATGCTAGAAAGCTTAGTACATGCTTAAATTAAGGCATGCAATGAATACTTAGTTGCTTTAGCTACTTTTTCATTGCCTTGCTTGGAGAACTTCATCATATCTAGTGAAATTCTTCAAGGCATCTTGCTGGATTACTCTTCAGAAGAGAACAATATAGAGGTGACTAAGCTAGTGCTTCGAGTTACTAACATGCCTTCCATAGTCATGTACAGGGTAGAAGGTGGGAGTTGTCAGAACTGCAGAACAGCAGCTACACTGTAGTGTTGTCTGTTCAGCAATACCTGAAATTCTTTCCAGCTCCACTGACATAACCCTTAACTGAGGAGTACTTAGCTGGAGTGTTTGATTGAAAGACACAGGGGGAGATTTTCTAAGGCCTCCAAGGGAGTTTGAATGTCAGTGGGCACTGGGCTCCAAGGACCAGATTTTAAAAGCACTTAAGAGCCTAGTAGGATTTTCAGAAGTGCTTATCTGCATCTGCAGGTGCCTAAATACCTTTAAAAGTCTTGGCCCAGCTCCCTTAGGTGCTCTTGAAAACCAAACCATGGGATTCCCCTCCCCCTCCATATTTTGTTCAGCATTCAAATGAAGTCACCACAAGTGGTTTCCTCTGGAAACTTCCTGATGAAGATATTAGTCAAATGGAACATTCATACATTTTCAAAATTAAAGGACAGCACCTTAGCTCGTGTAAGTTGCCACACCTCTATTGATAGCTATAGAGCTATGCTATGCGAACTGACACCAACAAAAGATAGGACCCTAAATGGATGGTCACCAGGAGTTCTTTCTCTAAGCTGTCACATGTGGTCTCAGTGCTGGGGGGCATTCACCAAAAGCCCAAATCTTTGAAAGTTTGTATAGAAAAGGAAAGTCACTGCAACTCCAAGCAGATACTTGGGAGACGAGTCCAGATAAATGTCTATAAATCAGACATAAGGAATGCAAAAACAAAGGTCTGACTTACACACACACACACAGATAGATAACGAGTACATTTTTCAAAAAGTGCCTGAGGGAGACAGGAGCCTGTTTTCAAGTGACATAGGTGCCTAGACTCAGATTTTTAATGGTACTTAGGCGTTGCTGCATTCAGCGTTGCTGCATTTAGCATTGCAAGGCCTATCTTATTTAGGAGTCTATATATCATTTCCAAAAGGGGTTTAGGAACCTAGGAGTCTAAATTTCATTGACTCAGAAATGGACTTGCTATTAAATGCCTAAATCTCTTTTGAACATGAGATTTGCAATCCTAAATCAGTTAGGCATTGTGCCACTGAGCAAAGCAATGCCTAAATACTTTAAAAATCAGGGCAGTTTACTACTAAGTCCCATTCACTTTTAATGGGACTTAAATCAGAGTAAGACTTAGCAGCCCAGATGCTACTGAAAATTTTACCCAGTATCTCTCTCTCGAGCTGTCCCTTAGGTAGGGAGAATCGGTGCGACCGCTCAGGGCCCCCCATGTGATTGACCGGGACGGTCGGTCCCAGAAAATGTAGATGCAGGAACTAGAGCAGGGATCGGCAACCCTGGCACGTGGCACCAGTTCCCGCAGGCCCTATTGAACCGGGATCAAACACATCCATAATAATTAAGTTGTGTTACAAAGTGTTAATTTGTGGTAGAAGTCTGTCTATTAACACACTTTTCCCCCCTGGAAGTTATTATTTAGAAACACTGCTATAGGCTACATGTTCCCTAGAAAGATCAGGAAAATAATTTTTTTACTGCACTGTACGTGATCCGCAGCTTGCAGCAAGGATGACCCCAGACACATGGAAAAATGATCAAAACAAACAGGCTGTGGTTCCTAACAGAAATGACAGGATCTGTGGACAAATACACATGGCCTTTCAATTCCTTTAAAACAATACCAAGGCTCCATCGTGACCAAGGCTAGAAAAAAACACAGATGCCTTCAAAAGAAAAATAAATATGCTAGAGAAATTTAACGTGCACTGCAGCCTTCAGGGAAACACAGTGTTGGCATGAGTTGGAGAAAACTCAAGCCAGCCTTATTTCAAGCTCATCTGCGGCAACACAAGTGAATATAAATGAGAGATGGGCTCAAGATGTGAAGTTCAGAACAGGATCAGTAAGTTCATGCTCTTCACCTTGGATCTGGTGCTTTGATTCAACTAATCACGGAGGCAGAAGCCATCTACAAAACTTGGCTCTTTCTCAAGATCACGGTCCACTGAAAACACAAGAGGAAATGCTACAATGCTGTTTTTAACAATCACCATTATTCATGGTGAAGGATTATAAGCCTCAATTGTCGCCTTCTTTCCTTGAAATATTAGAGAGGCTCACACAATGCATAAGCTGTCCATGAGACCCAGTGTAAAAATGAATTGTTAGAGCTTCTTTCACTTGGTCAGAATTACAACCAATATATTTAGCATAGCTGGTTTGGGAGTACAGGTTTAAGCCAGGCAGATGATTTAATTTGGGCTGGAACCATCCACTTTGCTGCTAAGACACAGGGAAAAACAAACAAAAGCCCATCACTCAAATGCAGCTAGTCTTCCAATGCCTTTCCCACAATCCTCTCTCAGCCCACCAAAGGAGGGACAAATTCTACTATAATTGACACAATTGACTGTCTTGACACAAAGCACCATGGGATATGCCCCAAGACAGGCACAGACAAGAGTAGAAATAGTGAGGACACAGTCACACGAATAGGGCTTTACAGGGGGACACTCACATCCATGTGTGAATCGTCCAGGCAAATTGTGAAGTGAAGACATCAGGTGGCGCCTCTCAGGGTATAGCAGGCCCACAATTCCAGACAGTTTGTAACTCATGTCTTAAACTGAAAATTTAACTGTTTGAACCCTCCATGTTACACCGTAACCAGACACCAATAAATTACACATAGGTAAGCAATTGCACCACAGGTGTGATGAAACATTTACCTTGCTCCCTCTGGTGGACTCTAGTTGCAATTGCACCAGTGGTCCAAATTATATGCACAACCCCAGTGGTTGAACAGGGTCGGGTCTGTAATTTACCTTCATAAAGCAGAAGTGACAATAGCTGTGATTAAGGGACAGTCATCCATTAAAAAGGAAAGGCCACTGAATGAGGGTAATATTGCTAAAGGGTGAAAACTGCCCAGCCAAAGGTAGCACTGGTAGCTTGTCAGCAGTTCAAAGGTTGCATGCAATATGCAGAAAAGAGGCAGATTGCAGCTGACACATTTTTACACAGAGGTGCAACCTGTTTGGATCAAGGTGGGGCAAATGCATACTGGGACATGTAGTCTGCTGGATCCTCCCCCTTATAATAAAGCTCAGGGAAGCTGGCCAGATACAACCAAGTCTCAATGGGCTGCATTTGGTTTCTCACCTGCATTTGGACTGCCCTTGATTTGGATCATAAGTTGGATTCAAAACCTGGCCCTCACTAAGCATTCCCTATTGCTAGAAACAAAAGTGACTGTTGAGTTGTTCACTAAGTAGTGGAAGAGGCTGGCTAACAAATCTCTTATGAAGGGATAATTACACAGCAGAATTGCTACTATTGTAAATATCAGGAAGCTGAGTTATAATGGCCGTGTGCTAGCACTGAAGTTATTGCCTTAGGATTGTTATGAAAAGCTCATAATAAAATTAGTTGAAAATCAGCCTCTTTATTGCAGAGATGGCCTCACCCTCCCTGATTGAATTTACCTTGCTGTCTTGCCTGCATATTTATTCCTGCCTCTGGAGATTTCCACAACATTCATCTGATGAAGTGGGTCTTAGCCCACAAAAGCTCATGATCCCTAAAATCTGTTAGTCTATAAGATGCTACAAGACTCTTTGTCACTTTTGCAGATCCAGACTAACATGGCTACCCCTCTGATACTAAGCTTCAGATTGTATCTGGGTTTTGGTATGGGCCTCATTGCTGCTACTTCTTTCCCCCGCACCCCTCTCCCCACCCAGTAGTGTAGTATGATAAATAGCATACAACTCATAGGCTAAGAAATAAGGACCCAAATCCTGCTCACCTTTGTAAGTGCCAATGACTTCAACAAACCACTCCATGTGAGCTGGGCGGGGTTTGGCCCATGACATTAAGTTTTCAAAGTTAGGCAAATTCAAATCAAATATTTAAAATATGAACTTACTTCCAATGGATTAAAAAAAAATCCTTGAAGAATGGAGCTTCTGGGAATAGATTAATTCATAGAGGAAGCAGGAGACATCTAAATGCCAAACTTCTTGCCTCAGTCACTCATCAAGCCTTTGCAAAGACTGTGTTGTGGTGCAGGGAGAGAAATTGACAAATTCCCACAGATGATTCCTGAAGCAGGCACCTCACGATTTAATAAGAGAGCTTTTATTAAGTCTTAATTTTTTATTCTGAGAAATCATTTTATTTTCTTTAGGCTTCTACTTCTTAAGTAAAAAAGGGTAATGAATAGTTTCTAATGATCCTCTCGAGGAATCATTCTGTGGCACTGCCAAATTAATCTGCCAAAACAGAATTACTGAGCTCCCAGAAATTCATGACAATGAAATGCATGTTTTTAAGCACCTTATTTAATTCATATTATTCTGAGGAATTTGAATGTGCGTTAAGAGAAATTCACCAGAGACTATTGTTAAGATCGCACACAATCAGTCAGCCTGTTCCTTTCTAGAACTGGATTGAAACAGTTTGAGGAGAAAAATACCTTTTCTTCTCTCCTAGAGTTCTCTGCAGGCAAAGACACAACAGCCTTTTCCACTGTAGCTATCACTCGGTGAGTTCCAGTGTTCTTATTCTTTTCCACCCCTTTCCCCAATGTTTATTCTCCAGTCGCTTTATGCTTCACTGCAATTCAAATGTCCCATTCAATACAGAATACTTCCTCTCATGCACCACTTCCTAAATATAGAAGCTTATTTATGTACTGCATTTTCAGTAAATAGTAATAAATGAGAGAGGTGCCAGACCACAGTGAAAATCTACTTGAAGTAACTGAAGAGTCCATAGTGTGGTCTCCTGTAGCAGGGCTGTGTAGAGAACTGAAAAGAGAGTTATGAAAGGGAAAGTTTCAGATAAACATTTACAGTATTTATCTGACTTTCCTGTCTCATTGATATTAACGGGAGCTTGGTCTAAATGAGGACTGCAGTATTTGGCTCCCTAGGCTCGAACTTGCACTCCACGGAGGGGACACTCTCTCACCATGTGCAAGGGAAGGAGTGCTACCTTTCTCCCTAAAAAGTCCACCTGGCACAAATGGGGAGCCAGTCAAGCTAGCCGACTCCCTCAGCGTGGAGAAGCTGTTTGGGAACCACAGGAGGCAGTTGCAGTTCTCCCACATTTCCCTGGAAGGAGAGGCATGTCCAAAAAGACAAGATCCCTCACCCTGCTGCCTCTGAGTTCTGCAAATCGTCCCAGTAAGTACTGTTCTCCATCCAACACAGACTCCTAACCTCCAGGGAGCCTGACCTAGGTGCATCCAGAAAGGGAGGAAAAGGGCAGCACACAGGCATGCCAGGAAGAGACTGAGCTTTATTGCCCGGCCTCACACCCGGCATGGGGAGAGAGCTACAGAAGGCTCTCTGAGTCACATAGCAAAGGTCAGGATTCATGGCCTCCAGTGGCTTCTGTCCCAGAGCATGTAGCCAGTGGTCAGGCAGGACTGGTGGCCAACAGAGGTTCAAAGTAGAGGTGCAGAGATGCAGAAGCAGAATGGTGTTAGAGGATAGTACTGTTCCCTTTATCCCAACAGAATTCCTTGGTCAGCGTTAGAAGAGAGAGACTCTAGCTTTGCAGCATTCGAAGGCAGTTTTCCTGAAATATGTCTTTTCTTAGACAAATGAATGCTGATGCCAGGTGCCTGATTTATTTAATTTACCAAAATATGGACCAATTAATACATGGGCTCAGAGCCCCAAAGGTATTTAGGGGCCTAAATATCTTTGAGGATGTGGGCCATGATGCCCATAGCCTTAGTGGCTGGATGCCTTATGTGAATTTAAAGGGGCAAAATCCTGTTCCCTTTGAAATCTCTTAGGTACTTATTTGGCCCCCATTATTATCTGAGCCCCTCATTATCTTTCATGTAGTTCTCACTTGCCAAGGAAGAGGCATGGCATAGATAGTGAAATTAAAAGCATCTTCACACTGCCCTATGTGTCAGGAACAATCTGCCTTCATAAAAGAGGTGTGAGTAACAATCCTGAGCCACCACATCTTACTCAACAGTAAGCTTACTGTAGTGCAATGGTATCAGTGATTATTATTGTAGTGTTTCGTAAGGTGAGGCAGTGAAGGATTAACCCTGTTTGATGCTATCTGGACTGGATGTAGGCGGTCAAGAAAGATGACCACTACTTCCACTGACTGGGTTGGTCAGCAGGAACTGGGTTGCAACCACAAGTCATTTGCAGTAATGCAGCACCAAAAAGTAGCGGAAACAGTTATTACTAACAACCTTAGCTGGATTTAAGCTTGTATCCTAGAAGGTAGTAGTTCCCTATTGTATTACTAAACCCCTGAGTCATCCAGCCCTGATCACAGGTGTCTAGGAACAGACACAACAGGAATGTTTAAAAATCAAACAAAAAGGTATGAATACACTGTTGACTGTCCTTTAAGATTTTGAATATATCATTGAGACAGTCACCACCTATTATTATACAGTACAGCCTCAGAGTTATGAGAGTTACAAACTGACCAGTCAATGACACACCTCAACTGGAACCAGAAGTACATAATCAGGCAGCAGCAGAGAAAAAAATTAAAAGCAAATACAGCACAGTACTGTGTTAAATGTAAACTACTAACAAAATAAAGGGAAAGCAGCTTTTTTCTTCTGCATAGTAAAGTTTCAAAGGTGTATTAAGTCATGTTCAGTTGTAAACTTTTGAAAGAACAGCCATATTGTTTTCTTCAGAGTCACAAACATTTCAGAGTTCGGAACAACCTCCATTCCCGAGGTGTTTGTAATTCTGAGATTCTATTGTACCTTGAAACTCTTCTGAATTCAGTTACTTAAATCTCTCATTGAATTTTTTAAAATCTGAATTTACAAAGTCATTACATGTTGGAGACTAATTCTCCATCTCATCTGTATGCTTAAAAAAGTATACGAATCATTCAAGAGATGCAACATTTACATTTGTACTTTGGACAGATTTCTCAGGTCAGGTCTAGCAATTTGGATTCCACCTATTGGGCACAAGACTCAAAGTACAGAACTTTTTTTAAAAAATAGATAAATCCAGGTTCTCCTGGAGCCAAGGTTTTGATATCTTTCCAACTTTTATACCATATTACAGTTTATTTTGCTTGCCTTACCTAAAAAGGAAAAGGAGTTCTAATTAAAAAGTAAGTCTTAGTTTTCTTTACCACTAGTGTGTGGCTATTTATATACACTTGAAACAATAGCTGACCTTGGGCTACTGCAAACATTTGGATACCCCTGTGTTTTCATTGTCCTTGAGTATTCCCACCCAAAACGCACGGGGCTGCCTTCCCTTGCCAGTGCTGCCAAGCCACTGAATCAAGGGTGGGGACAGCACAGGAAAATATAAATAGAGTCAGTGAAATTAAGACATTCCAGGGCTCGCATGATGTTGTGCTTCTAAGACAAGCAGAGATGGGTTTTCACCCCTCTCCCCAGCACGAAGTGTAAAGGAAACTTCACCATCATCTACTACTGTAAATTAATATTTTGCTTATCTACTTTTCTGCGGCTGGGAGTTGCTTCTAAAAAGCACAAAAGCAAATGACCTTTCCCTGCTGGTTTTGTCCCTTCCCCTGTAGCAGGCTTTCCATTTTATATTTTCAGCTACAAAAGGCAGGTGGACTGAAAGACACATCGGGTGGGAGCATTCCAGTAGTGGCCTAATTCTGCTCCCTTCGAAGAATCTGGGCAGTATTCCTCTGCCAGTGCAAATTGCCATCACTTCCACAATCAACAGAGCCATGACAACTTATACCAGCATGCATCCGATGAAGTGGGCTATAGCTCACGAAAGTTTGTGCTGAAATAAACTGGTTAGTCTCTAAGGACTGGTCTTCACTAGTGTGGAGGAATCGACTGTAGATACGCAATTTCAGCTACGTTAATAACGTAGCTGAAATCGGCGTATCTACAGCTGACTTACCTGCCGTCCTCACGGCGGCGGCAGTACGCTCCCCCATTGACTCCAGCTTGTGCCTTTTGGCGAGCTGGACGTACGGAGTCGACGGGGGCACCGCTGGCGATCGATTTATCGTGTCTTGACGAGACGCGATAAATCGATCGCCATAAGATTGATCTCTCCCCGCGCTAGTGAAGACAAGCCCTAAGGTGCCACAAGTATTTCTTGTTTTCTTTACGGATAAAGACTAACACGGCTGCTAATCTTAAACCTATAGCAGCTGAGGCTCTGTCTCACTGAGAATATTACTCTGGAGTTCAGTGGGAGTCAAGCTGGGCAGTGCAGCTTGTTTTTGAAAATCCTGCCAGTGTTCGGTGGCCTGCTTTCTTATCTCTTCACTGATCACTGGCTCTATCAGGGGCAACTGCTTGGTAACCTCTTTGGAAGCTTCTTTGTTGGGGTCCCATTATATTAGCAAACGCAGTGTGCAAGAGGGTGATCAAGTGAAGGCTGCTGCCTAGTGTTTGGCTTTACTGTTGTCATCTGTGCTCAGTTTGTAATGAAAGAGGTGCCGGGCTCAAGCAATTATTTTTTTAACTTCAGATGCAGCAATCCCAGAGGTGCCGGGGCTATGAACTGCCAAGCCCAGAGGTGCCGGAGCTCGGCCCTGGCACAAATTAAGCACTGATGGTCATGCTTAGAAAGGCAGAATTTGGTGGCAGCCGCAGTGCAGTATCGAGCTAACTACTAAGGTCTGCCTGTTCAGCAATTTCCTTTCCAAAGGCTAAAGCTCCATGAAATGGGTGAACCACAAAGTTTAACCTCCAAGGAATAAAGGTTCATCCAACATCAATAATTGGATCTCCCAAAGCGGAAGGCCAGAGGTAGAGAGCTGAGAAACAACTGTGCAGCAGTATCAGAAATAAAGCACTTGTGTACCCAGCCCTTCCCACTTCCCAGCCCTGAAAGCAGGGTTTTGTAGGCAGTATAAGAGGATGTTTTGAAGGAAGAACTGGTAACAGACAGTCCATAGGGAGGGTTTATTTCTTCTTGGCCCGTGCAGGGTAGCTGGTGCATACAAATGAATAGCAATCCAATGAAGCTTACCATTACATTAATGCTCTAAAACGATTCACCACTAGATGGCCCTCTTGTTTAGAGTGGAAAGTCAGGAGGCTAGGACATGCATGCATTCAATACAGACACACATTTGGGGACATACCCTTCTCTCTCAGCTGATCCCAGCATCCCAATTTACAACATGTGTGCAACTGAGGCATTCTCACTGCTTGCTTGCAAAGTGGCTAGACGCACTGGCGGGGAGGGTGCCTGGAAACTGTAAATGAGCAAAGAACTGGTACCAAATCCCTTGCTCCATGAATTTCACCTGTTTTTCTGGTTGGGCTGCTTGCAGTTCGTTATCTGAGATAAGTCACCGAATCCTTGTGCTTTAAGGCCCTGGCCCACTTTCTGGCTGTGAGAAGTGGCACAGTACTAGGGTACGTCCCGGCTGAAATCACACCCCTAGGAAGAACAGTGCTTCCTGGAGTTCCCAGGGGAGCTGGATGAGGGCAGATACATTACTCTCCCTTTTGAGGGGAAATAACACATGCTCCTCTGTGTCATCAGCCAGTAGGGATTGGGTGGTGCCATGTCCCTTCCAAACTCTTTGGGATGGCTAGTGCAGGGCTAGCAGCTCTGTGTACTCGGGGATGAACTTGGAGCTGGCAGGTGCAGAGGCTGGCCATCATCAGGCCCTCCATCAGCAGGACTAGCCTGTACAGAGCAAAGAGGCTTTAGAGCAGCAATTTGTTATCTAGCTCTGAGGAATTTCCTACTCGCATCTCTAACAGAATCTTAACTGGCACGACCCCGGGCGGAAGAAAAACCTGCCAAGGGAGTTGTTATTCTGATTTGTGGAGCATGTGCAAGGAGAACATCATTTCTATCCCGTGCGCTGCTGTCATTAAACCAAGACATTAGAACAACTGTATTAGAGGTCAGATCACCTCCTCTGGAGCAGCGAAGCAGCAGGAAGTGGATAGAGAATTGCCCCGTGGGCGATTTATGCCAGCACACACCTGCCAGCCCCTCTGAAAAGGCTTGTAAACAACATTAATCATGTCTCCCATCACAGCCTGGCACACCATTCGCTCATTCTTTAGAGCCACTGCAATGCAGTGCACTCAGCCTTTGCCTGGCATTAATTCCAGTTCGATGGCAGAGGCATTCCAGGAAGTTGATTAAGTGGATTTCACTGAGTAACTCAGGACAGTCTCTTGTATTCATTTAGATTAAATAAATGAGTCAAAAGGTGTTAACATAACAGTCACTGTCTTGTCCAACATTGAACTGGGTTAAACCAGGTCTGGGTTAGGTATATAGAGACCTCAGCCTGCAAACCATGGCAAACACACCATTGCAAACCATTCTGGCCTTTTCTTAAAGATACAGGAAAGAAGGGGAAACAGTTAAAGCATTTGAAATGTCTTAAGGAAGGTTTTCATGTTAACAACATTTCTTGTTCTCCACGCAGGATTTTAACAGTCATTGAATTATATTAATAGGTCTTTTTGTTCATTTGTTTCATTGGGTTTTCTTGTACCTGTTTCTAACATTTATCTATCATTTAGCAAATGTTTAGCCCCTACCTCCAATGATCGGCCCGAGGCCTGCTCCAGTACATGCCAGAGGGAGAAAAAGCTAGTAGAACTAGGCCGGGAGATGGGAGGGAGGAGCTGTTCTGTAGCATGGAGCCCCTCTGAGTATTACTCACTTGAACAGTCTCGCTGAGGGATTCAGGCCTTTATTTTTGCAATCATGACAGTAGCAATAAGTGATTTATTTCATGGCACGAAAGTCATGGCATCATGTGATTCTGAGACGCCAACTTTAACTCTCTGGTCCTGTGCCTTTGGATGGAGCTCACTAAAACAGGATGAAATGTCTCCTCAGCTTTCAGCATTGGTTCTCAGGGCCAGGCATCACCTTCAATCTGCCTCTGAACTGCAATCCACAATGAGAACTACTGCCAAGTAACCTTTACAACCCCTTTACCAATAAGAGGAATACAATAAAATCTCCCTTACATAATGGCAAATCTAAAGAATGATTTGAAAACTGGACTAAATTTCAACTAGAAATAGTATTTGTAGAGATCAGCGGAACAGAAAGTATTTGTTATTGTCTCCTCTTTGTAACATATCAGATTAAATCTCTCTCACACACACACACTTCACCTGCAGGTGGCAGTGCTAACAATGTTTTAAATGCAAACTTTTGTAGCATTTCTTTGGCTCATCTCAAACAAAAGTAACACAGTATTTTCTGTCCATTTTGATATTCTCCTTCAGATTTTTGTATTGGGGGATACATACTTTTCTGTGCAGAAGTGTTTGCTTGTGGGTGCTAACGAGCCCCAGTTGTATCCTCATTCCAGACCCTGTATCAGGGGTGGGCAAACTTTTTGGCCTGAGGGCCACATCGGGGTTCAAAATTGTGTGCCAGACTTCTGGTGGCGTAGTTATGTCGGTCAGGAGTATGCTGAGGTGTGAATCCCATCCAACACAGCTGTGCTGGCAGAAGCTGTAGACACAATTATACCAGCAAAACTGTGCTTTTACCAATACAGCTTGTTTTGTTTCGGGGTGATGGAATAATCTATATCAGTAAAAGCACAGCTTTGCTGGTACAAGCTGTGTCCACACTAGCAGGACATTGCTGGTATAGCACACCAATGTGGATATACCTGTGGAGCACTCTGGGGAGACGTGGTCTTACAAGAGCCCAAACCACCCAAATGTAACAGTCCACTATTCAGAGGGTTCAAGTATGGTGTAAAGCCACCCACTGGCGGTGTCCCCCATGCCATTTCTCTCAGGAGGTGCAGGGTAGTGTTAACCTCAAAAGATGACTCGCTACTTATTTAATTGCCCATCTCTGGGTTGTATAAAGGACTTGTAGTTTGGCAATATTACTACTTAAAGGGGCAGTGTGGTCCTAAGAATATGTTTTAAAGTTTTTGGGTCTTCCTTTATTTAATCTACAAGAATAAACCATAACAAAAGGATGAGGAAAAAACCAGCAAGAGGCAAGCACTTTTCCCTTAGAGGCGAAGTTGGTAACAGCAAGATTGATTTCTTGAGTACTTTCTGATATTTTGACAGCAATGCCAGTCTTATAATTGTGAGAAAAATCTCATCATGTTGCAGAGATCTTTGTCACATCGCTTGAGGGAACTTCAAAATATCGTGAGTACCTTTGGCTATGTTTGGAACCAACTCTTTTATTGCTGGTTGTGGCACTTGCAGAAACCTGAGCTGGAATTTGTCCTCAACGTTGTTATCAGAAGTTAAATCCCGCCTGGATCTTTGTTTTATTTTTCCTCCCCCTTGGCTTCTCAGCTGCTTCTTCTATCCTGCTGATGATGTTGTCAGAAGCAGAGGACCACTGAAGCTATTAAGAAAGAAATGGAACAGCACTATTGCAAATGCCTCCAAATGATCACTTTCTTCTGTGCTTTTTCCTCCTCTTCCTCCTCCTCTTCTGTTTTCATTCATTCTATTCCACTACCTGTTCTATGAAGGCTGTCTATGTTTATATATATATATGGTCTTCCTTTCTGTCCTTCTTTCGCAGCTTTCCTGTGGCACAGTTTGTACTGTAGGGAGATTATTAACTGGTTGGAAGTATGTAGAAATTCAATTGGGGGGTGGAAATGAAGACACTTTTCTATGAAAAGTTCCTCCCATTTTTTGGCTAGCACTATAGGTAACCAAGTGAAAGCTGCCATACTTCAGGTCCTCTGTGCAATGGAGATCAGAAGTAGGTAAGTTTCACGTTGCTGCCTATACCTGTGACAGAGCTGCGCTGTGAGGGGAGCACCAGAACAATTGGGGACAGCACAGCCTTACACCACTGGACAACTCGCGAGGGGTGAGCTGGCTCTGTAAACTCTACCCTGCACACTGAGTCCTTTGCCAGAGACTCAAAGTGAACTTTGGTCTGAGGTTCAGCATACTTCAGGTATTCCCTGCTTCCATTTCATAAAGGACTTTTCATTTTCGCTCTAACAATATGCTGTACTATTTTGCTCTCTCTCTCACACACACACACTTTATTCATTATCCAATTCATTCTGCACCTGTTCCCTATTATTAACACATCCATAATGGTAGCTTTAGAAATATTTACTCAGATGACAACGTTGTACTTGGGGAAATTATTCCTTCCCCTCTGTCTCCTAGTGGTGTCAAATGATAAACTGAAGCAGGAAATCAAACCAAAGCTGTAGTTGAAACAGGTTTGTGTTGAGCCTGTGGTCTCGTATGATGAAGACTTAATTTCCACCAGTATCAGTCTAACCAGTTTTTCTAAAGCACCCATCATTACAATATCTAGGGGTATGATTCTGCAGGGTGCTGAGTGCCCTCAACTTCCATTGACTTCAGTGGGGTGCTCGGCACCTTGCAGGATTTGGCTCAGTGCACTGTGGGTAAAGACTACCTTATTGTAGAGGGCCAACACCATACCAATGTCCTACTGTGTACATCTACACTACCTGCCGGATCAGTAAGTAGTGATCAATCTATTGGGGATTGATTTATCATGTCTAGAGTAGACATGATAAATTGATCCCCGAGCGCTCTCCCAGTCGACTCCGGAACTCCACTGCCATGAGAGGAGGAAGCGGAGTGGACAGGAGAGCGACTTGCATACTTCGACTTGCATATCTTAGGTTGGACCCCCCCTGCTCAGTGTAGACCTGGTGTTAGTGCTTAAGTAATGTAGTGATGTAATGCATTGGCCTTTCAGAGGGGCAAAGTTCATCCTTGTACAGGACTCAGAATCACAGTGAGTGCTGTTCAAATTAAGACCAAACTCCTCAACCTCTCCCTTGTTCAGAGGACAGCTACCTGTTGCACCTACTCCATTATTTTGGGGGACACCTTCCCAGAGATAGGGGTTTCGCTTTATACCCTGAATATGCGATGTACCAGTTTGGTAAAGCACTCCTGTGCTTGAACACAGCGCACTGGTATTTTAGTCAGTGACCATATGGAACCCATTGCTGCAACATCTGGGTGCTTCACGTTCAATTTAAAATCCAAAAATTTGAGTCTCCCCCACATAGGTGAGTCAACACAATTTTTTCTAACTGGCTATGATGGCAATTAAAAATCCTCAGTAATCATGCCATAGAATCCAGAGATTAAAACCATCCTGGGTGCTCTGTAGATGGTTTTAATACCCTTGTGTAATCAGACCATGCACAAAGCAAGTAGCTATTGCATTAACAAGAAACAATGTCAGAGATAAGAATCATGAACATTCTCAATTATGTGCAGATGAGTTTTTCTATTGATGCTGGGATTTTTCCTTTGGAGATATCATTTCCTTTAAGTACTGAACTTGGAAGTGAGCCTTACCCTTTGCCATTGTGGCCGTGTGCAGTCAGAGCTTACATTTACTGTTTATATGTTCATGTTTACAGACAGCTGCACGTGCAGGGCCTAACTTTCCTCCTTGTTCTAAAAACTTATTCCGTCTCCAAATTATAAGTGGGCAGGCGTGGAAAACTCAGTAATAGAATACATAAGTAGCACGGGGCATTTATGGGAATAAGCAGGCCACCTTCTCCTCTCTATGCTGCACAATTTGAAAAACAAGGAGCACCCCCAAAGATTTTCCTGAACTTCATCCTGGTTCCAGAATGGTCATTGCTCATACAGCGTTGAGTACATAGCCCAGCACAAAACTGAAAGGAGTCACTCCACTGTTCTTCTGGAAGAGAAACAAGGTCAGCCTGCCTCCCCGCTAATTTGCGGCCCTGCTTTAAACTGTTTATTTAGTTTTTTTCCCACTTTCTGGCCAAGGACACACCCCCCACCACTTTCTCACACACCTCAAAGTCAGATGTGTCCACCTCTCCTTTCTTGGGCTGTCACTTGTTGCTTATTTTCTTCCTGACCCCTTTTCCCCTGCTGCAGTTCAGGCAGATTAAAGTCTCCAGGTTCCTCTCAAACGCCAGAGTTTTCACATAGCTGTGCAACAGGCTGATGCGGTTAAGCAATGGGACATTGAAATAAGGCCTAGATGGCTGTGCACATCTGCTTCAGAACCCCCCATTCGCATTTCCAAACACAGGATTTTCTCATAACTAGGATTTTCTCACGAACCATCAAGCCTTATTAAGGACAAAGATGTTACAAACAATAAGATTGGTCTTCCTCACAATGGTGTCAACATGAGCCTTCAATGACTAATGCTCAATGGCCTTGGATGAAAGGAATATATAGAAGTGAAAATTATTATTCCCTCAGTGCCAAACCCAATTCCCACTGAAATCAGTGAACATCTTTCCATTAACTCCAGTGGAAACTGCATCAGGCCCTCAAGGAAGACAAGGCAATGCTATCCAGATGATGATGAATGAATATAATTTCTGCCGGAGTCATTTTTGCATGAAGCAGGGTTTAATTTCTTCTTTCCTGCAAATCTTTTATCTTGCCATTGATGTTTATGTAAAGAACTCCTCATTGTGGCCTCACCAATATGGTATCTAAGCATCTGGAATCATGCCCACCATGCTTTAGTTAATTGGATCTGCATCCCTCTCTTCCTCTTAGTTTCTGTCTCTTTTTCACTCATGTGCATAATATTGCTTCCAATGATAAAGTCGTCTGCGGAGTCACTCCCCAAATGATCAATGTACAGATATTAATAGAATTCAGTATAGGAAGCAGTGCCTAAATTATACCACTTTGCATAGGCCCATTGTTAAATCTCTGTGAGTAGGTAAATGAGTTAAAAGATACCTGTGAAAATAACCATGCCATCACATTACCCATAAGGGCCAAGTATGGCACATCCTTAAAGGTGTGATATTCACAAGTATATTCTCACTACATATGCACACAATGCGACACCTTTTAGCCGTAACAGCAGCTACGTACCTATGTTCATCATGGAGAAGAGGCAAAGGCCTTCATAGTGAGCAAAATAAATTCCCAAAATAATCAGTACGTGTGTATCTTTACAGTGATCCACTCTCATTGACATCAATGGGACTGGAGCAGCATAAGGAAGGACAGCATGTGGCCTTTTTCTTGTTTACCTGTTTGGTGATCCAGTCTGCCGCTCTGCTCAGCTGCTTTGTGTGTCCATGTTACTGGCACTGTAGTTCATTTGAGAAACTCGAGACTTGTCATGTTTAGTCAGAGTGTCTCATTCTTATGATCTTATGGCTAAATCAACATATTCACCACAGAAGACAGCTGCTATGAGAAGAGCTTGAGTGGCACTTGTGCTTCATGATCTGGAGTGGACAACCTTGTGCATTACTGTTTCCTACTACAACAGGCACCTTGTTCAAGACACTATCCTAACCATCATTTCTGAAGGGGAATGTCGATATGCTTCCTGCCAAATACCTGTTGCTTTTTCCTGCCAGAGTTCCAACCTGCAATTGGTCACCCTAACTCACAGCTAGGTTTATGTCTGACCTATGACAAAGAAAGAGGACAGAGAATGCAGAACTCATGGCACATTAAAAATGCTTTTAAGAGTAATAACAGTGGCAAATCTGGGCAGCCAGCCCAGCTCTCTCTAATCCAGACTTCGCACTTATTCATTTGGTCACATGACCTCCTAAGTGATTCTTTTTAAAATGGGAACCCTATATTTGAGAGAGAGAGAGAGATTTTACAAGCAAGGAGTGGGCAGTATGGAGTAGTTCTACATAGCATTTATGGGTATTTTATTTATTTATTTTAAAAGGGATGGTTAGAAATACAGATATCTAGAAGAAAAGTATCAAGATGATATTGAAGAAAGGACTGTGAGTAGCAGAAAACCTCCCCTATTTCTGACTCTAGACATAATACAATTCAAAACACATGTGAGAGAAAAGCTGTAATTACTGGTGAGAAGACAATGACATTTTCAAAGCCAACAATCATCCACTTAAAATAAATGTACTGGGTGGTCTTAGGCACAAGCAATCACTCGGTGCCCCACTAAGCTGGTTTTATATATAAACAATTGGAAATGTTCTCCTAGAAGCAAGGCTCTTTCAGATCTTTCCTGAGGAGTCCTTGTTTTTAGGGACTTTTAATAGGCTAAAAGCCTGCGCTGATTTTTCTCAGTACGTTAGGGAATAATGCCATGTTATTTACCAAGACGTGGACAATTCCTTTGTGCCTTTAAAGAGCAAAGGATCTTTGGTGCCAACAGTTTGAACTCCCTTCCCTGCCACCTTTAAGAAACTTGATTTCAGTAATGGACCCAAAGCCATGTGGATCTGTCCCAGGAAAAGATCTTCTCTCAGAAATAGCCTTCACAGCAGCTGTGTCCACAAGATCACACTTTCCTCAGTAAGGAGATGCCTGCTCCCAGTGATATCCCTGGATTGTGATGAAGTGGGTATTCACCCATGAAAGCTTATGCTCCAATACGTCTGTTAGTCTATAACGTGCCACAGGATTCTTCGTCATTTTCTCCAGAGACTTCCTCAGCTTCTTGGGAGGTTTCCTTGATGGCATGAGAGCTTCAGGGCTTGAGATGGCTATATGGATGGCAGAGGCACTTGGAGATATGTGGTTAACTAACTTAGGTGCTGGCTGAAAATCAGCCCATTCTGCTAAATGAGACCACTGCTTTTCAGTCCTCACAGACTTTCTACACTGGCTCGAGGGACTCCAGACCCCAACTGGTTCCCGAGATGGAACTACTACCCAGAGAACTTAAGTAATCTGCATTCTATACCATCCAGGGCTGGCCTTAGAAGTGAACCGCACTCTTGAATGCCGGGACCTGAACTACCGAGTCCTCACTGACTATCTACTTGTCTTGTCACTGAGAGGGTAGCTCCCTTCCCCTTGCCATAGCAACCTTAGTCCTCCCCCAGTGAACTTTTAAAGCTCGATCGTTACTACGGGAAAGAGGTGCATTTATGACAGCGTTTGTAAAAACTGCTCTGATAATTGTCTTTTAATCGAGGATGAATTTAAGTGTGAAAAAAAAATTAACATTCAGTAATGGGGGAAACAGGTCGCTATTGTGTTAAACAGAGATACCGTCCATTTGGCGCTGAGCCAAAGCCTACTGAAACAAATAGACTCATATTCTCTTCAGGAGGCTTTGGGTCAGACCTTATGGGCCTAATTCTGGAAGATGCTTAACACCCAGAAAACTCAGAGCCCAGAAAGGTGTTCAGATACGACACTGACAGGCCCAGCATAAAACCATTAATACAACTCAATGAAGTTGATAAGAACCAAGTGCCAGATTTTTAAAGGTATTTAGGTGCCTAAAGTTGCAGATAGGAGCTTCTGAAAATCCCACTAGGAAATGTTTATTGATAAGGATATATAAGCGGGGAGCAGGGAGGGAGCAGATTTCTGGCCCCCAAAGTTTGTAGGAATAGAGGTTAAAATCTAAACACTAATGCAGCATTCTATCTAAAAATCGTCTACTTGGCCAACAGCGGTGGATTTTTTAAAAAATACCTGATTTAGAGTCATATTTTAATCCTCTCTTATTATTGCTTCTTTCCAGTCAAATAGGTTGGTTTTATAATGCTCTACAATAGATTCTGGGTGACCAGGGACATTTCCTTTCATTTAAGAGGATTTTTTTCCCTCCCATTTGTTTCGATCTGAAGACAGCAGAGCCTCTCTTATCAGTCGTTTATAGTCAGTGTTATTTTTGTTCTATAAACCAAACTCCAGGCACCTTCACCTCAAGAGCAGGCTCCGGAATGTTCTATGGCACCAAGGCTGAAGTAATAACTCCTCTAGAAACTAAGCAGATTTCATTGCTGTCAGTGTGTTTTTCACATCAGAGAGAGAAGTTTTGAAAGAATTTGGACAATTCAAGCACATTATAAAATCTGGAATCATGTTACTAGGAAAGAAAGGTGTGTGTGAGGGGGAGGGTGTGTCTGTCTCCCATGCACTTGGAAGCTACAGTTCTGACAAACAAGGCATAGGAGTAAATGGCAGAAAGTTTGAAGCAGGCCCAAAGTCTCTCTGAGTCCACTTAAGTCAAAGGGAATCTTTCCACTGACGTCTGTTAGCTTTGGATCAGGCCCAACCTGCGGAAATAAGCCAGGATTTCAAGTCTCATTCAGCTCCCACTGAAATCAGTGCCAACCCCTCCCTGTATTGCAGTAGAAGCAGGCCTCTACTGTGCAAAGCAGTTCTGCAAGGAGGCCTGCCATGCTGATGAAGCAGCTATTAAAGACCCGAGCAACAGAAAAGCAACCTTAATGACAGAGGTCCAGATTTGCTGGTGTACCTCACCATTTTGTGCAGCATCTGCAATGTTGTCAACCCTAGCGAGTCTATTGAGTTGTGTGTGTGCGCGCGCGTGTGTGTGTGCGCGCGCGCACATAGGGTTCTGTGTCAGAGCAGAACACACAGTAGTTTGCAATGACCTAGCAAAAATCATTTATCTCACCTTTACAATTACCGTACAGAGTCAGGCCAGAGGTGTGAACCTAAGCAGTATCATTCCAGTCTTGATTACTGCATGTTAATCTGCAGTGTGTAACACAACTGTAAATTTTTATTCACCCATTCATTTTTACCAGTATACACTTTGCAGGAGCAATTTTCTCTGCCATAAAAACAGGACAACCTGAGAGACCCACCTCAGGAGTAATCTCCAGGGGTCCAAGTCAGCCTTGGTGTAATAGGAACAACTCCAGGGAAGTCAGTGGAGCTGCATCTGATTTTGTCTTCTGGTGTTTGTTTATTAAGTGCTGTGGAATTGGCTTCTCCCACAGGAAATAAAAACGTTTTTCAGATGTTGACAGTGGGGGGAAACAAAGGTTATTTTCTTCCACTTTTTAGCTAGTTAGCAGGACATCTACCACTTCCTGACAGCCCTAAATAAACAAATCAAATTAATGACATGGTAAAGGATAAGCATATTAACAGTGATGTTTAATAACTGATAGAAGGCTACTTGGAGTCATTTTAGAAAAGTTCATAACTAAGACATAGCTCCTGACCATAGAGAAGAGGAGGGTTTTTTTTGGGGGGGGGGGGTGTCTCTGGGGGGGGCAAACAGGGGGAAAAAAGCGGGGGGGGGTTACGTCGGGGGGGGGGAGGGGGGCAGTTGGGGGCGGAAAGTGGTAGAGGGGGACAGGGGGCTGGGCCCAGACTGTTTGGGGAGGCACAGTCTTCCCTACCTAGCCCTCTATACAATTTTGCAACCCCAATGTGGCCCTCGGGCCAAAAAAAGTTTGCCCACCACTATCATAGATGCTTGAGGAAAGGGAATAGCTTGTTTGGCACGGCTCACTTATTGTACAGCACCATGCACAATTACTTCTTCAAAGACATGTACAAACATTAGCTAATTAATCCTCAACACACTCACCCCTCCAGGAGGCAGGTATCTTATAGGACTACAATTATCCCTGTTGTGCAGAGATATTAAAGCCCAAAGCCACACAAACCATGGCTGAGTCAGGACAAGCAGTCCCCAAGCTACCCTAACTTCCCTTTAATAATAAAGCAAACCAGCTATTCAGGCACTGATGCATCAGGTATGCGTTGCATCTGAGAAGACTCCTGTAGAAACTGGCCGGGTGTCATTTAGCACAGTCATAAAAAGTTGGTCTGGCTACTTCCTTCACGTACGGTGAAAATATTTAAAATGATACCCAGAGCTCTCTAAAGGGCAGGGTGGTTTGGGATTGAAAGCTCTTGGATCAAGGCCCAGTAAAAAATCAGTTCTGGTTCTATAGGGCTTGGTCAAGGCACTTTTTCTACTTAATATAAAACATTCCTTATTGAGGAAATGGGATAAGGCATGGTAGCCACATTTAAATACCGCTACAGCTGGGAGTAGGCTGCAAAAGAAAACCCAAGACAGAAACCTACAGACAGACTGGAAGCTTAGAAAGGCAGTAAATACAAGGAAATGATTTCTGAAATCCCTAGACTGTCTGAATCCAGTCTGAACCTCTTAAAACAGCTGTGGAAAGAGCTCACTTGAAGTAATGGGGAAGCCTGAAGAAACTTTACACAGCAGAATCTTATTGCTTATGTTTTATTCAACAAGAATTCCTTTCATTAGGGTACTTTTACAATTAAAAAGTGTTACAATAAATAGCTCTTTTTAAAAAGAAGAGGGAAAGTGAATGGGAAAATAAAGAGAAGACACTATAAAGTAAGAGATTCAGAGATTCTGACTCCAATAGGAGGGGGTTTTTTGTGGGGGGGGGAGGGGTGGCGGGGAAACTAAGCATCTCATAAGAGTGCTCACAACTGGATTTGCACAGAGAAGTGTGAGAAATAAGAAATCGATAGAAAACATTTGTTGAAGAGCTTCTAGGAGAGATTTGAAGGAAGATCATTGCACGCAGGTGGCTTAGAAGCCCCAGGTCCATTGATGAGCAAACGAGTAGAAAAGACACAAGGAGCACAGGGAATAGGAATATACCAAAGGCAATGCTAGCTTAAGAACAGAGAGCATGAGAGGAAAACAGATAAATACATTTGTGATAGGAAACCGTAACAGACTAGTGACGTGGAGGACAAAAGTAGGATCTTGAACAATTCAAAGATCACCTGGGAGTCAGTGGGGCTGCTGAAGTATGTGTGGAGGGTGAGGGTGGAGGAAGCACGTTGCAGAGACAAGCAGTTTGATAAATAAGTACTCCATCCTTATTCTGAACATGCTGGCATGATTTAAGAGAAGTAGCAAAGAGAACAACCAGGAGAATTATAGAACTCCAGACAGGAGACAGTCAGAGATGGGAGATGACAAGGTCCTTACTGGAGAAAAAGAAGAAGAGTGAATTCTGCAAATATTAAGAAGTTGAAAACTGACAAGATTAGATGCACTGGTAGTAAATATTGTAAGAGGCCAAAGACTGCAGGCAAAAGTTACAGGAATCAGTTTAAATATTGACAGGCAGGAAGCTAGAGAAAGATGGGAAAGGTCGGGGGAGGAAAATATAAAGAAAGTCTGTTTTTTCTAGGTTAATTTTAAGAAAAAGTGTTTGGTCCCCTAGTGAAATAACAGAGAGATTATGGAAGGAATATGGGCTAGAAGAAAAAAAGTCTGAGTTTCAATATCAAAGGTGAAAACTACAGTCAAAGCTAGATACGAATTGCCCATGCTGTCCAGAAGCATGCCACGCCTGTATCATGGAAAGTGTCCATCCCTGTTCAATATTAATTTTACCTTGTGTATCTGGATGTCTGATTTATAGTGGTGTGTTAAGTCTTTGAGTCTGTCCAATTCCAAAATATACCCAATCTCTCAAAAGAATTTTGACTGGATCTACTTTGCAAGAAATTATCTGGAGAATTAGCAAGAGACATTTATCTGGAAGGAACCATTGACAAGTCAAAGACCCATTAAAAGATGGTGTTCAGAACATTAGTGTAAGGGGAGGGGAAAGCCACTTAAATCTTAAAAAGGATTTATTTTCTATGAATATCTAGGATCAGGAAAGAGCATTTGCTAGCGGAAACTGGCAGTTGGAAAGGAAGGTGGTTTTGCTAACAGCCAAAGGTCACCCAGATTAAATGCCTTCTTAGACTGAAATACAGAAGGATATGACCCCAGATTGCTACTTGAAACTTGACATATGGAAGCAAAATTTTTTAAAAGGCTTACCTCAACCTCTGTACATGGACAGCTTTGTTTCTGCAAATCTTAAATGCTATCACCTGCACCTCCCATGAAAATGGCATTTGTAGCTACATAGCTACATACACATTTTCAAAACTACATAGGTGATTTGGCTTCCCAATTCCCATTCATTTGAACACATATGGGGAGCCCTTTCCCCTCTGAAAATCTCAGCCTCCATATATGAAACTTACTTGCTCAAACAGATGGGTGAATTCTGTACCCTGTGCACAAGTAGGACAGTCCCCCCAGAAAAGCACACTCAAGCATTTCACATGCAGAAGTTGGGCATATAGAGATTACATTTTAAACATTTGAAACCCTGGGTCTAAGCAAGAAACAAGTAAGAGGACAATGGTGCACATGGGAAGGAATGAAGAAGTAGGAAATCTAATGGTGTCCAATGGAAAAGGAAGGGAAAAAGATAGGCAATGAAGCAGTTGGAAGAGGCTGTGAAAGGGAAGGGCATAGCGAAGTGAAGGAGTAGAAATCAAAGCATTCATAATAGCTATTATAGAATTAACAAGTGAAGTAAGATCATCTAAAGAGAAATCCAGGAACAAAGAGGGATGAGAGAGAGGATAGAGAAGTGAACCAAAAGGTGGAGAAAAAGTTCACTAGTTGTAGAGATAATTAAGTTGGTACAGGGCAATCTCAGTTAGCCTAACTTCACTAAAACTCTTATCCAAAACAGGGCCAGGTCGCTAGTACCGCTAGGGACATGAGCCTATTTTCATTTGAAGGCAGTTTCATATGTGTGAAGCTTTGATTACTGGCATAGCTGACTTGGCATGCTTCAGAAGGGCCTCAGCTTCGGTGCTGGATCTCAGGTCTAGTTCTTTCACTGGAATTCCACTGAGGAAGCCAGACGGCTCTATAATCTCAGATGCTGCCTGCAGGCTTTGATGTTTGTGGTCAGGAGACCCTGCTGGCCTGAAGCCCCCAGTTACCCAGAAGTTCCAGGTAACCCACAGACCTTAGGATAACTGGGGTCATCCGTCATAGCATCGCTCCATGGGAAAAGCTCTGTGGTTAAGATATGTCAATATGGGGAGTGCAGAAAGTCAGAGGCGGCGTGGACTTTTTCCAGCATCCATCTGCTACACAAACAGGAAAGAAACTGACAGGGTGGAAGGGAGCTAGGACCGTAGGAGGTTAGGCCAGGCAGAATGTATCCCTCCATGACTTTTAACAAAAAGTCCGAATACTCTTTACATAGCTGCTGGGTGCCCTAGTTTTTAGTGCAACGTATCATTTTCCTTTCTTAATGCACTTTATATTTAAACATTCTTTACATCTTTTGATCTATATTTAATGTATAAAGGAGGAAGATACTTAAGTATCCCCTAAACCAGGAGTGGGCAAACTACAGCCCGCGGGCCATATCCGGCCCACAGGATTTCCACCCCCATGACCCCATGGGCCCTGCGCCACTGCTGGAAGCCCCTGGTGGGGGGGAGGGAGAGAAAGAGGGCTCCCTGCGCTGCCCTTGCCTCCAGGCACCATGCCCCTGTAGGCCCCTGTCGCACTCTGCACCCCACCCCCTTGCCCTCAGTCCCCTCCAACACTCTGCACCCCCTCCTGCACTCTAACCCCCTGCCCTGAGCCCTCTGCTGCATCCCTCCTGTACCCCACAGCCCTAAATGCCCTCCTGCACTCCACACCCCCTCCTACACTCTAACTCCATACCCTGAGCCCCTTCCTGCACACCGCACCCTCTCCCACACCCTGCACCCCAACCCCCTGCCCCAGCTCTACATGCAAATTCCCCACCCAGATGTGGCCCAAGGGCCAAAAAGAGTTTGCCCACCCCTGCTCTGAACTTCTCAAAACCTTGTGTTTGCTTCTGACATTCCCTCCAGGCTTCCATGCAGCACGCTGGGAATGATTAACACAAAGACAGTGGAAAATACCCTTTAGGATTAGCCCAGATTGCATAAAAGTGCTCATCAAAACCAGCTCATGCCAAAAAAGCCTCCTGGGTTTAATATTATGTAGGCTGTTCAGATTATGTTTGTCCTACAATAGCAGAGATGCAGGCTTGATTTTAAAGTAACAACAGTTTGTCTTCTAATGTAATTAAATTATGCAATCCCAGCTGACGGCATGAAGTTCTACAATCATGATGTACTTGACTGGTAGAATAGTGAAGGCCTGGTCTCCATAAACGGGTTGTTAGGAACAGAAAAATGTGGATTGAGTTTATAGCAAAGAAGGGACCTCAGTAATGTGCGAAAGTGGTGGTGTATATTCTAGGAGGATGCATAAAAATATAATACAACCTTATATGAAGGCTGTAAAATGAAGTGGAGACAAAAATAAAATAAATGGTAAACAACAGGCTTTAAATGTATTGGGATAAAAGTGATCAAAACTTGGCGGAATTTGCATCCAGCATGCATGTTATAACAAAAGGAAGCACGTATGAGCCCAAACAGTCATTCACAGAATTACGCTTACATGGTGGTTTTAAAATTTACATTATATTGGACATGTATTTACACACTGCATAGGACTAGAACTGTTGGATATTCATAGGATTGTTGGTTATTGCTTGTGTGCAGTTTTTGTGTGTTTTTTTTTTAAGAGGCAGTTTCCTTTAATGATCAGACAAATTTGGATGCTGACAGCATCAGCTAAGTTGTTTTCAGCTTTATATATGAGCTACACTCTCCTCGGTTAAAATAGCACAAGGAGTCAATTCTGCTGACATCAACAGTAAAACTCCCATTGACTACAATGCTACCTCCAAAAATAACATTCCAGATTGACAGTAATAGAAGAGCTGAAGTTTCCCTTGTGCATATGTAAGTTAGAGAGAACGTGTGGGGCTCAAAAGCTTGTCCCTCTCACCAACAGAAGTTGGTCCAATAAAAGATATTACCTCACCTGCCTTGTCTCTCTAATATCCTGGGACCAACATGACTACAAACTATGCTGGATACAACGGGAGAGTCATGTTATTTGAGTGATATTGAGAAGTTCATGTCCCACCATCATCAAATTACAAGTTCCTTATTTATTTCCCTCCTTTTAAAAATAAAAGCACAGAAAACAGGGGAGGGGAAGAGGACAGAATGACAAATTGATGTCTCTCCAAAAACCCACAGATAAATAGAACTCCGGGTGGGCAGCTCCCTTTTGTAAGATCAGGGCTAGAAGTTCACTCCTTTTGCTGCGAGACGGACAGCTGGCACATTTACAGCTCCCTGCAAGGGACATCGCTCTCACTGCCAGCAACAGTTTTCAATTGCAACAAGACTAGGGTAAGGACTATTAGGCTCACAACTTTAACCTACCCAGGGCCTTCCGATCAGGATCCTATTCCTTTGGATTGTCCAATTGCATGTGGATGCCTTAGGGAGCACCTAGTGATATGCTTTAAAAACAAACAAACAAACAAACAAAACACCCTGCGTTTCAAGACTCTGGGCCTGTCACTGCCCTGATCAAGGTCCCCCTGCTGGACACTCACTGGCTGCTAGGTTAGGATCCCAGTCCTGAATCCATGTGCTTTTAAGCTTCCCTTGGCGTGAGTGGGTTCCAGCCTTTCTTGCACACTTCCCAGGCACAGACTTTCTGTCCATTACTCCTTAATGGGACTGGGACCTTTTAGCCCAGCCGCCTGAGGCCCCCAGAACCAGCGCTGACCGTCCCCTAACCCCAGGTCCCCTTAGTAGCTTAATCATATCTATTCCCAGATCTCCAGACTGTGGGTACTCGGGTTTGTAGTTTTCCCTGGGTGGGGAGGGGCACATGCTAATTGAAGCAAAGAGACAGACTTTAAAGTGTGATTGTTTTTAGAAATCTTGCAAACAGCACAAGAGATATATAGAGCTAGACAAAGCAATAAGCCCCCGTACGCCTTTTCATGCCTCAGTTTCCTCACCTCTCTTGGGCATACTTTGGGCTTTGGTCAAAGTCGTCTCAGAAATCCAAAATCCTTCCTCTCAACTTTCTTCCTGCACATGGTGCCTCCTCTGGAACATGGAGTTTTGTTCTCTCTATGCCATTCCTGGAGTCCGTGTCCTTCAGCGCTTGGCTGGTCTAGCATTCAAAAAGGCTCCCCTGTGCTCCAAAAACATACCCCTTTGTGATCCTCTGCAATTCCCACCCCAACTGCTCAGTCTTTGTAGGGTTTGTCTTTTAAAAAAAAAATCAAAACACAACAAAAAACACCACCCCAATTTTTTTCCCCCTCCTGGGGATTTTCCATTCTAAAGAGAAAAAAAGAGAGAGCACATTGGCTTCAGCCATTCCATTGCTCTGTTTGGGCACAGTCTGTTCACTTGTTGATAGCTCTCAATGATGATCTCATTCAAAGACAGATACTTGGGTGAAATTGATTATAAAAATGAATGATTTCATGATTCTAAGGAAACGAAGGAGGGGGAGCAGCAGAATAAGGACAACAAACTTTGAAAAAAGGAGATTTTAATAAACTTTTAACCATTTGTAAGCACCTAAAGGATAACAGGGTGATGCAGGAACTCGTCACTTAAAGTCATCCCGGTTAACATTGTTACGTTGCTGATCAATTAGGGCAGTGGTCTTCAAAGTGGAGTGCACGAGACCTCCCGCAGGGTGGCGCTGCTGCAGGATCAGCCCCAGAAGACCGCCAAAATCGGAAGCATTCTATTTTTGTCCCACCGAAATGCCACTGAAAGCAGAAGATTTCTATTTGGCAGCATTTCGGCGGACACCCCCCCAGGCCATGAGGGGACACGGGACAGCGGAAAGGGGCCACCATGGAAAAACTTTGAGAAACACTGAATTAGGGAACATGCTCATTTAAAATTGTGCAATGCTCCCTTCTAACATCATTTGGGAGCCACCTGTTTTTTCAACTGCTTGCAGGAAAAGTGGACCGTTGCAGCTAGCTGGTGGGTGGTTGGAACCAGGGTGGACCAGCAGCCCCCCTAAGTTCCCTGTGCAGCAGCCACCCAGCAGGCTACTGATTGCCGGCAGTTCAACTGTCCCTTCCCCCACTGCCATGTGCTGCTCCTGCCCTCTGCCTTGCAGCTGCTCCCAGAGACTCCTGCTTGCTATGCAGGGAGCGGGGGAGGGGAGAAACAAGGGGCTGTCAGGGTATCCCCCTCCCTCCTGCTCCCCGCTTACCCCATCTTCCATAGAGCAGGAGGGACACATGAGGGAGGGAGCTGGCTGACAGCAGCTGGTCTCTGAAAGCTGATCTAATTAACAAGGCAATGTACTTGAGAGTCAGCATACTTAAAGGGGAATCTCTCTCTCACACACAGTGTGTCTCACTGTCTCTGTCTGCCCTCTCTCCTTTCCTGCTGCCTTGTAGAGTGTGAGATTAACCCTTGAGAGCTCAGCCAATTGCTAGTTCATTTAGCAGTAAGTCATTCCCTGGGAAATATCCCATCTTCCTCCTCAACCCAAATTCAGTCATCATCACTGCATACCAGAATTAAATTGTTTGTTTAAAATTTATAGTGTGTCTGTGTGTATATAGTATTTTGTCTTGTGAAAAAAATTTCCCTGGAACCTAACCCCCTCATTTACATTAATTTTTATGGGGAAATTGGATTTGCTTAACATTGGTTTGCTAAAAGTCGCATTTTTCCAAAACATATATACAGGAATCTTCACTTAATATTGTAGTTAATGGTCAACATGGGTTTAGTCAAGAACAAATCATACCAAACCAACCTAATTTCCTTCTTTGACAGGGTTACTAGAATGGAGGGAAGCAGCAGACATTATATATCTTGCTCTCAGTCAGGCCTTTGACTCCAGCTGAGGATTTGGTTCTCAGTCTTTTGGCCAGCTAAGTTTCTTCAACGTTCCGTTTTGCTTTTACTACAAATAACCTAAGCTATAATGGGCGTTTGTGAAACAGATTTGTAGCTCGATCCTCTCTTGCATGTTCCTTTGATTAGCAGATTGAATAAACTCTCGCTCAAAGCCATCTGTGAGCTTGTATTTGGCAATTAGCAGCGTGCTACAATCCCCTCATGACTTAGTGGTTCTTCCAGCTGTTTTGCTGTACCTCAACTTTGCCTTTCAAGATGTAGCCATTACAGCAAAAAACCTTGCAAAAATGGCTGAGCATAGCATGGCCAAAGTCTCCCCCTTGCTCACATGGCTAACCCCATGGAAGTCAGAGGAAAGACTCTGGAATGGGGCCTTATTCCTTATTTATACTGAGATGAAAGAACATAGTCATGCCTTAAATATTTGCCACTCTGTAAGCCTTAAACAGTGGAAAATCTGAGTTGTGTGCACATGGATTTAAAATAATGTGACATAGAATCCCTCAACACCGAGGATAAAGGGGGAAAACAGAATATGATAGCAAGAGTCTTAAATCAGATCTTGATCCTGGGGTATCAGTTCTTTCTCTCTATTTACACAGGAAAGAGACTTTCGGACAGAGCATATTGTTGCCCTATTAGGTCTTTCAACTCACACCTTAGCCTTGTTACTAGACCCAGGGCCAGTGTAACCACTAGGAAAAATAGGTGGCCACCTAGGGTGCCAAGATTTGGGGCACCAAAAAGCACTCGGGCTGGGGAGCAGTAGCTGAGCCCCGTGTCCCACTTGGGGGCGGCGATGCTAGGGCTCCGTGCCCGTGTCCCACTTGGGGGAGGGGTGGCACACGAGGGCTCCGTGCCCACGGCCCGCTTGAGGGAGGGGCGGCGACACACGTGGGCTCCCCGGCCGCGTCCCGCTTGGGGGAGGGGCGGTGGCATGCGAGGGCTCCGTGCCTGTGTCGCGGCTGCGGAGGATGCGGCTGAGCCTGGATCGCCCCGTGACTGGAGGCGGGGGGTAGTATGAGGGGGCCCAAGGTGGAAGTTTCACCTAGGGCGCAAAATATCCTGCACCGGCTCTGACTAGACCCGCTCTCTCATACAGGCCTAAGACTTGAGTTTGAATGTTTACTTCAGTTCCCTTTTCTCTTGTGCTTGCATCTTTAAGATGTTCCTGATTACATACCCAAAACAGCAAAATCAGATATTGCAGTGGATATTTCAGCTGTTATATAAATTCCAAGAGCCATTTGAAAATCCCAAACTTGGGCTGCATGGTGTCCCCGTATCCTGCCATAAATATTGCTCATTACACCAGTGCACTGTATAAAACTGGTCCTCCATTCCTCATGTGCTCTCCATTAATAAATCAAGAAGCTTCAGTTCAGCTGATCCACCGTGTGCCTTACTTTCTGACCACAAATAATCCAAGCAGACTCCCATTCAGTGCTATGAATAAACTTAAAAGCTTTTGGAACCTCATGAAGTTTATTATTGCAGTATAATATGTGAAGAAGAATAGTAAGTTTGCAAGATGCTTTACAAATCATTACCTTAAATAACCTCCATCCCTCATCTTAATATATGTGTTGCCAGCTCAATACATTCGACAACAAGTCAGTACATGTATATCTAGAGCCAAATTCTAGTCACCTCTCTCATGCAAGGTGTCCTGTTGAAGTCAAGGGGACCTTTTCATACAGTTATAGTAAAACAATAATTTTGATGTGTCTGTCATATTTCAGTCACCCTTTTCTCCAAGAATACTCTATCAACAGAAACAAGGAATTCTAGGGTAAAAACTTTTAGCAAAATGTTGCATGGAATTCCAGAATTTGCGCCAGCATGTCATTTCGGGTCCAATGGATGCAACTCCACTCTGCTTACACGAAAGCTGAATTTGGTCTGCAGGTTTCCCTGGATTTTGTTCTGTTTTTCACCTGTTTAAAATAGCAAACAGTTCAAAGTGCAGACTTCCCGAGACACACAACTTGGAATCTATGCATCCATCCTCAGAACTGGTACACCATGAGCACTGGCAAAGAAACTTCCCTGTGCTTCTCTGCTAACATGCCCCAATTTAAAATCTACTGCACATTCCCTGGAGCAGCCCACTGACCTCTCAACTCCTCCTAAATTCAGAATAAACCTCATTTACAATACGAGCCCTTTTCTTATCACTGTCCAGACATACCGCTCAAGTGCTTTCACAACATATAGAAAAGCTACCAACTACACAACATCATAACATGTAATATCTAAACGGATAGGCTTTTTTATTTTATTTACTGATTCCATACTACAGTTTATGTTCACCACTTACACAGAAAAGTTTGCTCATTTTAAAGTTTCCTGTTTGGCAGGAACAGCTGTTCACGACGATATTTATAAATATTTCAACAGACCGGCTGAAGGAAATCTGGTTGCAATTAACAAAAAATAAAAGGGGGAGTGGGTTTGAGCCTGAAAACCTTCACTCCCAGGAATAATCCTGATTTGGGAACAGCCCCATGAGAAAAGATTGCTCAAGGGAACAAAGGGGCTTACCATTTCATCAGTGCACTGCATTCATAACAGATGGAAAATATGCTTTAACAGACTGTTGTTTATGAGGCAAATTTTAACCAGGAAAGTTACAGTGCTCTTGTGTAGTGTCCAGAGACAGTAGTTGTGGAAGAACATTGGGTAGGCCTGGAGAGGACCACCCACTCTGTGTGTTGGTCATTCCACTCTCCTGCCAGCGCATTAGAGCATCTACATATTTTGTGTTTTCTAAGCTTCCTTCCGAGTGCTGGCTACTCCTTCCCCTCTCCCTTTGTTCACTGCATCCTGTGTGTCCCTGTCCCTCATTATATCCCAGATGTGCAAACAATCAAGTATTCATTCAATAGGAGACAGTTTTTAATCCAGGTCCTCAGATCTGCACAACAGACCTTGATCCCGATATACTGCTGGCCCTGCGAGCGACATCCACTTCTCCTTGCTGAAAGCCCGAGTAACTGGGATTTACACAGGGAGCACTGAGAAATGGAAGCCCCCCCTCCATGACTGCTATTACAGCCTATGAGATGAGATGGTGGCTGCTCTGACTTTGTGCTCTTGGTGGTAAAGGCATACGGGGTGCCTTCGGAGCTGGATCCTGGGGGGCTTCATTCATTCATTCCACTCCCAATGGCCCCCTTTGCAAAGAGCTATGGGCCTGGCATGGAGCCCCCATCCACAGTGCATTGCATCCTCCCTATGTGCTGACTGCACCCACTGCAATGCCAGAGCTCTAGACTGCTTGGCCTCAGACGAGGCCTCAGTCACTACTGAGACAGCAGCTTACCTGATCTGATGTTCGGATGCACTTACTGCTTCATTTTCCCCACTAGCTAGACAGTGGATTTGGAGTCTGTTGGGGATTTGGCCTCTAACCAAAGGACAAAAAAGAAAACCCTTCGAGACAAAGCAAGAGCCCAAACAAAAACAACCCGTCAGTGTTTCCCCATGCTCAACAGTCCCAGCCTCCAGGGTTTCTTTAGAGCCCCAGCTGCCAGAACCTTCCCCTCCCCACAGTTCCTATCACCGATCAGATGTTTCGTGGCATCAGGAGGAGACAGGGGGTGGGGAGGAGAAAAGGGGAGCAGAGCAAGGGTGCAGGGAGGGACTGGATTGGGCAGGGAAGAGGCAGGGTGGAGGTAAGGCTTTGGAGGAAGGGATGGAGCGGGGGCAAGGCCTGGGCAGAGCCAGGAGGAGCACCTCTGGGCAGTGTAGAAACTCGCCACATATGTCCCAGGCCCCACACCCCTCTAGGGATGGCCCTGACTGCTGCTGCTGGACTTAGGAGCCCATCTGCTGATTCTAGGGTGAGCAGATATGTCCTGATTTTGTAGGGACAGTCCCGATTTTGGGGTCTTTTTCTTATATAGGCTCCTATTACCTCCCATCCCCTATCCTGATTTTTCACATTTGCTATCTGGTCACCCTAGCTGACTCATCCAACCAGTCAGGCATGGTAGACAGTAAGGCAACCTCCTACAGGCCAGCTGTGGGCACTAGATTGCCCAGGGACTGGCTGTGCTGTAGGCTCTGCTTCCTGCCCTGAGGTCTACAGGGAGGAGAGGCACTACTGTCTCAGAAATCCACACCCTTTACTAAGGGCAGCAGCAAGGTTTGTGGTGTGCCTGCCAGGGAAACCTCCCCCTCTGATGCTCGCCTACTATTTTTTCCCCCCTGAATAATCAGGCTATCTAGGCCATTAAATTACTAAATATTAGAAACACCTCCAAAACATTTTTAAAAATCACTACTATAAATAAAATCCTTAGCATCATACTGGATCACTCAGAGATAAAGCCAGGTCATCCCACCGTTGCCAAGGGACTATAGAATGCCATATATACTCCTCCCCTCCAGGGCTTCTATAGTCAGAAACACACACCCAGTGCTGAGCCCCCAGGACAGAAACTTTGCATGTCCTCATTTTTTAGGGGCAAGCCCAGCTCACAGTGAGAGTGTCCTACTCTCTAGCACAATTTAGAAAACTTCATAACGAAAACTCTGCTCAGTGTTACTGATTCAGAAAAGGTTGGGGAAAGGATATTTTCCTGCTGTCCCATTTACTTTAGCGAAGCAGAACCAAGAAGCTAGGGTGAAGTGAGCACAGAGAAAAGCAGCACATAATGAATTCTGCATTGGAAAAAAAGTCAATTCTAAAACAACTATCCTACAAGTGCCTAATTTGCAATTTTCATGTGGTAGAAAAAGAAACCGCTGAGTGAATAACTAGCAACTCCTAATAATTGTGCAGGCACATCCCCCATCTGTTTCCTGCCATACTCACTTAGCTTGTTTATAAGAAACTCAGATTGGATTTCCTGTACTTAAAATGCTAACAGCTAGTCTTACCCTGACCATCTTCTGCTAATATGCCTTGTTCCTCAGAGGGTTTTTTTAGATGGTTTCAAGGGAAACTTTTGCATCAATACTAGTGAATGTTGCCCATAAGTACTGTAACCGTGACTCTTCTGAGTAGCCCCATGACATCCACTGAAGTCAATGGACAAATAGCAAGAGTAGCAATTATTCATGTGAGTAAAGCTTTCAGGATCAAATGCTTAATTTGCCTTATTTGAAGATTATAGGGGGCGAGTTTGGAAATGTTTTTCTCTTAGCACACTCCAGTTTATATCATAAATAAGGCTGATAAGGGCCACAATTTATTGCCTCTTTCATTCTCAGTTGCAAAGCAGGCAGACAGCTTGTAAATTCATGGAGAGAATTCATCCAGAAAAAGTCTACAGACCCTTAGTTAAAAAATGAAATCATTTGACCCCACTATGGGTCAATTTTTCCCTACTCCCCTAACTAAACTGATTTCCCCAACCAGGGCCTGAACACAAACAGAAACTTTCTTATACAGCCTTATGATAAAGTTGTACAGATACAAAACTCCCATTCAGCTCAAGCTAAGATTGAGAGCTTCTTGGCTGCTGCCTGAGAGCACAAAGAGCATTCATGAAGTGGGTCACAAAAGGTGGCTTTAAGCCTGAAGTCTGCTGTAACATGCATCCAGCTGCTCATGGATCTCAGCGGCTGATAAAGCAGCTGGGGACTGACAAGTGTGCCCCTTTCCCTGCCCCCCTCATTTTTTCCAGTAGTACGTAACTGACGCTCAAGAAAGTTACTATAACTTAGAGGACAGACAGCCTGCTTTACTCCTTACTGCATGGTTTTCTAAATGTTTAATACCTTCTCCTTTCTTTGACAAATAACATCTTTATCTTTCTAACTTGGGTTCAAAAAAGAACTAGATAAGTTCATGGAAGAAGGTTCATCAATGGCTATGAGCCAGGATGGGCAGGGATGGTGTCCCTAGCCTCTGTTTGCCAGAAGCTGGGAATCGGTGACAGGGGATGGATCACTTGATGATTATCGGTTCTGTTCATTCCCTCTGGGGCACCTGGCATTGGCCACTGCTGGAAGACAGGACACTGGGCTAGATGGACCTTCAGTCTGATCCAGTATGGCTGTTTTTATGTTAAAAAAACCAACACACAGCTCTTAAGTCTTTGCAAAATACTTGCTCGTATGAAATTTCACAAAATTATTACAGCTTTGACCCAACTTGAAAGAAACTTCAGCTCAAGTACCTTCCCCTGGGAATTTATAACTTTCTGCAAACCTTTCCATTTTTTCACTAAAAATAACTAAAACATCGTGGTGTTGCCTGCACTACAGCTAAACAGCACAAGAAGAGCTCATTGTTTTTTTCCAATAACTAATAACTCTGACCTTTTTCTTACTCCCTTAGAGAAAAATTTAACAGGTTTAACTGTTTTATATAGGTCATTTGTAGTACTGAAAAATACATACTTAGTTAAACTATGGAATATATTTTTTTCTAGTGATGGCACATAGGTGGTTTCACTTCTGCCTTTGTCTAGACTCTATGGCTATCAAAAGGCCTCACATGTCACCCTTAGGTAGTGTATCTGTGGAAGTCCTTAAAGAGATACATGTACAGGTCACTAGCACTTCTGCATTTGTCTGATGCATAGTTTTGTTAGACTGATGCCCCAAATATCAGCAGATGGGTCAAATCAACTCCAAGTTTTCTTTGTAAACCAGTAAAACGATCCTCCAAGGTTTCTGTGCTGTTGAGTGAGCACACATTTTCCACTACATCACTACATGCAGAATTTTTCTCAGAATAAAGCAGTGTTGTTTTTTCCTTTATATAAAATATATTTTCAGAAGACCGGGCTTAAAGGAAAGAATTTTCTAGAAGGAAATATAGCCACTTCAGCGATACTTTTTATGACATCATTTCAAAATCCAAATGGGCAAAAACACCACGTGAAATGATTCATACCTTCCCTGTATGAATCATTTCACATAAAAATATTTGCTGTTTTGTATAATTTCCAACCCTTTGCATATTTTTCTTTATTTTCCCTGGTTCTGATGTAGGTATTCATCCCTATTCTGGACAGCACTTAAATGCATGATTAAATATCATGGCAGTTCATGGGTGTTAGCCTGCTTACAGTTAAACCAAAGAGTTGTCCTTGGATACAGATGGGCAAGGGCACGCGGTTAGGTGTTTTTCTGAATGGGAAGGCTGTTATTACAGAGAAGATATAACGTGGAACTGCACATTTTTGCACACATTTTCAGTGTGAAAATACTTTCCCTAAAATTAAAAAACAAAATTGGGCTCCCCATCAATTGGCCTATTTTTACAGAGGTATTTCAACTTATTGAGATTTTTTTCAGCTGAATCTGGCCCACTGTAGAGCACATAACAAACTGGGGCGAGGGAAACCTTGAATTCTGAGTGATCTTTTATTTTGTTAAAAATATTTCACACCGGAGAAATGAAACCCCCCAGAGTGCTTATTGGTGCAACATCTCATCATCTTCTGGAGGGGAATGCAAATTCTAGCTGATAATTTTCACTTTTCACCCCATGGATGCGTCCATAATCATTGATAAATAACATCATTCAAGGACATTTTGACATGCGCAGTCCTCATTATTTCACAATAATTATTGCAGAGACAATAAAGATGCCTAAATACAGTTGCTGAAATCTAACACACTATAATAATAAACCTTAAGTGTGCAACAAATCACAAAGCTAACACCACTGAATTATGCTACCTTCTGCCACCTCTCATGCCTCACCAATTAAGCCCTGAAGAGTTAAGCTGGGTACCTGCTATCTAGCTCACATGCCAAAGCTTACCATATTAAGGTTAAGATCCAAACAATCGTCTTAAAAGAACATATGCAAGGCAATAGTCACTATATTGCCAGACCTGAGGCCAGTATGGTGACTGTGGAAATTAATTCCTTTCCTGGAGATTAAAGGGAGTCCAGTACAGTGTTTTGATGGACAGCAATCACAGGTAACCATGCCAGGAGAAAAATATTTCACAAGCATGGAGCCTGGAGTAGTGCTGAACTTGGCACAGAGAGATCCCTGTGAAATAGTTGAATTCCTTTCATAGAGAAGAGAATAGAGAGGCTGTCTGAGCACACTGCATTTTTTCCAGGTGGTTAAGCTTTTATGTGTACATAATTCCCCACTCACGCCAATGGGAATTTAGTGTAAGGACTATGACACAAGGATAATGGCAGAGAGCTCACCACATACATTAAGGTGAAAGTGGATTTATAGTGTCTCTCAGTGGTGAAATTTGAAGCCTCTGTAGATGTCACAATCATTGCTGCCAGGATATGTGTTAAAGTGCCATTCCAAGATTCCTGGTCTACAAAGTATCAGCCTGAGATCAATGGAGCTCAAATTTGAAGTTTCAGCCTATTTCCTGATTATTCCAAAATACCCTATTGGCTAGAGTGACTAATAACTCTTTAGATCATATTGGCTTAGTTTGTTGTTGCCTTGAAGAGCAAAGTCCTCAGTTTATTCACACAATGGGCAGAACATATGCAGCAGCCAAACTAATTTCTCCACATTGCACTGCCAATGCATCTCAGCTTTAGGAACTTAGAAAATATCACATTGCATGAGACTTATGGTCCACCTAATTCAGTATTCTGTCTTCAATAGGGAGCCAGCACCAGCTGCTTCAGAGGAGGTGCACAAAAACCTGCAGTAGACAATTAACCTTGACTGGAGTACCCAACTCTAGACTTAAGGAAGTGGGTGAATATCCCTTTGGCTGTCTCCTGACACTGCCCATTACAGGCGCAAATATTGGTATTAGAGCAGGGATTGTTTTGGACGGAACTTTTCTCTGGAAACTGGACTGAAACCATCATTCCATTCCACGCTGCCACTCAACGGCCATTAGCTGATAGTTTTTACTCACTCCAGCTCTGGCCTAGATTTAAACCAGCATTCTAAAAGACAAAAGGCTTGTAACCTACAGCCAGTTGCATAAACTACCTCCTCACTTGAAGGAATCCACTGTTTGAGACTCATTTAGCTGAGACTAGTTTAGCACCAAATGACAGTAAAATACATATTTCAAATCTAGGTGTGAAATCCTAGTCTCATTGACACCAATAACAAAACTCCAGACCCATTATGATACAGGGGGTGGACGCTCACCCTTCCTTCTTTACTGTTGTTCACTTTTGTTTGGTTGACTCTAGCAGCAAGTTTTTTACTTTTGAAATGTTATACAGTTGTGCTTGTTCCTCTTTTTAAGCTGTTCCACCCACCACTCTGTTATTTGGCTCTCGCCTTGCTGGGTGTGCCTGTCACAGCATATGAGTTAACTTAGCCCAGGTGTCAACAGTCACACTGCACAGATTCACCTGAGGTAGTGTCCTGACTGGTACTGCACTCACCTATGTCTGTTGCTAGGCCTTCAGATAGCTCAGCCCATCCTTCTTTGTTGCTGCAGTAAGTTTAGCTACTCTATGACTCTTTCCCAGTGAATTGTGGGAGAACTTCTCTGTCCTTCTGGGTACACAGGAGGGAAGCTATTGGATAACTAGCAGCACTTGAGTGATTTAACCTGCATCCTCACTGCAAAGTGAGTGAGTTTGTGGGGGGAAGGGATAGCTCAGGGGTTTGCATATTGGTCTGCTAAACCCAGGGTTGTGCATTCAATCCTTGAGGGGGCTTTTTATGGATATGGGGCAAAATTCTGTTGGATTATTTAAATGGGGATTGGTCCTGCTTTGAGCAGGGGGTTGGACTAGATGATCTCTTGAGGTCCTTCCAACACTAATATTCTATGTGAGTTATCAGCCAGAGTGAATGTGGATCTCGGCTCTAACTCACACCCCTAGCCAGGTGGAATTACCCTAGGCTGAAAGCACCACCAAACTCAGGTGAGAGGTTTGAGTGTGTGAATGGGAAGGTGTTTAGAGCAACACCTGGGTAAGAATCTCTGGTTAACTTTGCAGTCTCATAAACACATCACCTAGTACTGCAATGAGCATACTTTGTTCCGCTGTAGTAGTATATATAAGTGGTACTTATATAAAACAACTAGTATCTGGAAACCCCTAATACATAGGCTACCAAATTGGTTTCCTATTGCTTAGCTGATAGCAATATGGAGTGTTTACATTGGACAGGCCTCATTTTTATATTCTACTATATTTCTCAGTTAGTAATTTGTTTTTTCAGTGTAACTTTTTAGGGTCAGTCACTTGACTTGTCTCTGTGGGAGTCCTCCGCTCTTGAACTTGTACTTCCCTATGAGACTTATGTTTTTTCTCAGCAAGAGTCAGTTCCTTCTTTTAAGTGTCTTCCTTTCCCTCCCTTATTTAGCCAGATTATGTAATGATTTCCCTTTAGAAAACAAAGAACAAGTTCAACATTCTCATCTCAGCTCTCCCTGTGTCTCCAGCTGCTGTGCTCTCCCACTCCCTCCCGCTTAACTCCCTCTAAAACTTAAGCAACACACTCATACACACACAAAATGTAACTGATTAAAAGTGATCAGAAATAGCATTAATGGAATACAGGTAAAACTTGGATCAGCCAATGTTTTAACTCCCTCTAACCTGACCTATCTGTGTAAGCTCTCTCCAGCTGTAGCGAGAGTACAAGCAAGATAGCACTGTCCAAGGAAGCAAGGGAGGAGCTCCCCTCTAAAACTTCCAAAGACACACAAGCACACAACAGCATTTTGGTGTTTCCAAAAGTGCTACCAGAGAAAATATTTCTCATTCTTAGTTGCAGCCTCTCAGCTCTTCTCAGCTAAGAACATGCCTGCTCACAGCTGAGACAACAGGAGAAACAAGAAGGTAGGAGCATACCCGTCTCCCTAATGCCAGTGCTGATCCAAGCAGTGTCTTTATTTTCTTCAGGCCACCTTCAGCCCTAGTAGAGAAGGGCACAATGCTGTGGCCCAGGGGTGCTTTATGGCTAGGCAGTGGCAGGGGTAAAGAAGCTATAGCAGGAATATGGAAATATGGGGTTACAAGGCTTAGAGGGCATGGAGAGGTAGAAGAATAGTTGGAGAGTGGAAGAAAAGTTTGAGTGGTGGGAGGGAGAAAGAGAGGGGAAAGATGACAAAAAAAAATATGGGCAGGAGGAAGAGGCCTCCATGGTTAAGGGACAAGAAAAACAAGACCAAAGTGAAGGAATAAGAATGAATGGGTGAGATTTCCCAAAGGGCCTAGGTAAACCTAGAAGCACAAGTCCCCTTGCTTGTGAGTGGAATGTAGGTCATTTAGGAGCATAGGAGTTTTCAAAGATGCCATCAGCTATAAAGCAATCACAAAAAGCTCAGTGATGGGAAAGGCAATATCTGAAATGGAAAGACTGAAAATTAACTTGAATATTTTTGATTCCATAGAAAAGGGGCTTCTTGTTTTGATCTGATCACACCCATATTTGCATCATTTCTGCTGGCTCCCCTTCTCCATCATGTCAAACACAAATGACTTGTCTTCACTTTCAACGTCCTTCACAGCCTATCCCCAACCTACCAATCATTTCTTGTGCACTATCAAGCTACTAACTCCCACCTCTGATCAGCCAACATTGCTGGCCTTCATTGCCCACTTGTTACATTTTCAAACCAGTCCCATTGTGCTTTCTTCTGTTTTTCTTCGCATGCATGGGAGAAGTGCCTCAAATGTCCACAAAGTCACCTCATAGTCTTCCTTCGTATCAGCCCCTTAGATTTCCCCTTTGCCATGATGCTTACCAAAAATTCAATGGCTAGACCCTGTGTAATGAGATCACTCCCTCTTCTGTTACCTAGTATTGTCCCACCGTTTCCTTATGCTCCCACAGCTGTATCTGTTACTATCTCTTATCTTAGACTGAAAACTCTTTGGCACATGGATCATCTTTTTGTTCAGTGTTTGTACAGGATGCGATATACTGCGGGACGAGGACCATGACTGGCCTGGTCATGATCTGACTTAAGCAATACTGCAATATAAATAATACAATATGAGTATTTCTCATAGAATGCTGGTATTACCATGATCGAGCTGTGTGTGTGTAGATTAAAACAATAGTTAAAATGAGCCACTGTGGCTCTGTTTTATGCTGAGCAGCATTTCCCTTGGCCTCCTTAGAATTAGTGACCCTAGTCTCAAGCTGTGGGTCAGGTTGGCCTGCCCACTTTAGAGAGGTCAGGAGCCTCCACTATCCTTGCCTATCAGCTGCTGATTTTCAAGCCTTCTTCCTGCAACATTTGATGAAAAATGCCACCTTTCCCGACCCCAGTAAAATTTGGGCCTGTTCTTGGGATCCCCCAGTCTCATTGAGGTAAGAATACATGTAGTGTCTAGTAGGCTTGGGGCCCCCATGTGTCTGTGCCTTGAGCTCCTGCAACTATAAAGTTTTTTTTTAAAGAATATCAGGCTTAGAAAGGACCTCAGACCTCCTCTGTGCTTAAAGCAAGACCAGACCCCACTTAGATCATCCAACAGACTTTTGCCCCATATTTCTAAATAGCCCCATGAAGGATTGAACTCACAACTCTGGGTTTAGCAGACCAATGCTTAAATCACTGAGCTATCCCTCCCCTCAAAAAGCTCTCTGTCACCACTCTATTTTCAGAAGAGCCAGACCCCCAAATCAAGTTCGTGCTGCAGAAAAGTAAGACGTGCGAGAAGTCAGGCAGAAAGAGGCTGTTTTTCAGATTCCTGTGTGTGGAAACTTGTTTTGCATTTAATGGCAGAAAAATAAATTGGCATTTTTCTCAGTTTGGAAAACAAGAGAAGCCTAGATTTAATATTTCTGAAGTGAGATGTTTATACATTTGCCTCACTTGTTTTATACAGGCTAACAGATGGGCCCGACAGTGAATATAAAGGCTATAACTCAGTGAAGGAACGTTCCTGGCATCCTGATATCAGAGAGCTTAACTCCAGATGTTCAGAAAATGCAGCAGAACTCCAGGAGGGAAGGCAGCCACAGGTCTGCTTTCCAAGTCTTCAAAGTATAAGGAGATTGATTTGATGCTCATTAAGCTGCTAGAAGCCTCCAGGTATTAAAGTTAATTTCTCTGCTAATTATACTTGCTTTTCATATTTCTTCTGATAGGTTATTGGTTGGCATTTGAAGATACTGTGGCTACCACAAATCAGTTGAGAGGTCCAGGGTCTGTTTTCTGGCTGCTATACAGAGAGGCCAAAGAGTTTTAGATGGTCTTTGGACATGGCTCAACACTTGCTAGCAGGAATTAGTGATTTAAGCCTCCATCCACCTAATCTGTGGAGCTGACTCCAGAGACTTTAACCTCAATGCAATGTGATGGCCACTGGTGTGTTCCTGTCAGAGCTTGCATGGCTCTCAGGATTCTCTGAGGCTTGTGGAGAGATTTGAATATGATCCTCAGTGGTGGCACCATAGAAAACTAGTGTAACACCGACAGACCCTGGTCATTGGTGGGTGGGTTCAAATCTGGGGCCTCTGGAGCTTAGTGCATGAGTCTCTGCTGTGTGAGCTAAAAGCCAGTGTAGAGAAAGATTAATGAGTCTAAATGGGAAAGAGCACCACACCCAGGAGGTGTGTGGGTTACACTAGCACCTGAAGCCACTCTCAGAGCCTCAAACCAGCTGTCCTAGTCTCATTTAGAGCCAGCCTCAGTGCATAACCAGCTACAAAGTCTCAGGGGTGGAGGTGGGCTCTACTACTCCATCTGCAGGGGGTGAATGTCCCACCTCCTGTGCATGGGGACTGCAGCCCTTCAAAACCCTGTCAATTTGGGAAATGGAGCCAGACACACGGTGGAGGCTTGAGACCCTGGAGTGAGCATCCTCCAAGATGATCTCTTCAGAAGAAGCACAAGTGCAACGTTAGAGATGATCCCTTTCAACAAGTCACTTGTAAAGAGGAACAAGATCTCAAACTAGAAACAAGTGGGAGTTCCCAAACTGATTTTCTCTCCTTTCTTTTTAAATTCAGAGGTAAATAATACTGCCCTGCCAGTTCATGGTCAAGGGAAATCAAGCCTCCAGACGGACCATTACTGCTAAAAGCAGCCAGGCCTACTCTCACTTTCCAGTCCATTCTGCAGTGCAACCAGCCAAATTATGGGTGCTCAAGATTTGGGGAGAGAATTGCAGTGAGAGAAAATAGAAGAGGAAGGGTCTCTTGTTCTTCTCCCCATTCAAATGCAGCCATGATTCGCCCACAGTATTTACCAGGCCAAATCTAACCTGGGTCCCCAGCAAGTCTGAAGTCAAACTGTGCCCTTGAGCAATAAAAATCACACTCATGTCATTTGTCATATGTTTTTGATTTTATTGGATTTTTTAAAAAACCAACAATTATTACAAATGAACCATGTATTTGAAGGCTTCTGAAAGGGAGAAGTCTCATTACAGATATGATGTATTTTCTGTCTCATTGGGAACCGAGATAGCAAAGTCAAATCCATATGCATAAACAAAACCAAACAAAATTAGAACAGATCAGGCCACAGTTTATATCATGCAAATTCCCTAATATCAACAGAAGGCTTTTTTAAAACAACAAACAAATCTCAAACTCAGACTTGCATGGAAGAATTTCAAAACACAAAGGGGGGGATGTGGAAAGAAAAGATGTAGTCTTTGGTTTAAAATACAGTATTGCTGAGAAAACATTTAGTGAGTTCAACAAAAGGAGAAGTTAAAATAATCAGTGTAACCAACTGTAAGGTTGGCATCTGTGTGATCTATTTACTTGAAAGGTGATCATGTATAATTATGCCCCAGTCACTAGGGTGAATATTTTCAAAAGGTGGCACAGACTTTGGATGCTTTTTTTGCACAAAGTGAGACCATAATTTTGATCTTGATTTTTCAGAGGTGCTTAGAATCCACAACTGCAGTTGAAGTCAGAGCTGAAGAGAAGTCTTGATTCAAGAAACTGTCCCTGTTCAGGACAGGCCTTAATTAGTGTTGTCCTGAACAGGGACAGACCCAAGTATGTGCTTAAGTGCTTTCACAACCAGAACTGTAAACAGCACTTGCGCTTGCACTTCTGACAAATGATCTGTGGCAATTGGGGGCCTTAAGTGCCTAAACTTGAAGCATCCAGAATCAGGGGTTACTTCTGAAGAGAGTTAGCCTTAATGTACAGCCCCTAAAGGTCAAAAAGAAGCAAAAATGGTTTAAGAGTATATGGCTTTTTTCTCCGATCCATTTGAGTGGAAACAAAATAAACTTAAGTGTTATATTTGGATTTTAAAAACAATTCTGGCCATCCCTTAAAACGACAGCAAAGGTGGATTGTTCTGCTGAATGTTCTTCACTTTAGTGTTTCATCCTTGCTAATAACCTGGAATATACAGGTGCTGAAAAGGGAAAGGAAGAAGAGATAGATGCGAAAAATACAGTGCACGGCAACACTTCATTCCATCTTCCCCTGGGATTCACACAATATAATAAATTTCACTTGGCCAGAAATCAGTAGCCAGCCATATACATTTGCTATTGCTTTTGCTCTGTGCTCATATGGTTCTACTCAAGCCTTACTAAAGTCAGTGGAAGGATTCCCACTGATTTTAATGGGCTCTTGGTTATGCTCACAGTGCATGTTTTGGGCTTGTTCCCGAGAGGCAATGAGCACTTTCAACTTCCACTGGCAGTGAGCACTTACAACTTCAACTGCCCAGGGAGTTGCAGGTGTTCAAAGCCTCTCAAGGATCTGGTCCTTTAAATCCAACAAGAGGAGGCAACAGTTCTGTTTCTGATCTGCATTTCCTGTTTATTGGAGCATCATTAATACTAAGCCTGCAATTGTATGGTGGTACCTTGGTCTCTCCCTGTGGCACACAAATACTTTAATCTCCAGATGCCCGCAATCCTTTAGTCTAACCCAGGGATCGGCAACCTTTGGCACATGGCTCATCAGAGAAATCCACTGGTGAGCCAGACAGTTTGTTTACCTGCAGCGTCCACAGGTTCAGCCAATTGCAGGTCCCACTGGCCGCGGTTCGCTGTTCTAGGCCAAAGGGCCTGCAGAAAGCAGCAGCCAGCACATCCATCAGCCTGCACCACTTCCAGGCCAATGAAACCTGCTGAACCTGCGGATGTTGCAGGTAAACAAACCGTCCTGGCCCACCAGAGGATTTCCCTGATGGGCTGCATGCCAAAGGCTGCTGATCCCTGGTCTAACCCAAGTTATTAGGTTCAATATAATAGCAACCGGGTGAAATTTAAATGGCCTGTGATACAAAGAAGTCAGATGAGATGATCTGGTGGTTCCATCTGATCTTAAACTCTATGAAATAAAGCTTACAATGACAGATAGTCTAGCCTTGTAATACCTGAAGTATGTGACTACACACCAGCATCAGGGTGGGTACGAAAATGTTATGAATCCCTGATAGTGCAACTCCAACTGCAGGTTCCACGTGGATTAATTTTAATTCAGAACTTATGAAATAGGTTGAAGGCAGCCAAAGAGTGAGTGTTTATTGGGTGAGGGATTGATTTAAAGTGATGAGTGGAAGTTGGTGACATGTAGAGTTCCGTGAGCACAGTAGCAAACTGAGAACTATTTGAATTTGACTCCTAAAAGGGAAAGCTGTTCCACTGGTTTAAAAAACAGAGGTGACAAAGAGCTAGTAAAATTGGAAATATCCCAGCAAATACAAGTGAGAAAGTAAGATGTGTTATTTACCTAGCCGAGCACTCCTCTGGGAAACCTGCAGGAAAAGAATATTTAAAAATTAAAATAATTCTGACTCTTATCTGTATTGGATAGCAACCAATTGATCAATATTTTTCAAGTATAACTGAACAGAGCTGATCAAAATGTTTGAAACTATCTGCTGAAAGACAGAAGCCATTTTTTAAACCTGCATTCAGTGATGTGAGGTTCAGGGGCATATTACATCTTGCTCTTCAAAGACAACCACTGACTTCCTAGTTGTGTTTGGGTGCAAGTGAAGGTGTTGACTATGATGGCTAAGGTCGCAATCCTAAACAGGCTTCTGTATGTACTGAAACTTTAAATACTGTGACTTCAGTGGATGACTGTTCACAAATGTTAAGCACCTGCCTTTGTAGGATCAAGCACTGAAGTCCTACATGATTGGGGTCCTGGTTACCCGAGAACCTCTCCCCAGTCTACTACCAGGGCCACCAAGATCAGCTGGGGAGTTGGGAGATTTTTAGAGAGTGCCATCAAGAGGTTGGTGGAAAGGCACTCTCAGTGGAAGGTCCCACAACTATAGGACTCCCTGCCCCAGTGTGCTAAAAGACTCTGGATCTGTAAGTGCCAAGGATCAGTGCCAGGTACATCTCCTCTCAGAGGCATTTTCCCGAGGGGAGGTCTGAACAGTTATGGGGTATGATACATAGTTTAATGGGGGATAAGAATCTTCTACTTCCACCATTGGTCAACAAGTTAAGCATGTTACTTTCTGGTTATTACTTCTACAGTTACAATTCTCTAGGAGTGCCTGGCACATTACAAACACATGCAAAGGGAAAGCTCCCTGCAGTAGAGAACTTACTGGATCTGAACAAAGGAGCAGGGAAAGTGATGTAATAATGACATTTGAATACACAGGATTTTATCTGCAGTATGTTAAAATGTATTTTTTTTTAATTGTGAGCAAAAAAAGAGAAGACTGCTCAGGGTCCACAGTATTATGTAATTAGTATTTTCATCAATTAAAAACTGATTAAATAGAATGATGCATATTCATTGTTAATAGATCTGTAATTTCAGGAGCTTCCCAATACATGAGCTCAATTTTGTTTACCTTGGATAAGGCAGATGCCTGTTTGAAGATTTCTAGTGCAGGATCCGCAGGCTCATCTCCTCTTTCTTGAGGCCTAAAAGCTGAGGGTGTAATTAAATCATCATTAATATACACTTTAAAACTATTTCCTGCTTCCCTCCACTAGTGTTCTGTACCTAGGCATGAAATCGCACATCAATACAACATCACACGTCAATATAACAGCACCCACTGAATTATAATACTTACTAGGTCATCCCTCTTCCTCAGAGGGCCAAGTGTGCAATGGTGCACAGCTTGCTCTGAGTAGCTTGGGTTGATTTGAACTATTCCTGTGATAGCCCATTCTCTACTGTACTTTAATTGATGAGTACATAATAACCAGATTGTCCCACTGTCCTTTACAAATTGCTCACGGTAGCTGATAGCTGTACAGAGTCACTACACTACCATTAGCTCCTTCAGAGCAGGAGTACAACAGACAAAGGCCCTGATTCATCCCAGGTTAGGACCACTCTTGAGATATGCTTCAAGATAAGCATATGCTCAAGTTCCACTGACTTCAGCAGGACTGCTTACATGTTTAAAGCTAGGCACATGCTTATGTAGCTTGTTGAACTGGGACCAAACTTAAGTGTGAACATGAATAGAACCCAGATGAACAGTTTCAACTGTGACACCATATGTTGTCAAATACATTAAAAACCACTGGATACTGATATTTTATAGCATAACTGCATTGTGTAAAATGAACAGACTATATGACTGATGGTATATTGCATAGACGCCCACAAAATATCAAAAATTGTACCTATTCTGCTAGCAGAACTTAAAGAACTAGTATATTTGCTATAGCAAATACAGCTATACAAATTTTGCTTCCTAATAAACCCTTCTTTTACCTTCTGCAGAGAAAACATTTTCTTTTATAAACTGTGCAAAACATCACTGAAATTCCTAGCCAGCGGCTTTATACATTTAGAAATATTGACCTACCTGGAGGTTGTAAGACAGCGTTCACAGCATAAATCACACCATTAGTGGCCATGATATCAGTTTCGACAACAGGTTCCTTGTTGACATTTACTACATTGTTTTTCTGAAGGCGGGAAAAAAGTGAAACCACCATTTAATGGATGGGTCAAACCCTCCCCCTCCCTCTCTAACCTCGACAATAAAGTTAGCCTGTTTTCTCCCTACAAGGCTTTTCCTGAGATCTCAGAACAGAGGTTATTATTTCAAGACTGTTGGCCTCCTGAGGTTACACATCTCTCTGCTAGGAACCAGTGATGCCATTTAGTGAGAGCATATGTCCATTTGGAAGCTGTTTTGACATTGTCCAAGTGAGCATAACCATATCATCAAAAACAAACCAGAAAACTAAAAACCCCAAGGAAATCCCCAAAAAACACACACACAAAAACTTACAGAGCTAATTTCAATTTTATCACCCTGCAGAGACTTCAATCTCACAAGAGCGCCAACTGCTCCACTGACCAAGATTTCATCCCCAATATGGTACTTCAGAATGGTTGCAAGTTCTTTAGCATTACCTGGCAGAAGAAACATATAATTACAGAACAATGTTACAGCTTATTCCCTATACCAGGGGTCAGCAACCTTTCAGAGGTAGTGTTCTGAGTCTTCATTTACTCACTCTAATTTAAGGCTTTGCATGCCAGTAATACATTTTAACGTTTTTTAGAAGGTCTCTCTATAAGTCTATATCAGGGGTCGGCAACTTACGGCACATGTGCCATGGCACACTACTGCCAGCCGAGGTCCTGGCCACCTGGCCCTGCTCAGCCCTCTGCCTGCTGGGTGAAGGGAACCCCAGGCTGGCAGTGGGCTGAGCAGGGCCAGTGGCTGAGACCCCAGCTGACAGGAGCCGGTGGCCGGAACCCCAAACTGGCAGCGGGTTGAGCCGCTCATCCTGCTGCCGCTCTGGGATCCAGTCCGCCGGCCCCACTCAGCCTGCTGCCGGCCTGGGGTTTCCTTCACCCAGGCGAGCAGTGGGCTGAGCGGGGCCGGAGGCCGGGACTTTGGCTGGCAGCAGCGTGCCATTAAAAATCGGCTTGCGTGCCACCTTTAGCACACATGCCAGAGGTTGCCGACCCCTGCTCGATACACTGCCATAGTTTTGAGAGAGAAATGCCATATGCATACACAGGCGGGTGAGGTAATGTTTTAATATCTTTTATTAAAAGATATTATCTCACCACCTGGTCTCTCTAATATCCCAGGACCAACATGGCTCCAACAACACTACATATGCACATAATGTCACTTTGCCCTGTACTGAAACCCAGTCACCCTGGCATCAAATCAAAAATATCAGATAGTTTAAAGTACCGAGGTAATTCAGGGAAGTAAAATGTAAATTTCCTAGCTGGAACTGGTTAGAACATCAGGGTTAACACTCATCTGTACAGAAAGTGCCCTGGGATCTTTAGCCACAAAACAGGCAGTACTAGCGCTGTGCCATTAACTGTATTTTTCTGTTCGCTGGCCAAAGCTGGGGGAGGAGCAGAGGGAACAAAAAAAAAATCAAAAAAGTTTGATTCAGTTTGAGCCAATACAAAAAATTTCAAAGCAATTTAAACACATTTAAAAAAGATTAATTCCAGATCAAGAAATGTTTTACTTGACCCAAAACCAAGTGTGTAATTTTGAGTTTTTCTAAAAAAATGCTAAAATAAACTTGAAGTAAAATTATAAGCAAAACTTTGTTTTGAGCTGAAAAATTGAGATGTTCTATTTTTTAAAAGGTGAAAAACATTTCAATCTAAACAATTCAGTGAATTGACACAAATTCACAAAATGTTTTGGTCGACCAAAAACTGCATCTTTTGGGAAGGGGGAAAAAAGTTTTAGCTGGAAAACATCACTCAAGTGTAGTCGAGAGCAGTTTATGGTCCAAAAGAAAGCTATATCAGTGGTGAAGTGCCCTCGAACCCTGTGCAGAGGTGTTGGGTCATTAGTCACCCCTAGATATTTCCTACTTCTTCCAGTTGGTTTCCCATCCTAGTACAGATCAGTCCCGACCGTGCTTAGATTATGAAATCTAACAAGATGACAACCCAGAGCCACTCCTAGTCACTTCATTTTTCAGCATGCTCTTCATCTTCTCTTTCTCCAAAAGTAAGTGTTTCTTTATATTATTTCCTGGTATTGATCAGGTTTTTTAAAAAGTAGGAACTCAGAGAATCTTGTCTGCTAGTTCACATATCAATGGAGTTGCCAATACTAATATTAACTTTAAAATAGATGCCAAGCTTGCTCATAATGAGCTAAATTGTGGCATTGGGTGAATTAGGGGGAGAGTCACCATTTTCATGGAACCAACAGAGTTTACAGACATTGGTATCACAGAGTCTGATCCAAACCCCACCGATGTCAAACAAGAGCCTCTCTCTTGAGTTCACTGGGCTTTGCTTCAGGTCCCGGAAAAACCAAGTTGGTGTATTCCTCTAAGGACAGGTCTACACTCCGGTGGGGATCGACACTGTGAGATTGATCTACCAGGGGTCGATTTATCGCATCTAATCTAGACACGATAAATCGATCCCCGAGCGCTCTTCCGTTGACTCCTGTACTCCACCGCTGCGAGAGGCACAGATGGAGTTGATGGGGGAGTGGCTGCAGTTGGCTCACTGCTGTGAAGACGCTGCAGTAAGTGGATCTAAGTACGTCGACTTCAGCTACGCTATTCTCGTAGCTGAAGTTGCGTATCTTAGATCAATTCCTCCCCCCCACCCCCGCCCAGTGTAGACCAGGGCTTAGATGCCACAAAGACTCCTTGTTGTTTTTTCTCACAATCTGTCATCAATCTCTCTCATTTTCTCCTCAGCGATGCAGTGCCAACAACTAAACTCTACGTCAGACAGAGCATGTGATGCTGAGGGCCAGATTTGTATTCAAGCACCTAACTTTCACTGATTTTAATGAGAGGTAGGCAGCTAAATCCATTTAAAAATCTGGGCCTTGGTCCAAAATCAAAGGAGCCCATTTAGCAAGATGTACGTTTTATTTCGGCAGCCTCATCTCAATAAGTGGCAAGTCTTTTCCTCTGTGGTCCATATGAGTCAGTTCATACTGCATAGCTTCATCAGCATGATTCACTTCACCTTCAGAACCATAAGCTAAATATTTGCTAAGAAAAACCAAGAACATTTCAAGCACTCACATCTGGGATATTTCACCCATGGAGCTGGCTACAGTAGTTGCAAAAACAGTTGTGAAATATTTATACATATAAACACTAGAATGACTGTGCAGGCTGATGTAATAGATTATTGCTCCATGCATTTAAAAGGATAGCCCGTTACCATATACAGAAGCATTACAGATTATGATGTAAATGTTTGGTTGGGTTCTAAATGAATACCCGGCATTCTTTCCAAACCACATCAGTTTTGTAACTCAAAGAGGGACAACATTCTGTGGCTTATACAGAAGATGGCTGTAAAAGTTCCCATACGTTTTCCATGTCTTGTCTGCAAGACTGGGCTTTACAGCAGTGGTTTTCAGCCAGGGGTCCAGGGTCCTCTGGGGTCAGGGGGGCACATGCAGGCTTCAGGGAGTCCCCCAATCAGGGCCAGTGTCAGACTTGCTGGGGTCCAGAGTGGAAAGCCAAAGCCCCACCACATGGGTCTGAAGCAAGAGGTCCTAAGCCCTGTCACCTGAGGATGAAGTCAAAACCTGAGCAATGTAGCTTCCTGGGGGCCCCATGTTGTATGGGGCTCCGGGCAACTGCCCTGTTTGATATCCCTAATGCCGTCCCTGGCTTTTATACACAGAAAACACAGTTATTGTGGCACACATGGGCCATGGAACTTTTATAATAGGTTGGGGCGGGGGGGAGGGGGGGGGGGTCAGAAAGAAAAAGGTTGAGAACCTGTGCTTTAAAGTGCATCGGTCTCCTCCTGGTCTCTCTCTTTTCCTAATCCAAAATATCGGTCTCTTTCTTACAGCCAGATTTGTTTTCTTCTTTCCTGCTATTTTATATACAAAGATCAAAAACCCTGTTTGGGAGAGGACTCTGCTGGATAAATGCTTGGAGAGGAATCATGTTTTCCATCTGCAATATTAAACACTTGCTTTAACAACCAGGTTCTGCAAAGGTCAGGAGAAGAGGGCACAACGATCCTTCTGCCATATACATTTACTGTGCAGCGAACAGGCATGTAGACTTCAGGCAGGCTGTTAGTTCTTGCACTGCCGGCATGTGAGGACCAGCGACCTCAAGTGCCAACAGCATTGCTAGAAACACCATGGACAGGTGAAACAATTGTGGTTCCATGGTCCCAATCCGTCTACACCGGCCAGCAGAGCTAAGCCCAGGCAGAGGAATGTTCACTGCATGCTCTGATCAATCATAACAGATGCTAGTGTATCCCCAATGCTCCCAGAGGCCTTGTATCTGCCTCACTGGAAAATTTAAGGCCACTTTTTGATGCCTTTTGTACAGATCACAAGCTTCCTGTTGGTGAACAGCACAGGAGTTGGTTATGTAGGAGGAGCGCTTTCAATGGACAGGGAGACGCACACATTTTAAGGATCAAAGAATGCGATATTGAAGGCATATTTATCCCGGTCAGTCCTTCAACATTATCTTCAACATCGTATCTATGGATACTTACCCATAAGTTTGTTCAGATCCCCTCGTGGCATAGCTCGGAAAGCTTCGTTTGTTGGAGCAAACACCGTGAAGGTACCTGGCCTATTTAATGTCTCCATCAGACCTGCAGATTGGATGGCAGCCACCAGTGTACTGCAAGACACACACAACACACAGTTGTAGGCAGTGCTTAATTTGTAATGAAAAAGGTGCCAGGGCTCAAGCAATTAGGTGCCAGGACTTAAGCAATTTTTTTACATTCATAACAGATGCAGCAAGCCCAGAGGTGCCAGGGCTAGAAGTTGCCAAGCCCAGAGGTGCCAGGGCTAGAAGTTGCCAAGCCTAGAAGTGCCGGGGCTCAGCCCTACCAAGACATGGCACAAATTAAATACTGGTTGTAGGCTTTGTTTGTTCAAACCTACATTTATCATTATTCTAATGGCAGACGCATTCAGTGTTGGAGCACTTTCCATAAGGGGCATTAAGCAATGTGGCTACACACCTGAAACGTTGGTCTGCCTTGAGAACATCCATGACTGTTCCTACTGGTGGAGTCAACATTTTGTCCACCGTAAACAAGGTGCCAAACCTTCCTCTCTTGTCATGGGCAGCAATACAGACGTTTTCAATGCAGAGGTTCTGCAAATATAAAACACAGGCAAAATAAATTAAAATACATTTCAAGGGACAGACTATTTTAATTGTTAGATTGTTTGCATGTTTCACCTTGCTAACTTTTTTATATTATTATATAAATTAGCCCTTAACAGGCTTGCATATGTATAACGGAGGGCACCATCTGGCCTCCAGAATCTTTGCTACAGATAATGGATGAGAAAGAAAAACTACATTCTGATTCTCAGATCCCAAAGTGAGGTTGCAGATTGGCATTGAAATCCAGGGCCCATTGAATTCAATGGAAGAAATCCCATTGACTTTACTGGGGCCAGAATTTTACCCCTGATGTGTTATCAGTGAGACACTAATAACAGAGCAACAGCCCTTCTAGAGCAATAATACTGTATCAGACTAAGAAAGAAAGTTAAATAGATACTCACATTGCGGTATACAAAAACTCTCAATTCTTTGCCACCCAGAGTTTCTAGCTTCTGTCCATGGTAGAGATATTTAGAAGAAAGCTGTTCTTTAATAATGTGATCCAGAAGCAAACTCTTTGTGTTCTGATTCATAGGAGGAGTCCCATCTGTAGCAAAAAGCATTTCAACACACAGTGATTCATTTTAACACCATCATTAAGATTCTATAAGGATATAGATAACAAATATGGTATCTGTGTCACCTTTCAGTTTAAAAACCACAGCCTGTGCCCCTAGCAGAACCAGCTTAAGTGAGAGAGAGGGAGAGAGAGGGAGAGAGGGAGAGAGAGAGAGAGAGAGGGAGAGGTGTGTGTGTGTATACACACGCAGAGACTGCAGTGAAGAAAGCAATCATTAACAATAGTAAAAATCTGACACATAACTCTGGTCCCTCCCAGAAGCAGATCTGTGATCAGAACCAGTGGAACGTATAGAAGATTTCCAAAGCTTACCTTTGAACACAGTGTTTACTGGGGCAAGAAGCGTCACATGCTCATTTCCAGTGAGATGAGAACTGAGACCAGCTTGTCTAAAAAGGTCAATAGTTGTTGAAACATCAGATTCTTCACCTAACTCAAACAAAGTCTTAGCTAAAGGAAAAAAAACCAGAAATCACCTGTTAAAACTATATTAAATGCTTCAACAAATTTCTTTCAGCGTGGAGTACCATCTGTGTGTAATTAGAAATATATACTAATGAGCAGTGTGTATTGCTGGAAAGCAAATGGATGCAAAAATGATCAATCATGAGCACTACTTATTTCCAAAGCAGTCATACTGGGGTTTTCAAAGCAGATACTGAATTTCAAAGAGAGTTGGATGTCCCAACTTTCTTAGGCTCTTCTGAAAGTCCCAGCCTTGATTTTTTGACTGAACATAATACCCATCTTATCTTTGCCATCTGTTGAGTTATTTCCAATGAATCCTTCATTAAAGAACCTTCAAACCTTAAATTAGACACACTGTTAAATTGTAACAATACAAAATTCTACTGAAAAAACAGATTTCCAAAGCAGGGTTAGAGAGGAGGAGCATAAGGACAACACCAAGGTAAAGGTGCATGTCAACCTCCCTAAAGGATCATGAAAACCCCTGTATTTGCACATGCAGGTCAGGTAATTGGGAACCTAATGATATACATAGTTACCTAATCTGTATGCACCGATACGGGTTTAGGTGGGCAGACATATTGTTTTGTGCACGGGCATGCTTATTACATTGCCCCGTGAAAATTCTAATCACAAAATATATTAAAACCCTACCACGGGTACTGCTCTGAACAAAAAGAAAAGAAATCCAGTATACAGACCAATGATTTTACCTGAGTCTGGAATCAGCAGCTCATTAACAAAATGTACTACACCATTGATAGCCAGGACATCCTTTTCAGCAATGATAGGCCTTCCATTCAATGTGAGATCATTACCAATACAGCCTACTTCCAGCATGGTACCTTCCAGAGTCTCCATTGACAAGCCAGCAATAATGGCCTCTGCACACATGGCTGATTTCAATATGTGATGGTTTAACAGATCTAGAAGAGAGAAAACGCACATGGTAAATAGAAGTGTGGAAAGCCTGCTTGGAAATTATTATTTGTAGCACCTAGGAGCCCTAGTGAAGGACCAGAACCCCACCGGGCTAGGCCCCATTCAAAGACCTGTCCCAGAAGAGCTTACAAGGATTGATAAGATTTTACAGCCAATGGACTAAGACCCCTGCAAGTGACAAAACCTGCACAAAAGGAGTAATTAACAGTACTCGAGTTTTTATACAATCTAGTTTTTGCTCCATTAGCAAAGATTTAGAATTGGATTCTCTCTCTCTCTACTCACGTAAACAGGCAGACATTATTATGTGTTTTAGTAGCGGAATCTTCACTCTAATGTAATAGTAACCATTCTCATTTGGAGGCCACTCTTAACTCAGAGCTGCTGAGAAAATAGTGAAATGTAATAAAAGCTCAATTCTTGTCCAACATATGGGTCTAAACATTGTCCAGAGAGTTATATCAATGGAAACCTGAAGGAGCTATATTGACTTCAGTGAGTTTCTCCAGATTTATTGTGCTATAGTTAAGGGTAGGATTTGGCCTGGAGATATTTAACTTCTCTAGTAAAAATTAAGAATCTTCTGCTGGTGAGACGCAAAGGCCAGATACCAGCCCCAGCTAACTCCCCTCTGAGCTACTCCAGTAACCCACAGGGATGCAGCTAGGGATTCCCTCCAGGTAGGCTCAGCGTTACTTCCTCTCAATTTCAGAGCTTGGGGTGGGATGGCATGCAACCCCAGGCTGCAGACAGCTCCTAGGTGGCCACCACCAACAGTTCAGACACTGTTGTAACTTATACTGGGGACTGAAGCAGCCGCCGGCTGGAGGAGAGCAAGGGTGGATCTTAGCCCACTCTCCAGGTCCTACACTAAGCAGGGCTTGGCTGGATACAAGGATCTGTGTCCAGATGGCCATTCCGATGGACTGGTAGCTGTGGAACTCATCACATGAGTAAGGTAGCGTGGCCCATAATTTTACTCTCTAAAAAAATCATTAAGCTGCCTGGATGTTAGCAGAAGAAACCCTATTTCCTCTCTCCACAGCAGCTTAACAAATGCATTCATTTTGATCTGAAGATAGTAATTCTTTTTGGCCCAAATCCTGCCCTATCCCTGTCTGGGTGCAAAGGCTGGCCTCCACAACAGAAGAGCTGTAGTTCCACTACACAATAAGGGCAGAGATGGAGGGCTGTTTGTCCGCGGCTCCTTTGCCCTCTTAATGCCATACAGCAGAGTTCCCAGTACAGTCTCACACGCTGGCTCTGTAGCGGTAAGATAGAGCTGGAAGATTGGTTGCTTTGTGTGTTTTCTGATTTTTTCCCTACTCAGGCAGAGATTTCTAAAGGCATTTAGAGTCAAACTCCCAAACACCTTTGGAAATCCAAGCTTCAATTTCCCCAGGGAGTTCTCAGCTAACACACACAGCTTGGTGCAACATGTAGACCTTAAGTTCCCTGTGTTTTGTCCTACAGAAAAGGCTGTGCCATCTAGGGTAAAAAAAAATAGATAACGTCAAGTGGATTATTCCAGCCTATGTCAGATCGTATCAGAGCATTCTCTTATTTACCTGCCTGGTCTGCAAAAACATTTTTCTACCTTTCAACACACTTTGTAAACGGCCATTTACCTTTGAGAGCTTCTGGGTCCCCAAGGATCCTGTTCAGTGTTTCTTGTGGGATCTTCTCAAAGGCTTCATTGGTTGGAGCCAAGAGTGTGAACTGACCATCATTTTCTAACAAGGTATTGAGACCAGACGCAGCCATAGCAGCCTTTAAAGAAATGGGAGGAGAGATGCTAGAATACACTCAACAAGAACACAAAGACGGGAAAACATTTTTTCCCCACCGAGGCAAGCGCTAAGGAGGAGACTTTTAAAAGAATTTGGTGCCAATCTGCATCCATAGGCACCTAAATACCTTTTCTTAAAAATCTGGGCCTATGTACTTAACAGTGTCTTACCCTTCAGGAGCGGGGAAGAGACGGACTTAGGGCTTGCGCCAATACCTACTGAAGTCAATGGAAAGAATCCGTGACTTCAAACAGCGCTGGCTCAGCTCCTTAACCTGCTTAACTGGGAAATACCAATTTATGTTTCAATAGGTGCATTAACAATTAATACTTTAAGCTGGCATTTATTAAATCAGTTGGGTCAATGTTTCTGAATAACAACATCTAATGCCAGGATTTTCAAAAGGAAATAAGGGAGTGAGGCCTGGTGTACATTTAAAATGTAACTGTCAGTAAACAGAGTGATTATTTTACTGACATAGTTAAACCAGTAAAAACCTCTGTGTAGACACAGTTATACCAGTATATGATGCTTTATACTGGTATAGATTCCAAATCAGAATAAGCTACATAAGCATAAGCACTTTGCTGGCAAAGGGAAAGCAGCAAAACTTTGAAGTGCAGGCAAGTCCTTGGTTAAGTACATCCTACTGAAATTCAGTGGGAGTTGGGCACCTTTAAAAATCATGAACGAAAGCATGAACGAACACGCTGTAAACCCTCGAGATGAACTCACCCGAAGAGTTTCAAGATTTTCATTGGTCTCAACAATTTGCTGAATAGTGTTTGTTGTGGTAGCGATGACTTTATCTACCAGATGGACCACTCCATTGGTGGCATGATGGTCTGCTTTCAAAAGTCTGGCACAGTTCACGGTCACGATCTGCAGAGGAAATGATCCAGAGGGGAGAGAGTTCAATCAATTTAAAAAAAAAAATCACAATCCACAAACTGCATTAGAACTGGAGAAGTTAAAGAAATCTATGTAGAGAGGATGCCATGCTATTAATCATCAAGAAGCAATAGTGTCTTTCTGTGCAACTGCTCTGCGGAGCTCTTTTACAAACCATTCCTCTATAGGTAACTCTACTATTTACTGCATTTGAAACTCAACAGCACGCAGCTTGGTTAGCCAGTCTCAGTATACAGGAAATAAACGTTACTGGCCAAGCTAAAATTGTATTGTACTATAGGCCCCACCCTTACTCAAATGACAATAGGACAAGTAATTCACTTACTCCATTAGGATAGTGGTGGATCTGGATATCAATATTCTGGTACATTGAAGGAAGAGACGTTCCATGTTTTAGCTCATCTGTTAGGACCCGTCTGTTCACCATATGGTAGCGAAGAGCATTTAGCAGTTCAATGTTAACATTACTGACCAATGAATCCAACATTTCCTGAAAATAAGTAAAAAAAAATAAAAATAAAAATTTTGCTTGAAAATTACTTAGTGCCATTAAATCTAATGTAAACAGAATTCCTTCAATAGCAAAAGTCCTGATATTGCACAAGGATCTTCCAGCATGGATCTTGATTCCCAAATGGACTTCTACAGCATTCCATTGTAAAGTTCCCTGGCGACATCTTTCAATAATCTGTCTATTGAAATTTTGTTGAGGGAAGCTATTGCTCTAAATAGAAGCCAGTGAACTAATACTTCAAATGTCTGTTTTAAAATGAAAGTTGGGCAAACCTAAAGGACATGTTGGTCTTGGACTTTAAAACCATAACTTTTATGTATAACTAGCCATAACTTTGTTCGTGTCTAGCCATAAACTTTCATTTACGATCATCATTTCGATTGTGGTAACTCCTAGGAAGTCTACAAACAACGATCGGAGGCCATTGTGCTAAGCACAGCAGGTGCACGTAATGAAAAGATGGTCCCTGGCCCAATATCTATTTATTTACTGTAAAATGTACACATTTGGTATAGTCTCAGCAGACTAGGTGAACGAGTCTGAATTGTCTCCCGTTCCTAGGAGTGGTCTCTCCGGCTCAGGGCTAAGGCACACTGGTGTGACTTGGGGTAAATGTTTTATCCCATAATGTGTAATTGAACTATGGAACTCACTGTCACATGAAGTCGTTGAGGTCAAGAACTCAAAAAAGAAAAAAAGAGACTGGATATTTATATGGCTAAAAAGAATATCCAGAGTTATCTCAATTAAAGATCTTCAAAAAAAATTGTGGGAGGGATATTAACACTCATGCTTCAAGGTTTCAGACATCCTCTAATCATCATGAGACCTAACACGGGGCAGGAGGCACATCTGTTACTCCAGGATTCTTGCACCTTCCTCTGAAGCATCTGGGGCTGTCAGAGATGGACCTAGCTCTCATCAAGCAGGGCAGTTCCTATGCTCAAAGTTTACACTGCCTCTGTCAGGGATGTACTTATTATGCAGACAGAGGACTCAGTGCTGCGAATATAGAAGAGTCAGGGAGAGAACGAGAAGGAAGGTGGATTTTATCTTACAGCAGGCAAAGCAGCCCAGGCCTCATTGTTTGGGGCAAAGATTGTAAAACTTCCAGGTCCTTCGATTTCTGGTCTCAGGTTAGAGCTGTCGGAGTACAGTTGTGTAGTGGAGGCTCCAACAATCCCCAGCGTATCATAGATGTTTGAAAGTGGCAATGCTGAAAAAAGAAAATATCAAATTTGATAACCCGGTTATCAGCAATTCCAGCATGCAGTCATTCCTATCTCCCTTCACATTGCTGAATGAAAACAGAGCTGCTGGCAAAAATGTATCTGGAAATGAAACATGTCAGCGAACTCAGCCATCAAAGGAATAGTTTGATATAGGTCTATGTGCTCCACTCGATTTCCCATGTTTTGTCCCACCTCCCCCAAGACACAGTGGGATACAATATAAAAATCACACAATGTTCTGTATGCTGAGACAACTTCATCCCCCATCTCTGAATTCTTCTGAAATAGTTCCCCTGTCAGACATGTATTTGTTGGTTTTAGAATACTAGTTTATTCTTCACTGCTGTCCTAAACCTGGGTAAGATTCTGATTGCAATTTCAGCAGTATAAATCCAGCACTGAAAACCTTAAATGGAGTTACTTTGGTTTTATGCTGGTGTAAAACGACAGTCCAAACTGGGCTGCATGTAACTGGAGTTAGAAACTCAAGAACCAAAGAGGTTTATCACTTTCACCGGGTCTGTCGTTGGACCTGAGGTTCCACATTTCCCCTGACTGTTCACATTTAGAGATGTGGGTTCACATTTTGGGGCTTAGATCTTGTACGTTTTAGTTCTAGGAGATATAAACTGTATTTCCTTGCAACTGCAGGTACACAGTGTCCCAGGTGGAATCTTCCTGGACAGTGGTGGTGTCCTCTTCCCTTAGGGCTGGTCTTATCTCCCTTGGACTCCCTTAGAGCCCCTCCACCCTCACAGAAGCTGCCTATGGGATATACTGAATCAATGCATCCCCGGCTATTCTCACCTCACCAACTCTGGACAAGCACTGTCCATTGCCGGAGCTGGCTAGCTGCAGGCACCCCCATTCGTATAGAGACTGCAGAACCTTGTGCTGCTACAACATCCCACCAGGTAAACTTGCCTCCAGCAAGACACAGGAATGAATATGCCTGACTGAATCCAATGTGAGCAGCCTCTCCCTCTCATGAGGCCCAAATTCCACAGGGCCAGATCCTTGGCTGGTATAAATTGGCACCGTACCTTGATTTCGGTGGAGCTTTGCCAATGTGCACCAGCTAAGAATCTGGTCTGCGGCATTTAAAATGAAATATTGCAACCCCCCCCAATAGCAAAAGGGTTGGGTAGGGAATGATTCAAATGACAAAGCAGAAATCATTTTTTTTTACTGCATCCAGGGGATTTCCCACCTTTTTTGAGATCACTAAACTGCATCTTTTAATTAAATATATCTTGCTAAATTCATACTCACTAAAACGATAAGCATGCTCTAGAAGAACTCTGTGTTACAGTAGACAGTTTTATATTAAATTTCCAGTAGAGTTATGTTACCCACCAAAATGAGTATTTTCTATCAGCCAACCTATCTTAACTTAGAATAATTGCGTGCAATAGTTTTAAGTGGATAGAACATTTCTGTCAAACATTTGCAAGTACTGGAATGGATGTGCCCCATAACTTAGTGCTCCGCTTGGTGGGTTTGCCCTTTCTAGAGGGGAATGTACTAAAATCACACAATGCCCAAGAATCAAATTCACTTTGAACAATGGTCTATGCTAGAGCTGCAGAATTATAAAGCATCTACATAAATAGAACACATTTTTACCAGCTGGGCAGCCTTTTTCTCCAGGTACCTTTTCATATCCAGGACAGCACTCGTAGCTGATCACTCTGTAAGAAGACACAGACACCACAGAAAATGACAAACAGTTTTTTCAATCCATGCTGCTTCTACGCAGGCAGCCCAAGGAGGGACAACTGCTGTTCTCCACATTGGACTACAGTTTCTACGGATGTTGGACTGAGGCAAGGTCTAAGTTACCTGCCAGATTGGTGGGTGAGATCCATCTTTCGGGGACTGATTTATCACGTCTCGTCTAGACGTGATAAATTTATCCCCGAGCGCCTTCCCATTGATTCTGGAACTCTACCGTGCTGAGAGGCGCAGGTGGAGTCGACGGAGGAGCGACTCAGCACCATAAAGATGCTGAGATAAGTCGACCTGAATATGTTGATTTCAGCGATACTATTCATGTAACTGAAGTTGCATATGTAGCTAAAGTTGCATATGTAAAGTCAATCCCCCTCACCCCACCCCCGCAATGTAGACCAGGGATGAGGGCCTAAAGCAAATCCTTCCTGGCTAAATAACTAGCTGAGTTTTGCGTAGCTCTACACTTAAAATACTGCATCAGTGCAGTTCACCGATGTAACTGGGCCACTGTAGCACTTAAGTGAAGCTGCTCCTGCACGGAGGGGAGAGCCTTTCCCATCAGAGTGAGAGGCGGTAGCTATATCGATGGGAGAAGCTCTCCTGGCAACATAGTGCTGTCTACGCTGAGGGTTAGGTTGGTATAACTATGTGGCTCGGGGGGACAGGTGGATTTTTCTGATATAAATCTATAGTATAGACATGACCATTATTTCTTTCAAGATTGCAAGCTTCCGGTTTCGGCATAAAGCAAACAACATTTCCATTGAGGGTTTATTTCCTATATATCCAAGCAGAGGGGTGAAAACAACGTTATAATGCCAGTTGATAGAGTAGGAGGGTCACCTTCATGATTCACAATGACCATCACAGCAAGATGAAGACTTTCATTTTATTTTTTTAAAATACAAATAAGGTGACTTGTCCCAAAACAGCCTGGAACTCAAGTCACATGGATTCATTTTTTTTTTTTTAAAAAGTAAAGTGTGTTGGATGCAAATCATACTTATACTGTACATACGGACTTACTCTAAAAGAGATCTAGGAGTGACAGGATGGCAATTTAGACATGAGTTTTCAAAGAGATATAGCAATAAAAGAGGCCTGACTAACTTTGGTCTTGGCTATATATTCCTTGGTCATGTTTCCTTGAAGTGTGCTACAGAGCACAAGTGCAATTCAATGGTATTTGCAAGAAAATGGAGATAGAGATTCAGTCTTATGTTCAGCACCTCCATGACGACAGTGCACCCCAGACTTTTTAAGTGCTGGTCACTTCAATTTGTCCCCAAGAGACGTGTGACATACTAATCGTTCAGACTGTATTTCTCTTTTATAAAGCCAAGAACTGAATTTTAGGGTGGGGAGAAAAAGTATAAGTTGATTGATACTGTACATTAATATTACAACACATTTGAGGTAGAAGAGAAAGGCTTTTATTAAATTTTAGTGGTTTTAATTACTTTGTTTGGCTTTGAGTTACACTGTCTCTTGAACAATATCTGGAGCACTCAGTAAAAGTCCCTTGTGTCTACTTGTTAAGGAACGAAGCTGCAAATGCCAGATTATTTTAGCACATTAAAACAAGCTATTCTGGCATCTCCTGAGCTTGTAAACCACATTTAATCATTGTTTGGATAACACGTTGCAATTTTATCATGTTTCCCTGAAAGCAGCCTCATGTTTTCTTTCAGCCCTTTTGTCAGCCCAACTCTTGTCTTTAGAAAAGCGATTAGCTTATTTACACCCAAAGCTTTGCAACTTTATTAATTGCTAAAGCATATTAGTTCACCAACTGCAGTTATTTACAATGAGCGGGGAGTCTGCAATATCTCAAACACACTGACATAAGGGGCCAGAAAAATCATTGCAAGTGGCAAACTTACATTTACAGCAGCTGTGTAAATTACTGCAAATTGTGAACTAGTCACCGACAACAATTAGTAAGTCCCAAAGATTTATAGCGAGGACTGAACCACTGATTACAGAACTGTCAATTTCATTTAACCACCATCTATTTATTCCCTGCCTGGTGTGTTATAACAAAACCATCCAACAATGGACCAGATCCTCATGCGCTGTCAATCAACGTAGTTGCATTGACTTATAGCAATTTACATCAACTGAGAAAACAGTCCATTGCATGTGCCACTTTACAGTTTAAGAAATAAGTGCAGGTAGAAGCTTGGTTTTCAGATCTGTCCCCTTAAGAAAATGTGTGTCTATATTAGGGGGGGAAATCAAAACAGAATTCACAAATTTATTTTTCTTTGATGTTCATTTTAATGGTCACCTTTACAGCTGCTAGAAGGGGACAAACCAATTTGGTCTTAGTGTCACCACAGTGAAGATACTGTTTCCCACTCTGCAGAATTTCAGAGTATAATTGGGTTGGAGGCAAGTCTAACATTGCACCCTCAAGAGCTGACTTTCAGGGAGCTGGGTTAATAAAAGAAAAGAAAACTCAAAGCCTTCAGATATTTGTCATCATTTGAACACTGTTAAAAAAAACCCAGCCAAAAACAGTGACAATGCCTTGAATTGAAACACAATTCCTCTGGGTAATTAGGAGTCAGTAAGTGAAACAAATACCTGCAAATAAATTCTGTGTCATGGTTTCCTAACAAAATTACAAAGCAAATCCAGACTGATAGTCTAGACATTATATATTCCATGTGGGAAAGAATTTGCCTAAAGCAACCCCTTCCTTTGAGGCCTTGGGATCTTAACACCCTTAACTCAGTTCTCCTACTTTCAATGTTCATTAGTAACACACACTTTTGTCTTTCCCCTTTCCCACCCCTGTAACTCTGATTTCCCTTTTCCCACCAAAGACACTAACTCAAGTCTAGACAGTTTCTCAGTTCAGAACCGTAATCAAAGGCAGGGAGCTGACTGAACAGAAATCATTCCAAAGCTTAGCATAACTAATTCTTCAACTCTGATGTAGCTGTTAAAAGGTTTATTTACAGATTGACTGGAGATTAATGAGCTATGACTAGCAGAGCAGGAAGCCACTGATCTGCATCACAGAATGTGGTCTACACTCATTCCAGGGTAACCCCACTGGAGGCTGCCCCCAGCGATTGAAAGGCTGCTGAGGGTGGGGAAGTTGCACCAGCAGGTAAAGGCTGGGGCCTCTTTCTCACAAAGGAGAGGACCATTGAGCATCTCCCCCTGTTGAGGGGCTAACTGGAATGTGGTAATGGCTCTAGTGGTAGCTCTTACAGCACCACTTCCTGCCTTTGCCCAGAGTGCCAGTGGTCTTGCAGCCACAGAAAAGTGTCACTTACCAGACCTATGTGCCTGGACCAGCTGCCCTGTACACCAGAAATGTCCATTGTCCTTCCACCTGGCCGTCCATCGCCTGACTCCTTTCCTGCACTGCCTCATTTCCCGTTTTAAAATATGATATATTCTAATGCAATTCCCATCTCTTTCTCTCTCTTCTCTCTTGCTCTTCCCTTCCTGTCGCCTGCAGCCATCCTTTCTTGGGTCTGGCCTACGTAGAGGGTCAGTTCTTCCAGGCAAGCATCATCCCTCTTTTTTCACTTCCATAAGGCACCATGCAAAGTTACAGGGCTGTGTAAAATATCGAATTTTAAAATTGCTGCCATTACAACATCCCTGGGGAGGCGGGGTTGGGACATCAGCAGCCAATAAGAGGACACCAAATACTTTCACTGGCCAACAGAACTGGTGACAGACTAGAGTATGTTATCGATGCCCAAGCATCAGGGACAGAGTTTTGACGTTTTGTTGCAGAGTGGCCAGCTTCGCGTCAACTGGAAAAGAAAAAAATGCTGTACATTCCTCCTCTCTAACATGGAATTTGCTATAGCCCATAGCTGTCTATTTAGGTCTTTATATGGTGATCGTATCTTTGGTATCTATGCCATGGTGACCCCTCAAACGGGTTGCTGCAATTCCTTCTGAGATGCTTCAGACAGTACAGAAGGTGGGCTGTTCACTAGTAAAAAACTGTAGGATGTAGCACTTCTTCTCCAGTCTCCCCTAACTTCCTGTTCACTTCTGGGGGGCAATCCAAGGTGTTTATTTTCATTTGTAAAAGCCCTGAATTGTTTAGATCCTGGGTATCCGAGCGGGTGCCTCTAGACACAGGGAAGCCAGTTAGGGTAGATTATCATTGTAGCAGTCGAGATCAGCTTATGGGCCCTGGCTTTAAACATCTAGGTCAGTGGCGTCCAACACATTCGCCACTAGCCAAATGTGGCAAATAAGCTATTGAATTGTGGCTAATGCATGAGCAATGTGTTGGCGTACTGAAGATGGCAGTACTGGAAGACAGGTTGCGTGCTTTGATATATAGCTTGTTAATGTGGCTAGGATATAGTGCAAGAGAGAACAGCATAGACAACAGTGGATGTGTGTGTGCTGTGTATAATAGCGACAGGCGCTAGTGTGTGTATTTAGTATGTTTTTTACTCCTTTTTTATAATGTGGTGAATAAGAAAAATTCAAAACCACAAACAAGTGTGGCTAGCATCGAATTTATATTGGACACCGCTGATCTAGGTGCTGCACATGTAACACCAACAGACCCCGGTTGTCGACAGGCGGGATGGAACCAGTGATCTTTAGACCTCAATGCATGAGCCCCTACTGCATGAGCTAAAAGCCAACTTCCTCTGAGCTAAGGCTGTAGAGCAAATTCATTAATCTTTCTCCCTAAGTGGTCTCAGTGCCACTAGATGGGAAAGAACAGCACACCCAGGAGGTGTGTGGGTTACACAAGCAGGGAAGGTATTATTAGGAAGACTCTGGCTGTGAAATTGGCTCTCTGTCCCTCAGAGCCAGATTCTGTGTTTCAGGGCATGGAATAAGACTCGCCTGCCTCCTCCAGCTTTTGCCTTGGGGGGTGAAGAGTGGAGAGGGCAGGGAGAGTGTGGAGCTGTTTAGGGGAGGGAGTTTAGAACTTCAGTCTAAATGTTTGTTTCTCTGCTTAGAGCTTGCCACAAAAGCACATTTTAAAAGGCAATAAAGAATTGTGGGCTCAATCCATCCTGGAGTAACACTACTGGCCTCAGTGGAGTTACCCCAGGGATGAATTAGATCCAGTGATCTTTGGTCTTTTGTGGCTGGACCTGAAAATAACCCAACACCCTCCTGGGCTGTTCAAAAAATATCACGCTCTGCTGAGTGCTCAGAGGATAAGGGCTTCCCAAAACCTCCCAGCTGCTCAGCACAGTGAGGTCATTTGCTTCCACCTCGACTCAGATGCATTTTCAAATGCTTGGGCAATCTCCCAGCTGGGACCCACTAACTCACTTCAGTCAGCCATGTTCTCCCACAGTCAGTTGTGAGCAAATACTTATATGAGCTAGGTAGAGGAAATACTGTACAGTAACAGGTAGTGTAAAGACTTGATGAAACAAACTCCTAATCAGGGATAGGGTTTTAACCTATTCAGTGTTGTACACTGTACGGGATCTGCATCACTTCTAACCCTGCTAGGGGTCTATCATGGACTCTATCTTGCATGATGCCACTGGGAATGAAACTACAAGTATTTTTTTCTACTCTCTGTTAAAGCCTTTTTATTATAATGTACCCAGATATATTTATGATGTATCTTGGATTCTAATTTCACTGAATCCTGTGATGTAAATGGGTGAATAACAGTCTATGGTCCCATCAGCAGGAGTCACACAAATGAATTGAGAAGACAAGACACTGAAGTGCTTAATTCCCAAGGATGTGCAGTATTACATACATTAAATGCATTTACACTGAATGTATTTTGAATTTAATCTTTAGGTATTAACCAGGCAGTTTTAGTTCATTACTATATTAGTTCACTAAACATTATTACTTAATGAGGTACAATATGTTCATTAATATATTAACATTTTACTAACTGTTCATAATGTAAAGCAGATGTATGAATCACAAATGGATAGCTTGCAACTTTCATGACAGGGTCAGGCCAGATGGCTACAGGAGAGTGACCCTGCTGGGATCCAGTATATTGGGCAAGAAAGGAAAAAGACTGCAGTATATCACAAAACACAACAAAAGGGGAGCCATTGGCGAAGAGTGAAAAAAAATGCCCATGCTAATTGATGCAACAGCTGTTGGTAGCTGTACTATTAATGTCAACTGCAGAAAGTTAAGTGTGACGGGAGTTTTAGTGATATTTCTAGCAAATTTAAGGTTCCAAATACAGGACCAAATTCTGCCCTTCGTTATATCCATGCCACCCACCATTCCAAGCCCACATGTGAGGCAGAAATTTGCCCATAATGTCCATAGTTCCATATAAGCCTGTATGAGTGTTTATAGTCAATGTAAGCATTCAGTTCAGTTTTGTTCTTATACGGCTACACGTTACGTCGTTTGCAACAAAAATCCTGGAATACACTTCACAACTTACAGGACAAGCCGGTGGCGTGCTACTTGACAGCACTTGAATTTGCCAAATACGGTACAGGCTTGATCGTTGGTTACAAATCATTACATCTCAGCAAGTCTGGGATCAGCTATGCGGGTTAAATAAGCAACCCCATCAGAATGCCCTCCTACAAAGAGCGTTTGTCATACCTTCTGCAATGCCTTCTGACCACAATTTCCTGCCCTCCCCGTCAAGTAGTTGCAAGTAAAATCTTTAGAGTTATTAAATCAGATTTTAGTTTCAAAAGGCTACGCTGTAAAATTTGATATGCTGTAAAACTTACACTGAGCTTCCCCATTTTTATTAGTCATGGTTTCACACTGCTGTGTTCTTAGGGTCCAAAATTAAAATGTAAGTGCATTTTTCAAGGTAATAAAAATAAGCTCAAGCATACATTACCAAATAAAGAATCATTTATAATAATTTTCTGTAATTAAACTCATATGTTTTGTTTTGTAATGAGAACCAGAGACTTGTTCTTTTCCTGAGCTGGAGAAATCACATCAGCCAAAAGAACAATGTTAAATCAGCCTGGGAACAAGGGAAAGCACTAAGAGGTAGCTTCATACAATCAATGATTTTTGAAGGATTTAAAAAGCAAAGTTAGCCAGGCTCTTTCGTTGTTCTTAACAGAAAAGTAAGGAGTTTAATTATGTCCATGTTTCAAAAAGCAAGAGGCTCTAATAGTGCTGCCATTGGATTTAAGAAAATATAAATACACATAGATAAATAAAACACTCCTTTGCCTTTGGATTAACTACATAACCAAAAGTGGAGAATTGCTTAATTGCCAACACAAAGGTCTTGCCTGAAGTCAAAGTAATATCAGACATCTTGCTCACTGTCTTATCCCACATCTCATTTCGTTCAAACACAATTCAATTCTGTAGCAAAAAGCAGAACACCAAAGGAGCAGACGAGACAGTTGGAGTCACATTCGATACATGTGTTGAAATTTTCATTATTAATCAGATAGAGTGTATTGCATATATGCGCAAGTATTTTACAGCAATGATCCAAATGATATGACTTAAGGATGAAAGCCTGCAAAACTTACTACCAGGCAGGTGCTTACTACCATAAGAAGTCTGTTGGGATAACTCACAGTAGCATTTGCATGAGTGGATCCTAACATAGTATTGCTGCTGTGTTTTAAATCATTAAGATAGAATAATGTGATTTCTAAAAGGAAGGAGGGGGCAACATACATTTCTCAAATAGAGTTTTAGGCCTAATTTTTTAAACCCTGAATTCCCCTTTTGTGCCTGAAATTATCTGCAGGAATAATGTAGATCGTTCAGGGATGTAATTACTTCACCATAACATGTGTAAACCCTAAGTCTACCCACTGGGAATTGCAGCTACAAAAAAAACCAAAAACAAAAAACTATACAGGTTGTAAATGTAAAAATAGGAAACTTGGCCATAAAAACCAGCCACTCATCTCCCAATGAGTGAGATCACAAACAAGTTACATAGAAATCAAAGATAACTTAAGTGCAAAGTAATGTTAGTTTAGTAAGAGCCAGGTAATATGGCCTTATAATATACAAAGCATTTTTCCTGCCCAGCTGCTGTAGCACAGTGGTTCTCAAACTGGCGATCACGACCCCCCTGGGGGTCACGGGCCGATTCCAGGAGGGTTGTGGCTTCAGCGGTGTTTCGGCGGAAGCTCCAAACACGGGACAGCATCTGCTGAAAAACTGCCAAAGTGCAAGCTTCTGCTGCAGGCGACATTTCCGCGGACACAGAGGTGACCGCCGAAATGCCACCTAAACCAGAAGAGTTCAATTCAGCGGCATTACGGCGGACATACCCCCAGGGCACGACAGGACACAACATCAAAAAGGGGTCACAGAACCCAGAAGTTTGAGAACCACTGCTGTAGCATTCTTAAAGATGTTCTCTGTGTGTGTGCGTGTGTGTGTATGTATATGTGTGTTATGCAATGAATGAATTGTCAGGGCAATCCTTTGGAGATGGATTTTGCCACCCTGAAAGACAGACAGGCTCAACTCTTTAAGTAGGCCCACTGAAATCAGTGGCTCATGAATTCAGGTATTACTTTAATAGCAAAGCTATCAGACTTCTGTCTCCCAGACAGACATTATGTGTCAACTTTGAGACCTCTTGTGATAATGCATTAAGGCTTACATTGGTGACCCCATATTCCCATGAGTAGTTTCATTTACTTCAAATGGGACTACTTACAGAAATAAGGGCTCACCAATGGATATATGTGTGGCACCATCCTGCCCTCAGATATTTGGTTTTCTCTGCTAAAACTGACAACAGCATCAAATAGGATTGAAATTGTGCATGACATGAAGACTCATCTATTTGGAACATGATTCATACCAAACATATTTCACAAAGGCCACCATAGAGCTGTCAGATGGTCATGGTCCTTTTTTAAGATGGCACGCTACAGGTATGAGGTGCTTAGCCCTGCTAATCCCGAGAGTCATCTAGATTTGGTCCTCCTCAGGTTATTTGGCATTATTTTATCCTCTTGCTGTAGTAAACATTTTGGTATAGATGAGTGAAACCCTTTGGTGAAACCATTTATATTTTTAGTGTGATCACATAGTCCTTCTCCAGTTTTAATGAGTTACATGTAAAGACTAAGGAATACCCTCCTTCAGATAAATCAAATGGAAATATGCTGAAAGTCTAAAAACTGTGCAAAGTGGCAATTTCTGGCTTTCCTACCTCTTCACTGTACAGTTAACACAGGGAACCAAACTGAGGCTCAATACATCCAGTTGAACCAATCTACTATTTTCTTGAGAAGCCAACTTAAACTCCACTTTGTCTGTTCAGGTAGATACTGTGAAAGATCTCTCAGTTGGCTGTTTAGCAAAGGAAGAGTTTATTTAATTTGAATTCGAGCCAGTTAAGACATCCCAAAAGACTTGGTTCCATACTGGACAGGGCAGTAAAATAGTTTCCCAAATGCTCTCACAAACAACTGTGTGATTTGATGTCAGTTCTCTTGATTAAATGATTTTTTACACACGAGCTTGGTCAAGTAGAAATTGCTAATCCTTTCATTTCAACTCTTGCATTTATTTTAAATTTGTGGAAACCCTTGTTTAACATTGGTGTTAGAAAACACAGAACTAGCTCACATAAAACGCCCTGACTGGCATCTGTCTCTCAGAAGCTCGGGAAGCTACCTCCGACCCAAATTATGATTTTCTGGGGCTTGTGTGGCCTTGCAAAGGCTTGTCTCTCTTGGAAAACAGACAGACGTCACCTCAAGTCCATCTTAAATTACGTGAAGACTGCACCTTTCAAAAGAATGTGCTTAGGCTGGTTAAATAGATTACTTTATGCAATGGCTAGCTGAAGATTAATATTTGCAGGTTTGGGCACAGAACTCATCTGAAAGCCTAATTAATTTTTCCTGAAAGAGTCATCAGGAAACTATGGTCTTAATCTGATTGCACCTTCTCACTTCATTTTTTCTCCTTCACCCAAAGATCTACATATGTAGATACCTTTTATGTTGTTCCCAATATCCATCAGCTTTAAGTCGCTTCTTTATAGAGAAGCAGTATGGGGCCTAGATCAGGGAGATGAACACTTAGGTACCAGATAACACCCATACATACATACTTCATCACAGCACTGACAGCTCTGTAAGTGCAGAAAAATACACCTCAATTTATAATAAATAATTGGGCTTTGGGTTTCTATAGTCCTTTCCATCCTTAATGATCCTCAAGCACTTTGACATGTTATCAAAATTTTACAAATGGGAAATGAGACAGAAAGATTTATTTGGAGATGAATGCTGAAGACTCAACATATAATGCATAAGAAATAAGAAGGCTCCCCATGTTTTTATTCACCAACAGTGAAATTAACACATTAATGCCAAGGATATGATGCTATTACATTTAAGGCCTCAGCAGAAGTGGCCCTTCCACTTAATGGCTCTTAGCCATTAATAGCTATTAGCCAAGATGGGTAAGCCCTGGTGTCCCTAGCCTCTGTTTGTCAGAGGGGAGTGATGGATGGCAGGCGAGAGATCACTTGATCATTACCTGTTAGATTCACTCACTCTGGGGCATCTGGCATTGGCCACTGTTGGGAGGATACTGGGCTGGATGGACCTTTGGTCTGACCCAGTACAGCCATTCTTATGTTACCTGTCCAATGATTTCTCAACTCTTGAGAGTCTAGCAGGAGTTTGTGTCTGATGGTTCATTCCAAATAGCACATGATATAATGTCTGAGAAGCATGAGTGTCGTTCCCCAAAATGCACTGTTTAAAAATCAATTTGAATGCTGAAAACAGCATTTAATTAAACTGATCTGAAGTACATATAAACAAGCAGCCCTACATTGTAATCTCATGTCCAGCATGTTTAGTAACAGCTGTTTCTTTTTCATAACACTTTGTTTTAAGCCAAAAAAAGCCTAATGTTTGTGTCCATACTGAAGGTTTTTAGTGAGATTTCAAGATACTCTCAAGTACTTACGTCGATTTTCCACAGACTTTTCTCTGGTACCACTGTTTACAGTTTGTGTAGTATTTCCTGTTTGTTCCAAGAAGCTTCTGCACAGCACACACGTTGGGGCTATAGATAAAAAAAAGACAGAAAAGATGCCTTCAGTTTCTCCCTCACTCAGACATATAACACTGATACCCCGTCGACAGTAGGTCTGAAAGCAGCACTTTGATTTTTATGAAGAAAGAATATTTTATAGCTCCAATTTACCTTTCTAAGAGATCAGAATGCATAATGACGGCTATAAATTAAACTGAGAACGAGCTCTCCCTTCATCATGCTAGGACTTTTTACTTTCCTGAATGCAAAAACCTGACCTGTTCTTCTCAACAATAAAAAATTACAGCTAAAATTACAGTTGCATCAGGGTTACCAACTCACAAAGGAAAATGAGCTCCGGATAAAGACTTGACAGAATAGATAACAGTGTGAAGATATTTAAATAAATGTAACCAAAACCCCTCCTATTTTTTAATTAAAACTATTTTGTACATGAAATTAGAATTGTTGTGTTACTAATAGTTAACGTGTGCTACTGCATCAACATAGTAACTTTTTCATAGTATGGATTAATATGAGCATATTGATAAAATCCATGAGTTATCCTGCAAGGAGCCGAGTACTCTACCCCAATCCTGCAAATCACAGAAGCACATGACTAGTCAAACCGAAGCCAATGGATCGGGGCCAAAGTGTTCAGCATCTTACAGGATCAAGCACTTTCCAAAGAGTCCCTGCTAACTGATGACTAGGGTCCATATATAGGTTTGTACGCTAAGCTATGCTGATTTCAAGAGTAGCAGGACATGAGCAAAAGGATGGTAAATGCTGGCAGTACAGTTTGTTGCTTTTAGGGATGGGATGGGATGTCTCCCCCACAAACTACCGCCGCTGGGGCCTGATCCCTAGACGTGGTGAACCTACAACTCAGAGCTAAGGTAACAGGAGCTGTGGCTGCCCAGCACCATGCCGAGTCAAGCTCTGAATGTAGCTCGGCTCAAATACACTGTTTGCTTTCCTCAGTTCCCAACACTTCCAGCAGCGGGTTATTAATGGCTTACTCCTGCAGAGCACTGAGGGCCAGCACTTTTCCCAAGAGGTGCTCTGCACCTTTCAGGAATCAGGTGAGCTGTAATTCACTGAGCCATAAACCTGGGGGTGGGGGAAGGAAGAAACAAATCACCGTGGTCTCCTGTGACTTAGGGTAGGTCTGTGCTACCCACCAGATCGGTGGGTAGTGTTCGATGTATCAGGGATTAATTTATCGTGTCTCATCTAGACATGATAAATTGATCCCTGAATTGACGCCTGTATTCCACCTGGGCAGGAGGAGTAAGCAGAGTCAACGGGGGAGCTGCCGCAGTTGACCTGCCGCCGTGGGGACAGCCAGGTAAGTCGAACAAAGATACTTCAGCTTCGGCTAATTGAAGTATCGTAGTTCAAAACCACCTCCCCAGGCCTCAGACTTACTCAGGCAAAATATACCATGACAGCCTATTTGCACATCTGCTCTGAAGTATTATGAACAATGCTTACTTGTCCAAATGAACACAGGAGATTTTGTGGTGCAGTATTGATTTGTCCTCACCCACCTGTGTGCTTCATGTTCTCACCACTGCACAAAAAACTCAGTTCTCCAATGGTTGTTCTCCCCGTCATTAGTATGAATTACTGAGGTTCTACTATACGTTTGCTAAATCCACTGCCTGTCTCAGTGGGAGGGTGGTTTCTCTTCAGTAAGTCTTTGGTAATCTCACTGCAGCTTTCATCTACAGAGAAAGCCCAGTCCTCCTAGGTGCAGGCACTTTTGCCGCCCACTGAAGCCAATGGAAGTTGCGAGCTCTCAGTGCCTCACAGAATTGAGCTCACACTCGCAGCTTCCATAATTTCTGCCATTTCCAATACAAACAATGTATTTCTGCTTGAAAACGCTCATTGCACTTTATGTGCAAAATGTTAGGCATGCAGGGGAAAAATTAAAAACCACTAAAAATAAATCAGACTGCCAGCTTTTCGGTTGGCCTAACCTCATTGACTTCAGGGCAGCTACACCAGCAGACGCTGGTGAAGGATCCCACCCCAAAAGTACAACCCACAGACATTCCTGAACCTTCTGACTCAGCCTACCTTGGCTCCTTTCATACTGCAGTGAGCAAGTCTGGTTACTAATATATGCCAACCAAAGAGCTCCTAGATTTCAGGGTCCATTTGATTGGACAATCCCCTCCAGGATTCATCCTTTATGGGTCTGGCTACTAGAACTAGTTTTTTTAATTTCTTCTGCATCCTTTGGAATGGTGTCCTACTTGTTAAGAGGCTGATGGAGAAATTTGTACTTGGAGTAATGTTTTCATATTAACCAATTACCTTTTTAAAACTAAAATACTGAAGCTACATGCTGCTGTTATTGAGGTTTTGATTTATCAGTACAATGCCAAGCAGGTTCAGATCAAGCCCCAGTAAAGAAAAAAACAAATACTGCTCTGTGTTTTCAGTGATCCCCATAAGAAAGCTGGAGTATGTGCAGTGTATAGTCTAGTGTTTCCCCCCAGTTCAGATTTAAACAAAACTGCCAGTACTCTACACTGTCTACACGTAAGTCCCTTACTTCAGCTGTGAAACAATTTAGAGTGAAACAAGTTGACGTTTATAAACTGTTTCCTTTCGTCTAATGTTCTGCTTACCAGTCAGTCCCTAACTGATATCCTTGGAGTAGGGACTGTGCTTGAAAGTTTGGAAACAGCCTAGCACATAGTGGATGCTTCCAAAAATAATATGCAGCTCAATCATAACGATTTACCTATCTGCCTTCAATGGAGTAAGTCACTGCCTATTTTATGACAGTGGAAATGCATTAGTGTCACTCAATACTTTTCCCAAGCAAATATTTCTATGCTGATGTTAATTTACCTTCTGCCATTCTTAACTGTAGCCCCACTCACAGACCTCCCCCCCCCCCGTTCACTTTTTTAAAAAATGGGCATAAGTTGTCACTTATTTCTGTAGCTCCAGATTCTGTCTCCCGTACTCCTATTGAGCAGTATCTTCCTATGCAATTAGTACTATTGGCTTCAATAGAACTACTCATGGAGCAAGGTGATCTACAACATGAGTAAGGTAACAGAATCTGGCCCTTTTATGTTCTCTGCTAATGATACACGAATGTACTTTATGTCCAAGAATCCTTTGGCTGTTTCTCTACTGCTACTTGTTTGACACATCCGTACACTGGCATCCAAATACTTACCTGATGCTGATAAAACTGAACTGCTTTGATAAAGCTCTGTCCATCAGAAAGGGACAAGTGGGCCAACTTCTGCTTCCAGTTACGCTGGATTTACATCAGGGTAACTGATAGCAGCATGTGATTCACTTCATCCATGAACACTCACTTCTTGTTCTCCCTCGGAGATGCCACTAAGGCTAGGAAACAGTGGCAAGAAGCCTGCCTCTATTTCTATTGATTGTCCTGGCAACAACATTCTCCGCTGTCTCCAGAAATGAGGAGTCATAGGAGAAATACATTAAATTAATGTAAGATTGGTAAGTTACTACAGCCCTCTTTCCACACTTTCATCTTCAAGTTATCGGCAGAATTTGGCCATTGTTTAGTTTCAAGACATATATACATGGAGAGCAACACTGCAAGTCAATTCCTTGAGGCAGGCAATAGCCTCTAGAACTCATCCATTAAGGTTCTAGATCTCATTAAACGCAAACTGATAGACTGTTTTTACAACAGTTGATCTAGTTTTCAGATGACATGTTGATTGCAATATTTCACTATTTTTTTCTTTAAAAATAACAAAAAAAAGCCAGCCAAACCTCTTCTGGCCTTGGCTCCAACTACCCATCTGACCTGTAGCTTCTCCTTAATCAACATCATGTTGCAATGGTGAGCCATGTGAATTCTGTACCCATTTCACAATTCTATGAGATTCCCAGTCAGATCTCAAGACAGGTGTGAGTCAGCATCACAAACTACAGATTTCAGTTGGTGGGATAACTAACAATGCATCTGTGTCAACAGAACAGCATCCGTACCGTGTGTGTTACCAATCCAGGAGAAGATGTCTACACATGTTTTAAGATGTTCTTTGGGAAGCATACAACTAAAGAACCGATTACTTTTGTCAAGAATGCTTTCAAGATCTGTTGAAAAGGATTACATGAAACACTACCGTTGATTAAGGGGGAAAAGCCCTTTAAAATCTATCTGACAATACTTCAGAATATGTAAAAATAAAATTAAACCAGAAATAGACATGGAGAATTTCAACTCTGAAGATCCACAAAATGTAAGACAAATTAAAACATCATGTAAACACTCCATGAAAAATTCACTACAAACACCTTCTTTTCCTTATGCTTTGTCTAGATGATGTAGTCCTGATTTTGCATGATGTTAAGTGTGGATAACATTCTTGGTGATCTGCAGGTACAAATATAAAAGTTTGCCCCTGCCCCAAGGAGTCAATAGTCTAGCATCAGAACTGTGCCAATGTCTTTATAGACAAAAATTGATGATAAAGTTCCAGCCAGGTAGGGCCATTCTAAACAGAAATTCTTTAATGGGTGATACATAAATATAACATTGTAAAGTGGTCTATAATGGCCCACGCAATACCTAAAGGAACAAATAAGACATGAATAAAATCTGTTGTGACACATTCTCATTATTGTTCATATTTAAACAATATACAGTATCATATTCATTTTGCAAATATTTGCTCAGCATAACAGCACCCCTGTAACTTGGTTTGTATGTAAGTACCTTTCCTCTTGGCACCTCAGGGTGCCTTACAACCATTTACAAAGCTATTGAAACCCCTTTCAGATGCATTAGGTGGAAAATAGAGGCAGCTTACAAACTTTGGAATTTTCTGTTTTCCCATTGAAATGTCATTGTGGTCAATATTTTTCACCAAATTCTTTCCTCCTTCAGGGCCACAAAAAGATTATACTTTGTCCACAGGTGACAACAGTACGTCCTGCAGTATGTTAGTGGTTAGCACTACTGGAGACGAGCTGAATTTTGGTGTCTCTGTCTACCGTTAGTCCAGGTTTCTAGGGTGACCAGATGTCCCGATTTTATAGGATCAGTCCAGATTTTTGGGTCTTTTTTCTTATATAGGCTCTTCGTACCCCCCACCGCATCCCAATTTTTCACATTTGCTGTCTGGTCATCTTAAACTGATGTGACCATCCTAGCGCACTCTAAGTGTCAAAAGGGGTGTGTACACACGTACACGTACACACACACACAATATGTTATGTAGGGGCATTCATACACTCCCTTATGAGAGTGCCGATTGAGTATAAGCAGCATCCCATTCGAGTCGATTTCACTGTATATTTCTGAGTCTGATGGCACCGATACAAATGATTAAACAGACTAAGCAGCAGCTCCCGGCGTCCTTGCAAACCCAGGGGGATAAACAAGCCTGGGCCCCTTGTCTATCAAAGGCGGTGCGTTCCCCTTGGAGTCGCGCTGGCTGGCGGCCGGTCAGTCTCTCTCGCCTCCCGGGAGAGCAGCGACAGAGGCAGCGGAGTGCGCCCCGGAGGCCGGCCCCGCGCAGGAGTTGAATCGATGAACACGAGCCTCAAGCCCGCCCCATCCACCGCCTGGCAGAGCCCGGCGCCCGGGGATCCCCCAGCCCCTTTCCCACCCGCTCCCGAGCCCGGGCCGGCTCCAGCGCAGCGACGGTCCCCGCCTTACCCGTGCTGCCGGCCGCGCAGCCGGCTGTGCTGCAGGACCTGCTGGTAGGGGCTCCGGGATGCCCCGCACAGGGTGAGCCGCAGGGCCCAGGCCAGCGCCAGCAGCAGCACGCCGCGCTCCATGGCGCGCCGCGGGGACCGAGCCGGCGGGGAAGTGAGAGCCCGGCGGCGCGGCCGGCCGCGGTTAAATACGAGCCGGAGGGGACGGAGCGGGACTGGGCAGGGGGCGGGGCCCGGCCGGGCCATGGGATCGCGTCTGTCCGCGGGCCGGGGAGCGCGGCTCCCACCCGCGCCGCGGGACAAAGGGGCCGCGTGGGAGTGCGTGCGGGGGTGGCGGGGAGTTACTCCTCTTCCCCCGCCCTTTGCCCGGAGCCCCCCCCGGGCTGGGGGAGCCGGCTGCGGGCTCGGCAGCCCCCTCGGTCTCTGGCGGATCGGCTCCGGCATGCGCCCCTCTTCTAAACCTGCCCCCAGCAGGAGAGGGCAGGCGGTTGAAAGCGGAGCAGGAGCGTTCACACAGCCGCCAAAGAGGAGGGAGCCCTGTCCCCCCCCACCCGAAGCCAGGGGAGAGGGGGGAACCGTGATCTAGTGCCCCCCCACACCCTCCCTTCAGCCCCTGCCCTGCGCTCTCCCTCTTATCGGCTCCAGCCCACGTACCCGCAGCTACGCCTCCATCCTCCCCCCAAGGCTTGTTACCCTTAGTGTCCCTGCCCTTGTGCTATTGGGGAGATGGGAGAGCAAGGGAAGGGGCAGAGAAAATGGGGGAGCAGGTTGGAGGTAGGGTCGGGGACAGGATTGCAGATCCTGAGCAATATCAACATGTCCCCAGGCTTCATCATCCCGCTCTGGCTTGGCAATAAAGGGAGAGAAAGAACTGAAGTGATGAAAGCCAAAAAACACTCATACCGATTATTACCCACCTCCTCGACCAGCTTCCTCCTGTGATTTGCTGTCACTGACAGGGATGTCAGGGGGTCTTCCCTTGCTCGTTACATAATGCCAGGTGGAGCCTGAATCTGTATAACATACAATAAAGAGCCTCAATTTCTAGTGACTTTCAGCTCAGAGTGGCGTTTTCTGCCCTTCAGTCCCTTTCCAGGTGTGTGTTTTTACTTATGGCAAGTGGGGTTTGAAGTCTCTATTTCTGGCCTGGTCTATACTACAGGGTTAGGTCGCCCTAAGCTGCCTGGCATCAACCTAGGTGTGGAAGTGTCATCCCTTAAATTTGGCTCCTGTGGACACAAGTGTGTTACGTTTAGTAACATCACCTCCCCAGACAGTGTGTAGTCATGGTCAATGTGATTAGGTCAACAGAGCATCAGCATAGCTTGGTCAACTGTTACTGGTCTCCGGGAGCTGTCCTACAAGGCCCCACGCTGACAGTCTGATTGGTACATGTGCTCCTAGGGAGGCTGTGTACTGCTGACACAAAGAGCGAAGTGTGCACACACACACAACTGTTTTAGTAACACCAGTGACTGGAGGCCAACGTAAGTTAGGTCAACTTAATTGTGTAATGTAGACATGGTCTCTCACTTCCTGATTACTAATTCTTACCTGTGCAAAACCAGTGTAGCTGCCCCTTGTGGCTCCCTGTGCATAAGAGGAATGTTTGGATCAGTGTAGAGCAGCTCCTAGGACAGTCCACTCCTGGGCCCTCAGTATGGGGAACAAAGGAATGGCCAGCACTCCCCCTGCCCCTGGGAGCCCCAGCTGCTGGAACCACCCCTGGTGGGAGGATTATTTTTGAATTACCATCATTCTGTCTTGCACTCGTTTTACTCATTACTTATAGGCATGTAGATAGATGTTAAGGTTGAATGGAAATACGTTCCCAATTGACTTTCCATGCACTCAGAAATGAACACTCTAGAAACAGTCATATATCAACCCGCACTCATACAAACAAAGGCTTTCCCACACATTTTTAGACTAAGCCATGGCCAGAAACGGCAGCTGCTTAAATAGAAGAGAGGAATCTAATGCATCTTAAGAGGTATCACCAAGCCAAACAGAAGAAGCCTTTAGCAATAATAAAGACATTATTTGACGAGCTTTTTCTGTGGTAAACAGTTCTGATGGCTGGAAGGATTGAACTGTTTAGATCATAAATAGTGTTGACATTTTTGTGTGAGCTGCGTAGGAAGAGCAGGAGGTTGGTGGCCACTTCTGGAGAGTTTCCGAAAAACTATTCCAAAGGACTTCTGGAGAAATTGACATGGAAAACACTTAATTTGGCTCAACAGCATAGAATTAACAAGTAATACATGGTTAGCCATAATTATGTTCTAGTAATCCGGTAATTATAAAGTATATACAGTCAATACAGCCATTTTCATTCCTGGAAAGTATTTAATCTCCCTTTAATTTTAATCTTCATTGGGAGTAGTGCTGACATCCAGTGCTATGTTTTCTCAGATTACCTCCAACTTTCATTTGTACAGAGCTCATTCTGAATAGTGGCACTGAAGAATTTTTGAGGACTTTTCAGCCTCTGCTTGTTTTAAGTTCAGTGGACTACAATCTAACAAATGAACAAATTGATGTGGAAGACCATTAAATAGTCATTCATTTATTTTGGTCTTTGGACAGTTGTAAGATCATGGAAAATGCCCATCGCTATCAACAGGTGACAATGGAAATTAGAAAACACTGTAGTACCTTTGCAGACTAAGCAAACAAGCTAAAACCAAAAATGGAACCAGCTAAATGAAACCATCGGGATTGAGTTGTTTGCTATTTTTTGTACTGCATTTCCTAGACGGCGAGATACAGCCGCTTCTGTAAAGCAGGATTCTCATAACATCCAGTTTAACCAGTAGATAGATAACATAGGAGTACAGGGTCTCAACCAGTGAAACGCTGGAGTTGAAGTAACTCAGCACCTGGCAGGATCAAGTCAAACTGTGAGAGAAAAAAGTAGCCAATTTTAAATCAACATAACTCCATTTCATGTTAGTGGAGCAATTCTGATTTACACAAGCTGAGATCTGGCCCCCAGTGTCATAATAAAACTGACAAGCTGATGTGGACCAAATCCTGCTCACTTTACTCACTTGAGAAGCTCCACAGACGACCAGCAAATGGAATTTGGGGCTAAGTTTGTCCCCTGCCAGTTCCTCATCCTCTCCACACCTGTTTCTTAGTTTTCAGCTTTTGTGTCTGTATGTGGTCCCCTTCCAGCTGGTGATATGGGAGACCATTTCTCATACTCATACTTTTATTTTTTTTTTTATTTACTCACCATTCCATAGGGAACTGACTGGGTAAGTCATGCCAGCAGAATGCATGAGCTGGAGAGAGGTGATGCCAGCCACAAGTCAAAGCTTAGTTATTTTGTTATTTCAGGAAACACAAAGCAGCTGTTCAAATTCTAGTTCTGGGGTATGTTCCCTTAACAAGGCACAGTCTTGTGGGTGGCAGAAGATCACAGTGAACAGTATGCACAGCTATGTGCTGTGGGCCTGATCCTGAAAATAGACAGTTCCAAGTCAATGGGACATCTCATGGCTGTAGGCTTGCTAGGTTCTAAGTGATTGCTGGGTTGGGCTCTAAACCCCTTTACTGTTCGAAGACTTGTGTAATGTGATACTGCATCAAGCATGGTGAAGTGGATAAAAGGGGCTGATGCTCTGCTGTCTGCCCCACTTGCCAGACACACACCTACTCACTTGACAGATGTTATGACACCTGATCCAAAGTCCTTTAAAGTCAATGGGAAGACTCACCATTGACTTCAGTGCAGGGCCGGCTCTAGCTTTTTTTGCCGCCCCAAGCACGAAGAGCACAACTGCCCCTTCTCCAAAAAGGGAAGCTGGAATACCGCTGAAGCAAAAAAAAGGGAGTGCTTTCTCTGCTGGTGCCTGGAGCCGGCCCTGCCTCAGTGGGCTTTGGGAGCCATGTCCTCAAAGGTATTTGGGTGCCTAACTCCCATTGAAAGACCTAAATCTATTTGAGGATGTGGGCCACAGACATCATTAAGACCACTTGCATGGATGAGATGAACCATATTTGGCCCTCTCTTTAAAATTCCAGACCACAGATATTATTAGACTGAAGAAAGTTAAGCAAAATACTCACATTGTTCATATTTATTTTCAGTATTTGATATTTAATGTCTTATCCTCTTACTTCCCCTGCTCCTCTCTCCTGTTTTCCTTATTCGTGTCCCTCTTTGGCCCTCAACCCTTTTCCCTTGTGTTTCTTTTCCTCTTTATGTCTTTTTAAACTCTCCCTCTCCAAAGCATAAATATGTGCATGCACGCATACACAGACACACAGACACACACCCCCTTTGTGCCTGCTTTCCTGGCTCCATGTGTTAAAGATATTGCAGATGCCTTTCTGCAGCAATCTCTTGCCTTCACACATGGTTCTGGCTATAAAGGGAAACTGATTAGGATCACATCAGTAGTAAATTTCCCTTCCCAGACAGCTCCCTATGATGTATCCAGAGTTTGCTGAAGGAGGAAACTAGCTAATTCTAATTTCCTTCTGCAAGCGCCTGACACACACAGTCTGCTGCAAAAGGGGAGTTGACTAGATTTATGCCCCCATGCCTTTCAGATCCATGGCTATAAAGCACTGTGTAAGTGTAAAGTACTGTTATTACACAGAGTGACACCAAGATCAGATATCTGTTCAGTATGGATGTAGCAATATTAGCTTTCTCTACAACTCTGAAAAGTCTGCAGAATAATGTCATCTATAAAATATGCAACCCGTTCTTAGGAAGCTTTTGAAGTATACATTTGTAATTGATGCCATTAAAAAAATGTTACAGACTAATAAATAAAGCCATTCACAGTTTTGGTCAGACACGTATGTAATAGGAGAATGAAAAATGGGGAATAAAACCAAAACCCAGGACACAAACCAAATTGAAGCACATTTTGTTTAGTTAACATAATGCCAGTGAGAGATGCCTGTGTAAAGCCCTGAGAAGTTAAATCTTCTAACAGAACAGGAACTTCATGAGCACAGGCACTAAAGACTACTAGCACTTCCGGGGGCCCCGCTCCTCAATGGGACTGAGACATTGTGATGCTAAGCATCGCGGCAACCAGAAAAATCCCAAGAACACCACCATACGCCAAGCCTGCATTAGGCACCTAGGCTTCTATGGAATGAATGGGGAGAGTTGGGAGCCTTAGACCGGAGAGCCACCTAAGCTAACCAGTGGGAGACACCGACCAAAGTGGTGTGTTGCTAATCCGCCTTAACCAAGGCCAAATCCTGCTTGCTTTACTCTCACAAGTAGTCTCGTTGACTTTAGTAGGGATGATCCATTACAAAGGCCACATAAACCCTCATTGTTAAATATACCCTTTTAGAAGCAACTCAAAATAAGTTTGATGGTATTATTTTCCCTTTTCAATTTTCTTTCCAAGCATTGAGGGAAAAATTATTCTCATAGGCTTCATCTACACTTAAAGTGTTAGTACTACAACTATTTCAGTTAGAGGTGTGATATTTTACAAAAATAATTATTCAGTTTTTGTGGGGTAGGTACACTCCATCCTGTGTGCCAGTCATGTGTGGTTAGAAGAAGGGAAAAAACCTGTATAGCAGCCAGTTAGGTCCTGTGTTTATAACCCTGGTTACACTAGTCTACAATTTTTTAGAAGTCGTCTGCTTCAGAGATAAAATGTGATATTTATTATGTATTTTGATGTGCTGAATTCAAATATGACAATTAAAACAACTGATTAGCTACTGTTTCTAAGATATTTAAGTTTTTACATTTTATGTCTATGTATATTGTGTAGATAGTAGAGTTTTAATCAAATTGTAAACCTAGGTCTTTTCATGTGTTTATGGTTGCTTTACATGATAATATTTCACCTGTCCTGTTTATGTAAAACTTTAAAAATCAGCAAAAGGGTCATATAAATAAAATGTATTATGAAACAAAAGGCAAAAAACTATTATGTACTGTGACAGAGTCAGTCCAGAAGGATATAAGAGAATGCTGGAAGGCAGGTATATTAGTCTCAGGATGTGCAGGTCCCTGTTCCCTGGATAGCCAAACAAAGGCTATTCCAGGCCAATCAAGACACCTGGGGCCAATTAAGAACCTTCTAGAAAGGAGTAGAAACAGCTAGCCTGATTGGGACACCTGAAGCCAATCAGGGACTGGCTGAAACCAGATAAAAACCTCCCAGTTAGTCAGGTGGCTGTGGGTGTCAGGAGCTGTGAGAGGAAGTTGTACTGTTGGTGAGACTGAGTGTTGGACAACATATCATCCAGAAGGAAGGAGGCCCTGAGGTAAGGGTGAAGTGGAGTTTGAAGAAGCGGGGACTGCTGTGGGGAAGTAGCCCAGGGAATTGTATTGTGTTTTGTGGATAAAAGGTCAGCCATCTTAGCTGATACTTATTAGGGTCCCTGGGCTGGAGCCCGGAGTAGAGGGCGGGCCCGGGCTCTCCCCCTTTTTCCATCTTCCCTACTGGCCTGTGATGAAGGTAACTCACTAGGTGGTGACTCTTGCCAATTATACTGAGAAAGGGAGGTCACTCTGGGGCCTAGATGAGTTTCTGAGGCCCCTAAATCTGCCAGGAAGCGCAGGACCCACAAGTACAAACTTGGAGCTTTGTCACAGTACATAGTTTAGTCCTATTCAGTGTCTACTCGGCACTTCCTGGCTTGTCTCTTGTATTCATTAAATGGAGCATCTCTTGTCACTGTCCAGCAATAGTCTGCAAGCATTGATGGGCTCCATTTGCCCTGATAGCGATTCTCCATTGTTGCAATGTCCTAGTGAAATCGCTCGCCGTGCTTGTTGCTCACTGCTCTGCAGTTTGGTGGAAAAAAATCTAGATGACAGTGCAAAAAATGTATCTTTAGTGACATGTTGCAACCAAGGCTTTTGTATGCCTTGCGAAGGTTTTCCACCAACAACCTGTAGTTGTCTGCCTTGTTGTTTCCAAGAAAATGTATTGCCACTGACTGGAAGGCTTTCCATGCCATCTTTTCCTTGCCACGCAGTGCATGGTCAAATGCATCATCTCGAAGAAGTTCACAAATTTGAGGACCAACAAAGACACCTTTCTTTATCTTAGCTTCACTTACCTTGGAAATTTTCCACGGAGGTACTTGAAAGCTGCTTGTGTTTTGTCAATGGCCTTGACAAAGTTCTTCATCAGACCCAGCTTGATGTGTAAGGGTGGTAACAAAATCTTCCTTGATTCAACAAGTGGTGGATGCTGAACACTTTTCCTCCCAGGCTCCAATGACTGTCGGAGTGGCCAATCTTTCTTGATGTAGTGGGAATCTCTTGCACGACTATCCCATTCGCAGAGAAAACAGCAGTACTTTGTGTATCCAGTCTGCAGACCAAGCAAGAGAGCAACAACCTTCAAATCGCCACAAAGCTGCCACTGATGCTGGTCATAGTTTATGCACCTCAAAAGTTGTTTCATGTTGTCATAGGTTTCCTTCATATGGACTGCATGACCAACTGGAATTGAGAACAAAACATTGCCATTATGCAGCAAAAGAGCTTTAAGACTCGTCTTCGATGAATCAGTGAAGAGTCTCCACTCATCTGGATCGTGAACAATGTTGAGGGCTGCCATCACACCATCGATGTTGTTGCAGGCTACAAGATCACCTTCCATGAAGAAGAATGGGACAAGATCCTTTTGACAGTCATGGAACATGGAAACCTTAACATCACCTGCCAGGAGATTCCACTGCTGTAGTCTGGAGCCCAATAGCTCTGCCTTACTCTTGAGTAGTTCCAAATCCCTGACAAGGCCATTCAGTTCAGCTTGTGTTATGAGGTGTGGTTCAGAGGAGGAGGATCGGAGAAAATGTGGGTCCTGTGACATTGATGGTTCAGGACCAGAAGTTTCATCCTCTTCCTCTTCCTCATCTGACTCAAGTGAGAATGATTCTGGTGCATCAGGAACCAGCAGTCCTTCTCTGTGGGGTATTGGGCGTATAGCTGATGGAATGTTTGGATAATGCACAGTCCACTTTTTCTTCTTGGACACAGCTTTCCCAACTGCAGGCACCATGCAGAAGTAACAGTTGCTGATATGATCTGTTGGCTCTCTCCAAATCATTGGCACTGCAAAAGGCATAGATTTCCTTTTCCTGTTCAACCACTGGCGAAGATTTGTTGCACAAATGTTGCAGCATATGTGTGGGGCCCACCTCTTGTCCTGATCTCCAATTTTGCAGCCAAAATAAAGGTGACAGGCTTTCTTAACCATAGTGGTTATACTGTGCTTTTGTGATGCAAAAGTCACTTCACCACAAACATAGCAGAAGTTATCTGCACTGTTCACACAAGTACGAGGCATCTCTGCTCACTTTGGCTAAACAGAAATGTGTACCTTTGCAAAATCAAACACTGACAAATAAGAGAGCACGACACTGTATGATTTCTAGAGCTGATATAGGGCAATTTGTTCAGCAGAGTGATGTAAGCTTCGTTATGATTGCATCATCCATGACTTCTAGGAATAACATGATGCAATTCATATCATCTATAACACAATACCCGCTTCAGATTGCATCATTCATTGTTTTGCCTAAAAAGCAAGTACTGTCCAAACCCAGTCATAGATTTATTCATAGATCCAGTTAAAGATGTATTTTAGTCATTTCTGGTTTAAGTTGAGATCTCTTCCCTTTATAACTCACTTATCCTCTGCCATTCCCATGTCAAGGGTCGTATATACTGACCGAATAGCATATCTTGAAAACTAGAGCCGATCAACAATTTTAAGCATCATTTTCATTCTCAGTGACCCAGAATTAGTAAAGTTTGACTACATTTATTTCAGAAGCATTTTGGCTGTAGAGCAGTGTTATAAAATCTGGCAGTACAGCCTAGTGGCTGGAGTCAGTAAGGCTGTCCCTTGCACTCAGGGCATCAGGGCTTAATGACCGGAGTCAATAAAGTAACCCACCTCTGTGCGATTGCATGGCTGATTGAGGTGTGTGGTGCCCAGAGTTGGGGGACCTGGGTCCTCCCTGCTCCTCCGAGTTCCAGCCCAGGGCCATAGTGGGTGCTCACCACCGCGTCAGCGAAGATCCTCCCGAAACACACGGATTCCTCGGTTCACTCACCGGAGAAAAATCCAAGTCCCCTGGACTGATAACAGGCCATGGACCTGTAATCAGGGCCTGTAGTAACTCCCTGGACAGAGCCTGCAGTCTGCATCATCCCCCTTCAGCAGCCTTCCCAGACTGAGTTGGGCTGCTTCCTTTTATACTCCACTTCCAGGCTGAGCATGGGCAGCAGAGTCAGAGAGACGGGGCTTCCTTGGCCTGTAAAGCACAGTTATCCCTTTCTGGGCTGGTGTAGGGTAGGTACATCTCATCACACCAGTAAAAACTCTAGTGTGGACACAGTTATACCAGTATAAGGGTAACTTTTGCTGGTAGAGTTACTCCCTTCTGTTAGAAATAGCTATACCTAGATAAAGCATCTTTATACCATCTTAACTGCATACACAGCAGGGAGGTTGTACTACTTCAACTATATCAGTATGGTTAAAGCAATACACCTTTCTAGTATAGAAGAGGCCTTAAGGACTATTTAAGGTTGACTCTGACCATCTACCACATTTTTAAAGGTGCTAGGCCATATCCAGACAAGTGCTTATAAAGCGTTAGCTAAAATGTTGCAATTAGTATGTTTTTAATCATGACCTATTTTCTAGCCTAGCCACTAGCCTCGCATTGTGATATCCAGCCTCAGTGGTAATTATTATCCAATATTCTTTGGCATATACTTGTGCCTGCTTTGATATCTCTGATACAGCAAACCACACACACATGAAAAATAAACAAAAACTCACAGGCACAAGTAGAGAGGCTGGGCTGATGTTCCTTTAAAAATCTGGTCCTTTGTCTGTTTTCTATTTTTTACCACGATCTGAGATAAGTGATACATTCAAATTATTTAGCAATGTCATAATGTAAAGGTACTCAAGCTCTATTCAGAGGCTACCGGGCCTCTTACCTACTCTACCTCAGAGAGAATTATGGGGGAAAGACAAAGAGATTGAAAACAGTTCCTACCAAGCATTTCTAGGGCTCATTTGTTTTCTTTTCTTTCTTATTTTTCAATTCTCCCACACACACACATTTCAGTAAACAGACTATCAAGAACCTAAGGAAAATATACAACCACATACCTGAATCATTGTATTTATTTGCATTTAGACTTAGCAGCGTCAGGGATGGAAAACTCCACAGCACCATGGAAGAACATATCATGTTGAGAGTGGAGTCTTCAGACTTTACAGTGGATAAAAGATTTTTTTTTTCTGGCCCGTCACCACTGATTTAAATATTTGATAGATGCCCAGTGTTAATGAGGTAATCTGCTGTGGTTGGCTGTAGGCCACTTTTTAATGTAGCAATAGAGTAAATTCTCTAGTGTCCTGAGCCAAACTATAATAGACTGTTATTTTGGGAGGATAAACTTTGAAATCTGATTTCTTTTATTTTATTATGATCTAGTGCTATTTGCCTGGAAAAAATATGATTTATTAGCTTTAATTAAACTACAAGAGGCTGAAAATTCTTCTGAAATGCAAAGATATACGTTTCCTGCCAAAAAGATGCATAAACCATGCTGTGTTAATAACTAGAAATGGGCTTTAGCCACAACACTATTTCTGCACTCCTGCTAACTGTGAGTGAAATCCTGGCCCCACTGAATCCATGGCAAAATGCTCATTGAATTCAGCGGTGCCTGGATTTCACCCTATGTGGCCTGGCTAGGACTCCAGAATCAAATTCCAGAGATAGGACTCCACAGCTCAGCATAAGAAATTCCATGTGGATATTCAGGGATACAGTGCTTAAAAAGTGTTTATAGAAGTGTTTCCCTGTCTCCATCCCATAACCACATACCCTTCTCCCCGCCCCACAAAACCCAGAAGGCTTGATTTGGTCCATAATTATTTAGTGGTCACAAGACATCTTCACAATCACCTGTTCCCTTTTGTTTTGGTTTCACATGGAATTATTGAAATTAGAGATGGAAAAGATCCATTAGATCATCCAGTCTATATTTTTGCACAGCAAGAGTGTTCCCTACTGTACATTCTTCAATGTATAATCCAGAGTTTATTATTACGTTTATGAGGTAATCCAAAAGTTTTATATAAACCATATGGTCATATTGAGGAACATATTAAAATATTCTGAATTACAGAGTGATGTTAAGTCAAGACACTGCAGGCTGGTATAGCATTACTACATCAGACAGCATTAAAGACTGGCATGTTTTGTTCAATTTACTCCACAGTAAGAGAGGAAAAGTTACTTCTCAGAAGAACGAACGAACCTTAAATTGGTAGATATTTTGCAGTATTCCTAGAACTTAATTTCTGAGAACTTCATATTGCAAATATTTATGCACATTTTAACTTTATTACCATGAGTAGTCCTATTGACTTGCATCTGTGAGTGTTTGCCTTTATTGCATGCACACAAGGAGCAGCAATAAAAGAAACACCGAAGGGGGTAACAGATGTGAGGAGAAAATAGAGAGTCAATGACACTGAAATGTCAAGGCACTGGGAAAAAATTAGCAAAGTGTAAACTAAAGGTTCTTTGATTTCTTTCACTGGATCAGAATCCATGTCATGTACATCTACTGATTTTGTCCTCTGGTTTCCTAGGTATAATTGTGCTCATTGATCTAGTCAAGGACTACTAAGCCTCACTGACTGGTTTCACCTGCACTAGCGTTACCTGTTAAGCATTCTGCTCTATAACATCTTTTTCCACCTTGCTGCATACAAACAAGCATCCTTCGCTCAGGGAAGAGCTTGAATCTGTCTTCCACACGAGATGTCATCAGCTTTCACCATGAAAAGGATGGCTTTGATTTTCTCCAGATGATCCGTCCTGACTTTTATCTTCATGCACAGCAGGTTAATGTATGTCTCGTAAAGGCTCTTCTGCAGATATAATAGACATCACAGAAACTTGGTGGAATGAAGATAATCAATAGAACACAGTAATATCAGGGAACAAAATATATCAGAAGGACAGAGCAGGTTGTGCTGACGGGGGAGTGGCACTATCTGTGAAAGAAAGCATAGAATCAAACAAAGTAAAAATCTTAATTGAACCCAACTGTACCATAGAATCTCTCTGGATGGTAATTCCATGCTCTAATAATAAGAATATAGCAATAGGGATCTATTACAGACCACCTGACCAGAATGGTGATAGTGACTGTGAAATATTCAGGGAGATTAGAGAAACTATTAAAATAAAAAACAGAGAATGGGTGACAGGGGATAGATCACTTGATGTTTACCTGTTCTGTTCATTCCCTCTGGGGCACTTGGCGTTGGCCATTGTTGGAAGACAGGATACTGGACTAGATGGACCCTTGGTCTGACCCAGAATGGCCGTTCTTAAGTTCTAATTCCAAAAAAATAAATAAATAAAAGAGAAGCAGTATCACAAGGAGCATATATCACAATGACGCCTTTCTACTAAACCACTTCCAGATGTTTGTAGCAGCAAACATGTCACACGTTGACATGTCCTACTGACAAGTTGCTCCCCGTTCCTTAATGACAGCTACTGTTTCCTGGCAGAACAGTGTGTGTATGTGTTTTTCCCACTCCAGTAAGGTCACTAAAGTAATATTGCAGGGAGCATTTCTTCCTTATCAATCAAACTTCACCGAAAGAACTGCAGGATAACGCTACAATGAGGGAAAAATTTAGTCTTGACTGCTAAGTTCAAAGATCTCAGCTCTGGAGGAGGACTGCTGACCTAGATATGCTGGATAAATATATTATTTTAAGATTTTAATATCAATTTGAAAACAACATATTTTTAGCACCGCGCACATCAGTTAGCTATCACACACATTAACAGAGTGCACAATATTCTTTTGTATGAGCCAAACTCTACAATCCTTGCCCAGGTAAGGCTGCCAGAAGTTTCAGTGGGAATTTTGCCTGAATAAAGACAGCAGGATTTCCCCCAAAAAATATTCTGCCAGGTTCAATTTTCATAAACTCCTATTGGAGTTCTACTCACTAAACTGAGGGAGTTATGGCCCACTGTATGAACTATGGGATTTAGCTCCATGTGTACAACCTCCAGTGGCATTAGACAATCTGCTATACAGGGAGGGTCAGCATTCTTGGCTAAACCGTTTTACTCCCATAAAAACCTGGATTACAACAGATGGGGCATGGTGGGGTGTGGAACTGATTTAAATAAGCATCCAGGCAATGGGTTGTTTATGTCAACCATGTCTCCAGAGGTTCCTTTATTTCCTATATTTAGTGAACTTGGCATACCATTGGTCTGATACTCTTTTGATTGAATTGTAAGATATATTCACTGTTATGGAACTGACTATATTCGAGGTGAATGAGTTATTTATGATACATAATTGATGTGATGAATTTCCCCTCTTTCTCTGCTTGTGAGAGGCCTGCCAATGTATCACTATTTTCTCAAATGGTTTATTATTCAAAAAATTATTAGACAAAATGTTCAGTGAATTTTGATTAATCTCATGTTATTTGACATTTGAGTTGCATTATTTACCCACAGCATGTCACCATTTAGATTTTGCATTATCCATTCAGCTCTTCCCAATATCACGAGAGACCGTATGAGGCTCCTTCTAGCACTTCAAGATCAAAATAAATGCCAACCAATACGAAAATGCACTACATTTATATTTTTCCTTCAGTCTTAGTTAATAGGTATAATTAAGTACCATTTGTCTTGCCAGTAAGGATAAATGGTTTCTTCCACAGAGAGTTCCAATCTTGCTCCTTGACCAGATGGCAGGAGGAACTGATGTAAAATCCCTTTGGCTCACTCCCCAACCATGACTGCCACCACCACATTAGATGAAAAAAAAATTATATTCAGTAGCTCATCGTTCATTGGCACAGATGTTGGCCTGACATGCCAAGCCAAAGCTTGTGTTAAAGTCTTCCAAAAATATTCTTTTAACGGTCATGTTGCTTGTTAACAGGAAGCTAGTGTTCTGGCTGGAAAGATTTATTTTCCCCCTTGTCCTTTGACTTATGAAAGCCATTTCAAACTTTGTCCCCTTCATGGATGGGCATTGTGGCAGCTTTACAGGAGCACAAAATTGCAGTGGATTGCTTGTGGTGTGCTTTTACTATAGCCACCTTCAGAATCTATGCTTTATGGACTTAAGAATGTAAAGTCATCTCATTTGACTTAGGGCAGGGGATCAACACTCTGAGATCAATCCACTGGCGGTCAATTTAGTGGGTCTAGTAAAGACCCACCAAATTGACTGCAGATCGCCCTCCAGTCTACCCCTGTACTCTACCCCCAATGAGAAGCGTAAGGTAAGTTGACGGGAAATTTTCTCCCGTAGATGCCCCCATGGTGTAGACCCCACGGTAACTTCACCTAAGGTATGTTGACTCCAGCTATGTTATTCACATAGCTGGAGTTGTGTAGCATAGGTCAACTTACCACGGTAGTGTAGACATAGCTTGTCTCCTTGATTTAGTCATGTGGCTTTAACGCACAAGTTCCACTAGCATTAATGTAAATCATCTGAGTTGGGGGGCAATAGGCTGTCTTATCTCTAATTTGTTTAGCCTTATTCCTAAATTTCTGGGTTGGACACTTGCAAACCTAGGGGCCAGCTGGTGTAAATTGTCACAATTCCATTATAGAGCTATGACAATTTACACCAGCTGAAGTTGTGCCCCTTTTAGTCAATGGGAGTTCTGGTTTCTCAGCAGTCAGGCACATGGTGCCTAATTGGAGGCACAAGAGAAATGAGAGAGAGGATCACAGAGCCGCACAATTTACTGTCAATGATGCGGCATTTGGGTGCCACAGGTAGGTGGCATTTGGGTGAGCTGATACCATTTCCCTTTTCCTTGTCAGGAAAGAGCCAAGCCCAAACTTGCTGTCTGGTTACCCTAGATTAGAGTCACTCATCAGCAAACATTTCTACTATCAATATAATTTTTTTTTTTCATAAGGACATAAATCAGGATTTCAATGTATAATCTTAGGAGAATGCTAATATGTACTACAAAATTTTCCCATCACTTTGAAATCAGAAAGGCCAATTATGCAAAGCTGTGCCTAAGTCCATCCCTATTCAGCAAAGCACTTAAACATGTGCTTAACATCAAGCACATGCTTAGATACTCAGCTAAATAGGAATGTTCTGGTGAATTATGGTCACAACTGAGTAGTGCTGTCAACTGTTTCAGGCATACATTATATGGTATGTGTCTCATTTCAGCTCAACTTTCATGCTTCAGTGTAATCTGTATCTCTTGGGGATGCACAGATTCTGAGGTGACTGGTGCTGATGGAGTGGAAGCAGGAGAAATAATCAAGTAAAAAATGATGCCACAAGAATACAAAGAAGCTAACTGCTCAGTTTACCACTAATTATGTGAGTTAAGAATAATCGCGATCTGCTGGACTGGAGGGGATAACACAGTATTTGGGGACAGGGGAATCTGAGTAAAGCTCTTGGAAAAATGATTGGGAGAAAATAAATCAGAGCTCAATTGTGACCCCATTCTACAGGGTCATGCAGGGAAGTGAGGCTAGAGAGCAAGATCCCACCAGCAGCCTCTTGTACTGCTGCAATAGTTAGGGGAAAACATCATACTTCTCTCCTTTCTGACTTACCCAGAAAATCGGATTTCTGCCCCTGAAAATCCAAGACATCATTTCATTCTAACTCTGGATATAAATCCAATTTTAGGAGCAAGTTTGGACAAAAGACATAAACCATCAATGAATAACATCCGAGCAATTAAAGAATGAAGTACACGGAGGTAATTCTTTGTGAACTTTTGGTCTGGCCGCATTCATAACCCTGTGATTCACTTTCCATGAATCTTATGCTGTCGTTAGCCAGAAGGTCCAGGGAAAGGGACAGTGTTATGAATGATCATGTATTTTCATTCACGATGGAAGTTTTTGCACAGCAGTCTACAAAGCAATAAGGGTTATGTGAGTTATCCAGGGAGCAGAAACAATTCCACGTGACACAGCACAAATCAGAAATAGCAAATACTTACCATAATGGTCATGGTGAATAATAGTGGGTAAATAAACCGGAAGCAGAATATTTCTTATAAGCCGCTATCTGAGTAATTTAGGGTACATCTATACTACTCGCCGCTCTAGCAGGTAGTGTTCAATGTATCGGGGATCGATTTATCGCATCTTGCTTAGACGCTATAAATCAATCCCTGAAAGCGCTCCTGTCGACTCCGGAACTCCAGCTCCGCAAGAGGAGTAAGCAGAGTCCACAGAGGAGCTGCCGCGGTCGAACCGCCACTGTGGGGACGGCCAGGTAAGTCGAACTAAGGTAGTTGGACTTCAGCTACGTGAATACCTACCATGAGAGCAGAGGACTGGACTAAGATGACCTCTCGAGGCTTCCTCCAGTCCTACGATTCTATGATTCATCAAGAGGAAGGTTAGTCTTGTGCTTAAGGCACTGAATCAGGAATCAGGAGATCTGGAGTCAATTTCTGGCTGTGTCACAGGCTTTTTAAGTGACCTTGGACAAGTCACTGAATCTTCATGCCTTGGCTTCCCATACCTGTAAAATAGATACAATACTTCCTTTCCCCCAGACTTTGTCTGGCTTCCCAATTTAGATGGTTAACTCTTCAGGACAAGGATGGTGGTGTATAATAGGCAATTACATGACTAGGCCCTGGTCTTGGTTGCAGCCTCCAGACACTATTATAATACAAGTAAACAATGTTTAGTTGAATACATTGTTCAACTGGAAAAGTTTGTCATGTGAAGGTATACCTCTCTCCCAGCAGCATTATAGGACCCAAAGCATGGCACAAAGATTTGCATCAATGGTGAGCAATTGCTAGAAAATTAACTTATATAAAGAGCTGCTAACATGTTCCAAATAAACATGTTCTGTGTTACTTTCACAGCAGCGGTGAAAGTGGGTGGGTACAGCATACTGGTAAGAATCCGTGCCGCCCGTAAACTGGCAGCACTTTAATATCCCTGCCCCTTTTGCCTCCCCTGTTGGGGGCCCTGCCGGCACAGACCCTGCCATGGCAGAGCTTTAACAGGGATGCTCTTCATCCACCCAGTCGGCAACCCTGCCGGCAGGGTCTGTACTGGCAGGGCTCCTAATAGGAGAGGCAAAAGGGGCAGGGACATTAAAGCTCTGCTAGGGGTGCAGCAACTTTAAAGTGCTGCTGTGGCAAAGGACCACGGCAGCGGTTTAACGCCCTGCCCCTTGTTCCCTCCCTCCCGCCACCAACGGTGTGATGGCGGGGTGGGAACAAAGTGAACAGCTGCCCCCACTACAGGCACTTACTGGTATGGAGCAGGCCAGGGCTGGCTCCGACTCCCCCCAGCCCTGCCCCTTCTGCCTTAGGCCCCACCCTTTCAGGGGCCAAAGCCCGCCCTAGCCCGGCCCTGTACCAGTAAGTGCCTATAGTTACTTTCACCCCTGCTTAACAGGCAAGTGCCTGCATATAATAATTCAGGAGTATTTTAAAAATCTAATTACGTCATTGCCATTCATAGCTGAAGTTTTTTAAAAGAAAAAAATAGTTAACTACCAGAACATTGTTACAATGGAAGGCCCCAGCCAGCTTAAAAGGAGGAAAAACAAAAAAATAGTCACATACAATTGATTCTATCAGGAAAAACAGTAAGGAGACTGAATTGTAAAATAAGGTCCCTTATTAAACAAGGACACTCTTTCCTCTTGTTATTCCACCTTCTAAGCTTCCCTTCAATTTTCTTGCCTTTCAGTATAAAGCACACTATGCTATTGTCTAATAAATGCCTTGCTTAAGAAATGAGAAACATATTGTAGAGCATATCATAACTGCAGGCTGTGATTCAAATCCATTTGAGCACCTACAGCTGACTTCTTGCTGCTATTGAAGTCTGTTTGGCAAGGGCTGCTTTTAATTTTCATCCCAAAGTGGAGTCATTTTAGAAGGGAACGTGAGACTGAGATGCAAGCTCTCAGTGTGCTGCTTTTTGCATTATGTTTAAGAGCATGTTTTCATACTAGAAAAAGACTAGTTAACATTAGCGGTATAGCAAACAGAGAACGGAGGAGAAAAATATCACAACAGTTTAATTACTATATAAACTTAACCATGCTTTGCAATTATACAGCACCTCTCATTCCAGGACCTCATTACAATGTCCTCTTGAGGAAAATAAATATTATCCCCATTTTCTGCAGGGGATGCACACAGACAAGTTAAGCAACTTATCTACAGTTACAAGGTAAATCTGCAGCAGAACTTGAAGTAGAAACCAGGGTAAAATCCCAGTTCCACTGACGTCAATGGCAAAACTCCTACTGACTTCAGTGGGGCCAGGATTTCAGCCTAGGTCTCCTGAGGTCCAGCCCTTCTAGCCTTTAGTCATATTCATGTGACTAGTCCTCTAGAAAGCAATCAGAGAGCTCACTTGTGTAAAATTCACCCCTGTGCAGGCAAACACAAGGCCTAGTCATCGGCTTTGAAGGCTTGAGTGGGACTTGCTGGGTGCACAGGCCTTGTACTCAACTTGTGCTCTGGGACGACTTTCTTCCTATGGAAGCAGAATTGAACCCTCGCATGAACAGTCCTCTCTCACACAACTTAACATTTGCAGGATCAGGTCATTATCAATCATTTGCATTCAATGTTGGAAGCCCAGACTGGCAGCTGGTCACCAAACGGATTGTAGCTCTCCACAAACCAGTCATCATGATGCCTTACCATGACAGTTCATTACAGCATCTGTACAAGATATTGCATCAGTATATTACATCAAATGGTTGCATATGACCTGGAAGGACCACTGTCCGAACTCTGTTTGGGAATCACCTCGCACAATGGGGCCCAATCTCAGTGGTGATATCTAGGTACTACCAAAAAATAAACAACAAAATCAGCAGCAGCAGCAGCAACCTCATTTCACACCTGAGCAGGTGTGAAACGAGGTTGCTCTATTGAAGTTAATGGTGCTATATTGATTTACACCAGCTGAAAGATCTGGCCCAAGGTCTGACTTAACTCCTCTGTCTGCTTTTTTTAATGATGATTTTAAATTTTGTAATGTTAGAAGAGTGCCCAACTTGCCTTTTGACACACTGGTTGGGCACAGTTCAAAACTGGACTCTAACTCCAGTGCTATTTGGTTGACATTCTGTTTCAGAGAGAGACTGAAATAAAGCAATAGAGAGGGAAAACTTCAAGCGGGAAAAGTCAGGGTGAAAAGTAAAGCACAACAAAGTACAACCAAAAAGGAAAACACCTGAGTGACAGCACTAGAAAGGGAGGGAGAAAAATTGTAATAAAAACACAAGTCCAGACCACAAAGCCCACTTTGCGGCACCCTGGCATTCAGTGGGAGTTTTAGTCCCCTCTAATATAGATCTCCGGCTTCCCTTCAGACAGAAAAAACATTTTCTCTCAGGGAGAAAAATGACAAAGGATTTGCCCTCGAAAGAATAAAATTAAAGAGGGGAGCAAGTGGAGATGTGTGATGAACTCGAACTGTTGTAACACCTACAAGCCACAAAATAACTGGAGAGGTCCCTGAGTGTTCACACTAAATCAGGTAACTTAATGAAACAGTTAAATACTCTGATATCTTTACTCATACTAGGTAATGCTTAAGTCCCACTGAAATCCATACTTAACTCAGAGAGTAAAATACTACACAGTATGCATCTTGCCCCCGAGTCTTTTATATCAAAAAATTTGATTTGGGCTTTTTTAAAAATGTTAGACGTGCCTGGCATGAATTTTGGGTCACAAAATAGCTTTTAAAATGAATACATCAAATTTGATTGCATTATAGTAATAAGCAGAATTTTTTTCTATGTTGTTTTACGTGAGCCTGGCATTTTCATCAAGGCTAGTATCCAAATATATATAGTTTGCAATAGGTTAACATAAATCATTTAAAAATGTAGAGCACATGTCGTATGGTAGCTGGAATTATTCATGCCTTGGTTGTGCTTTCATGGAAAATGACCCACAGCAGGCTTAGAAGAACATACTTTATGCATATAGTAATGTGGCTACTTGAAAAGAATATTTATGTGTTGGGCTAGCCAGGTTTTTTTAATATGAGAGGTGACTTGTCTTAGCAGTCTGGTTTTAGATGAGTCAGAATCAGTACGCAGACAGTTTGGTTGGACGAATATTTTCCAGTTACTGATCGCCGATAATTGGTCTGCAAAACCAGGGTCTTAAGTTCTCTCAATCTTTTTGTGGTTCGCAGGCTTCCCGACCCGTTTATACAGAATCATTGTACTCTTCCAAGGTACCTCCCTGGAAGTTCCCTTTTATGGGGAAGTAATAAATCACAGCTTGTTTAGAATCTTGGATAGTTTCCAGTGAAACATTTTGTAGCACGTACTGAAGACTTTTGACTGATAGCCCAAGTTCAAATCTTTGATTGGAAAGCCACTATGTGCAATACTCTTGTTGGTGCCAATAGGGACTTCTGCATACAAAGGGTTGACATGATCGGATCCAAGGTTTTGGTAAAGCAAGTGAAAAAGGACTGATTTAAGATCAGAGTCAGAAATATAGAGGCAGAATATAATAGGGGCTAATGTCTCTGGAATGAGATACTGGATGAGTTCTTTATATCTTCCCACATTTTCTATTTGCTACAGCATATGCTACCTCACAGAGATATGTATATCCAGATCCTGCAAAAGCAGCAAGGAGGAGGTTGTCTAGGACCATAACTCTGCACAAATAGCTTCAATTGTGATTCGTTTGTTTTTCATATTCCTGGATGATAATGCAGTTGCTGACGAGTCCGAAGCTTGACTGTAGATTAGTGTTAAAAGCAGTGAATTATACTCCTCTACAATATAAATTACAATAATTAAGAAGCCTTGTAATATCCTACAATTCTAACTCTGTCAGTACTGCACACAGAACTTGGAAACAGACTCATATTGAAAGAGTGACAAAGAGGAAATTCACTGCAAAGTAATTTCTAGAAGACACACAAACCTAATGTTTCCTGCATTTCTTAGGGTTTGTTTTGATTTGGGGTTTCTATTTGTTAAGTGCCCATATTCACAATAGTATAATTGTAAATTAGATTGCTAAATTCATTATGTAACAATAGAAATATTTAGAAGTAAAATTAGAGCTAGGAGGGAAATGTGAGAGTTTCCATCCTGTGAGAGTTTTTGAGGTTTCAAAAATTGTTCCTGTCCCAAACTGGGATGAAAAGTCAAAGACTTGACAATGGTCATATATTGTTAATCTGAAAAAAAAACCAGACGGGTTAATCAAAAAATCTTGTCTCAGTTTAGACAAGTGGCTCTCAAACTTTTGTACTGGTGACCCCTTTCACATAGCAAGCCTCTGAGTGTGACCCCCCCTTAAAAATTAAAAACACTTTATATATATTTAGCACTATTATAAATGCTAGAGGCAAAGTGGGGATTGATGTGGAGGTTGACGGCTCATGACACCCCATCATGTAATAACATCGTGACCCCCTGAGGGGTCCCCACCCCCAGTTTGAGAACCCCTGATTTAGACCTTTAAAAATGTTTAACCTTCTTTTAGTACAATGTAACTCATATTTTGAAACAAAAATGGGCTTAGAAGCAAAAATGAAGCCCAAACCTTTGCATTTTGAAAATGTCAGCAGGAGACATTTTGACAATTTCAATTATTTTGTCAAAAATTTTGCATCAGAAAATTCACTGACACCAACCTTTTCCCACAACCAGTTTTGATGAATCAGCATTTTGAGATAAACATTCCGTTGTAAAATTCCTGATGAGCACGAAGATATCTGCATATTGGAATGGTGGGCTTAATACCTGTGAAGGGACAAGTGTATGAATGGGCTGAAGGTGGGTGAGGCCATACAGGTGCCAGGTCTGCCTTCAGCATAATATCAAGTAATGATGACATCTTACAGCTCTCTTACCAGAGCATGGTATGCTCTAGCCATGTCAGTCCACACCTATAACATACACCATCCTCCCCCAGTCCACTGGGATGGCACAGAGCCCGCTACGCTATCAGGGCATTTCCCCATGAATCTTCAACTGCCTGTTTAGGGCAGACTTTTGAAAGACCCTTTTGTGCCACCGGAGAAGCGCAAATGAGTCTCAACAAGGATCAGGATACGGCCGTGCATTAGCTTTTCTTCTGTGTCATTTGTTTTAAAACAAAAGAACAAGAAATTTATGGCAAATCCTAATGAATTTATAAGAAAATGTAATTTGCATCCGGCTGCATTAATCCCTCAAGGATACACGTGCTGTTACTTGGGAAATGAAATCTTCCAACTGAGTGTGTCGTCATTCTATAACCATCTTTCTCTACTCCTCTTCCTCACCCCCATCCATGCATTCTTGCACCTCTCCTCACAATCTTACACGGCTCTTGCAATAACTTCCTGCTTTGCAGCACCTGAAGGCACATCTTCTACATGGATGCTTAAATCCCAGAGCAGGCCCAGCCTCAGTACTGCCGATGCCCCCAAAAGGGAGGAAACTAGACACTCTGGGGCTCTGAGAAGTGGGAATTCCTGGCTCCATCTTAAACCCGGATGAGTCCTTACCTACAAGATGGACACACATGCAGATCTAGCTTTGAGACATGGCATCTTCAAGGCAAGCAGATAAAAGCTGAAGTATTGACCCTGGCCAAAGGACTAGGTATTATTCCTATTATTCTAAATTCCAGAGAAGCTCAGTGTTTGGCACAAAGGATTGGGAGACTCAGGACTTTCACCCAGTGTAAATGGTCAAGCATGTGGACAAACCTGTGTAAAAAATCATGGATGTTTCCGTCACAAAATGCACCTTCTTTCCATTAGAACTGGGCCGAAGCCGCAAGATGTGACTCTTCCTCCTCCCTCAACCAAAATATTGGCTCTGAAATCGTGATGCAAAACCCATCTCTCGTTTGGGTGGGAAGAGATCAGCTTAAATTATTTCAGTGCACATGAGTAATGCACTGCGGTTTATTCTGTAAAACTAATGAAGGCTCAAGCAATAAGACTAGCCTACAGCATAGCTACTAAACCTTTGCTTGGAAAAGCGGGTGAGACTGCCAGTGAGGGCTATGGTGCAAAGATTAAGTTTGTAAAATAAGCCAAGTGAAAGCCGGCCAGGTTCTGCTTTCAGGGAGTACAGATTTGTAGCAATGGAGAGAAAACTTTTATGTACGTGTCAGATACAGTTACACCACGAGGTACTTAGGTAGGTAGGTAGGTAGAGGTAAGTAGATGTAGGGTGTGGGGGGCTGAGGGGGTGGTTCTTTGTGCAGTCACCACAGATCAGACACCAGCAGTCCTCAAAAAAAAAAATACAGGCCTATAGAGTTTGTTTTATACAAAGGAGAATTACCTCAGAAGAGCTGTAAGTAAGGCATCAAGTAAAGACGTGGGAAACATGGCAATGTCTCTCTGAATATTTTCCACATTTCAGAAAGGACAGTCGGATGAGAAATGAAGAACTAAAAATATAGACATACACATTTTTTAAACCACCAGTTTCGAAGTGAAACCTGCCAAGGGACAGCTCTAATTCATGTCTCTGGCCATCTAAGCAGAAGTTTCCTTTATACAATTTGCTAAACAGCATCATTACCATGGTAACTAATGTGCTGCATTGCTGCTTCTCTCTCACGTACTGTATGTTTTTTTGTTTTGAAGACACAGACACCATATTGACTGCATTAATACTGGTCTTTAAAACACTTGCTTTCCAGAGACAGCGCCAAATTCGTCCTTTATATGACTCGGCTGAATTCAGGTTAATGACACCAAGCATGATGCCGGCCCATGAAAAAGCAGCTGGAACAAACAAGAAAGACTGACTGCAAAATGGAGAAAGGAGGAATGGGAAGGGAAATGGGGGGACACAATAAAATGAGGAGGAATAAAGAGGGACCACAAAGTGGAAGGAAGAGAGAGGAGCAATGTTAAATTGGGGAAAGGCAAGATGAGCACAACAAAGATATTGAGTGAGAGAAATACAAAGTGAAGCCTAGAAGAAGAAGCAACACATAATGTGGAAAAACAAGATTAATGGATAGCTCCCCTGCAGCACTCAAGACACACCCAAGAGACATCAGGAAAAGGTTGCCATGTTGCAGTAAAAATACAGCAGGGATTAGGCCCTAGCATTAATTGACATCTCTTTCTTTGAAGTCAACTGCCCAACTGGCTGTATGGCTTCTGAACACACCCAATAAGTTTACTCAGAATGAATGTATCCTGATGAGCAGCTGTTGATATGCTACTTAATTTCTCAGTAGCCTGAGGCTTTATCTATTAGACAGTGAAGTTTGTGTCCTGGAGAATAATGAGTAACATTACATAAAAACACCTGTGCAGTAGCATATCCTTCTAGTATTCACTCATGCTTCCTTCCCCTGACATGGATTCTGAAGGCACCAGGAACAGATTATAAATTATTTACAAACATAAGGAAACAGTGAAGCACAGGGGAAGATACAGATAGAACGTATATACAGTCTGTTTACCATGAAGCAATTTCTAGCTGCATTTGGACTGAGACACTGTGATCTCCTGTTTCCCACAGGGAAATGTTTCCCACATTTCTCCTGTTCCCACAGGCTCTGAGTCCCACAAAACAGTAGCCTTCCCTTCCAAGGAGATGACTTACCGCTCCCCTCTGGATCTTATGCATGTTACTTCTTCAGTCAGAGAGGGTCCCTTGAGAGAAATACAGACTTCTTCCTGCCCTGAGGGGATTATCAAAGTTGGTCTTTCCATCAGTGACCGGCTCTTTTCTCCTGATCGAGAACTTGCTTGTCATGTAGTGATTTCCACTAACACAACATTTTTTACCAAGCTGCAAAGAGGTCATATATAGCATGAGAAGCACTGAAAAAGCTCTGCTTTATCCTGGGAGAAGCTAACTTGCAGGGAGAAGCTAACTTGTTTCTTTTTGTGAGCAAACCTAAATTTCCCATTTCCACAGAGATGAGGGAAAGATGGGCTATGGTGGATTCCCCCTTCCCTTCTCCATTGAAAGGCATCTTTGGAAGTTCTCCCTATATGACCTAGGGTAGAGGGAAAACAACCCACCCAGATCTTTTGATAGGATGGAGAAGAGTGAACCAATGCCCGTTCCTTGCTAGCTGAGTGCACCCAACATAAGCTAATCCGGGCAACCCCTTTTCAAATACCTTTTCCAAGCAATGATATTCAGGGTATTTTTCTCCAGGTATTTTTTTACATGTCTGGTATTCACCAGGAATTTTTGATTTGGCTCCTGTCTCTTCCACATACAGTGGGCCAAATCCAACCCAGCTACTGGCCCACTGACATCAAGAGTTATGTGATGGATGGCTGAAGCTGACCCTGCATGTAAGAGGTACCTAGAAGAGATAATAGTTACCTTATTACTTTAAGCAGGGCACTCCCTCTTTTGCTGGATTCTTTTTTGGGTGTGCAGGAAGGGGAATTGCTGGGCTAAATTAAAGCTATTTTAAAGCTGAATATGATATGCCACTGCATGCATCTGACGAAGTGGGTATTAGCCCACGAAAGCTTATGCTTCAATACTTTTGTTAGTCTTTAAGGTGCCACAGGACCCTTTGTCGTTTCTGCAAATCCAGACTAACACAGGTACCTCTCTGATTCTATGATAGTTAACACATTTGAAAAAAAGGTCATAGAAGTGTCTGCACTTGATTTGTAATGAGTAAATTGCATGGAAACCACCACAAAGCACAGAACTTATTAAGAAGTATATAGTCCCTTTGTCCAAGTTGTCTAAGTTTAAATCAAATGCACAACAACCAGATGTTTTTCACATCACTGTATTTCAAGACTTTACTGGAAGTGATCTCATCATACATGGTTAACGTAGATGTCCAACTGTGCATATTATTTATATCACTAAAACCGAGCTTCCAGCTTTAGGACACTGAACAGCAAACATAACTATTGTTTAAAGTGGATACAATTTATGCTAGGCCTGTCACTGGGATATGGAGATGACCAAAGTGCATGTAATAGGCTGACTCTGATGCATGTCAAAAGTGAGGAAATTATATCACTGGTAAACCTTTGAACATATTGTTAGGAAAGACTGAGCCACTGTTTCTGGGACACATTGAATGTAGCCAATCTAGTAAATCAAAGACTTCACGGGCCTCAAATAGGCAATTAACTACAACTGACATGAATAATTGCAGCAGGTTGGGAACAGGAGACAGACAGCGGCAGAAAAAAAAAAGATGCAGGTTTTTCCAAGAAAGTTAAAATCAAGACCATTTTGGGGGGAGCAGCATTTCAATAGGGAGACTTCGCTTTGCAGCTTTGAAAGTAAAATATTTACAGTTGAGTTAGGATTTGAATTTTAGATTAAGAAGTGTAACAGGACTGTGGCATAAGGCTCTTACATGAGGTGTCAAGGAAAAGGACAGTCTTTCATATCTTCACACTCCATGGTTTCTATTCTGTGTGCCCACTCAAGATGGATGTAACCTGAGGTACAGTTGATAGGGAAATACCTCGTATGCACTTTAACCTGTGAGTGGAACAAGTCAGTCACTAATTACCAGCAACAGTTTGATGAGGTTGGTCAGGGCTTGGTGGAGACTATATATTGTATCAGTTAATTATTAGTATATTCATTGCACATCACAGCAGCATTCAAGATTTTGAATCTGCATGAGCCTTTGAAGTCTGCAAATCGGAGCTAGAAGCTTCACAAGAACATTGTCTAAAGAGCATTCCTGACCTCTTTGTTTCTGTTCAGACTGGAAATGCCATGAGCGCAGCCTTCTGTGATACTAATTTCAGAACTTCTACAACTGATGCAAATATGCAGTGTGAGAGCGGTGTCTCATTTTGACTTACAAGTATGTGGAACATGGTTAATAGGCAGAGCTTGGAAGAGTAACTACTGCTTTTATTTCCCTGAATCAAGCCCTGGTCAGAACCAAGGACTAACCATGAGGCAGCAAAGAAGAAGTACAATGAAGAAAATAACTTTCCAATGTCTCAGATTGCTTCATTTCAGATTCGGTTGAGAAATGGATGAAATAGGGAATGGTTTTGTTTTATCCACGTCAATTCATCCATACGTAGTTAAGCAAAAGATCCATGGGGCAGGGACACGGCACATCCACTTATCCTGTGAGAAGGCTAATGCCACTATAGTTGTTAGCTTTGGGGTACATATTACTTGCCATCAGGTTTACGTAGGCCCAATCCAGCTGCTCTTGAAGACAATGGAATTGTGTCCTGGGTTTTGTTGGAAGAAGGAGCACCAATATATTAAAAGGGTCCAGTTTGTTCCTTAGAGGTGGGGCATCAATGCAATGACAACAATGGGAGCTGCGGGTACACATATGGGTGTAGAATGTGCCCCAGGAGTATTTGGTTTTCAGGTATTGCCAATTGAAAATTGGACTTGACACACTGCAGGTAATAAAAACTAGTTGCAATTCCTACTGGAAGTGGAGGAACTTTTAATAACCAGTGGACTTAATGTAAATTTTGCTAGCGACACAATTTGGCAGGTGACCGTAATAAGATTTAAGCTTCCCAGAGACGGATCACCAATCTAGAAATTGAGGAAGTATTTTATTCTTCACCCTCCCGCAAAGTTTCCAGTAAGGTTGCCATACAGCCTATATTACACACTGCCGTCTTCAGCAAACAGACCTGCTCAGTGACAGACAGAAGCAGATTTATACTGCAAATATTATTCATTTAGATCTACTGTTCTGTTCATTATGAAGCGAGCATCTAATCCAATTGGGCTGCAGCCAGCTGTAATATCGCTAGCCCTAAAAATAGCCACAATGTAGGGTTCCCATTTGTGGTGTATTATTGAAACATGAGATGTTCATAAGGATCAGCATTCATAAGTATTCTGATCATTTTCACAATCTTCATTACTTTCATACCATCTCATGTGTAGGAAAATGCTACAATTAGTAAAGGTTACAGATTTCAGACCTGGAACCATCCTGTCACTAATCTTAAGGAGCTAGTATTTGGCCAGGACACCATGAATACCCTCACTGTTGCAACAGTGCAAAATTATAGCGCTGCTTTTAAAGAATTTTGGAAATCCTCTAGGAACTTAAAACTTCATAACAGTGCACACTTGTAGATAAGCACCCCTCAGACAACCCACTGCTACACAACTAACAAGCCTTTGATTAACACCCTCTCCGCCAACATCCACCAGTCTGTAATCTAGTAAAATCACCTTTTGCTACTTATAACAGTATGTCTGGCTACAGAGAAACTAGTTTGCCCTTGTTAATACATATACAGTAAGCATAACATAGACAAAATTGGCTCCCACTGAAGTCAATGGCAAAAATCCTATTGACTTCAGTGAGATCATGACTTGGCCTTATGAAAATGTATTGAGACAGATTTTGCTCTCCGAAGTGGATCACTTTGGCTTTCCAGAATTCCTTCATGCTATTTTGCTATCCCTGACATAAGAAAAAATATTTTTGACTGGCTGTTTTAGAGGAATATTTGATCATGGGCAATTGATTTATAAGAATTATAAATAATCAAGTGGCTTTGGGACCCAATCATGCAAATGAGGATTATGTAAGTGCTGTACTGAATTCCTCCTGACTAGCTGGGCGTACAATGTGAAAATAATTTCAGAATGTTTTACTACAGGGGAAAAAGCTAAAATCAATTCATGAAGTTACTAAAAAGAGTGACTGCTACAAGATTGTTGGAAAAGAGACCTTAACTTGACCTATTGTAACAATGTATTTTGAGTTAAAAAACAACCATATAAAAGCAAAGCAAGGGAATAATATTCTCATTCCATGGCAAATTTTTGTCAGAGTCAAGCAATACATCAGAAAATATTTCATTTGCGATTAGTGAGACTAAAAACTCACCACAGTGAAAGCAAAAGGAATCTCTCATAATTTCCTGGCCACTCGATAAAATGTTATCTAACTCTGATAGCTAAGAACAATTTACTAGAACATTATTGGGTTTTTCTAACATTTCCAGCATGTTTCTCTTGGAAAGCAATTGTTGATTAAAAAAAATGAACAAGTGCATACGACATGCAAAAGATACTTTATACTTAGTCCTATCATTTCTCTGCCAGCTTGCCTTTATATATTTTAGACTGTCTAAAATATATAAGTCTCATATTACTTATATTTTGTGGGCAGAAGTTTCTATTGGGGAGGAGGAGGGAATGATAAGAATATTATTGTATCTCAAACAAAACAGGAATAATTGTTCTGATGAGAACATTACATTTGTATCCATTTTTAATAGCTAAAGACAACAGTAAGCCCTTTGCTCTCTAAACAAAACTTTTCAAAAGAATGCAAACAATTGAGAGGGATAAAGGTAAACTTTCAATTAAGAAAGTTCAGATACAAACAAAAAGCTATTGCTCCCTCTGCTGCGGGTACTGCAAATATGCAGAGGAGTTATAGCAGTGACATGAAGATATTACCTCAACCATCTTGTCTCTGTGCTGAAAACAGCTATTTAAGGCTGGTCTTCACTGGGGGTGGGGATCGACTGCAGATACACAACTTCAGCTATGTGAATCACATAGCTGAAGTCTGCGTATCTGCAGCCGATTTACCTGTCGTCCTGACAGTGGCGGCAGTCGGCGGCGCGCTCCTCCATCGACTCCAGCTTACGCCTCGGGTCAAGCTGGAGTTACGGAGTCAACGGGGGCAGTGCTGGCGATCGATTTCTCGCGTCTTTACAAGATGCAAGAAATCGATCACTAAGAGATCGACAGCTACTCGCGGTAGTGAAGACGAACCCAAGAAAAATTATTTTCTGACAATGTGGCTTATGCTTTAATGTACTTTACATTTCCAATATAGATGAAAACTTAACATATACTTAAATTATTAGAAAGTTTCCCAGTGATAAATTACATCAGTAATATATTTTAAAAGTAGTTTTGCATATCTCATATTTGAAATCTGAAGGTTGACCAAGACAAATATATCCACTGTAATTGCGAGCAATGTAACATATTGGTTTTCTGAAATCACTTATCTAGTTACAGTTACTGTAAAAATGCCGTTTTTCAATTTGACCAAGAGCATGTTGTTGTTTTTACAAGCTTCACAACAGCAAGACATTTTTAACTTATTTAAATTGTCCATTTAAGGGACTCAGGCCTCCAGTCCTCGACGTTAACAGCGCTATTGAGATGAGATTGCAGCATGAAGCCTTAAAAATTCCTGGAATTTGATCTGTCTGATGTTTGCAGACGGCAATTTAACTGTCCCATTCATCTCCCTCTGAAACTGAAGGAGGACAGATGAAATATTTAAAAGCACCTAAATGACTTCAGAGCCTCAGATTTTCAACAGTATTTAGGCACTAAGGATGCAAATTGGTGCCTAGCAGAGGCGATCTGTGCGGGAGGGTTGCCAACTTTGATTGGACAAATTCCTGGCGATTTCATCACATGACATAATCTTTCTTAAAATTAATCTTTAATTCCTGAGGACTCCAGGACAATCCTGGAAGGTTGGCAACCCTAGTGGGAGCGGGGGGGGGGGGCCATGTGCCGCTTGGCTTGTACTGAGCATGCTCGCACAGACAGAGCATGCTCAGTAACAGATCTGAAGCCAACTGCCCTTGCTCTGCCTCCCCACTATTGGCAGGCACAGGTAGAGTCTCTGTTGCCTAGTGAGACTTTCAAAAGTGCCTAAAAGTTTAAGTGCCTAACTTGATTTCAGGGACATAATGGCATTAAGGTGTCATATAGATGTCAGCTGAGAGTACAGTTCTGAGGCTAGTTAGCAAACCTGGCCGTTCCAGGAGCTCATTATTATTTGAGGCATTACTGCCCCTTCTCCACCTCTTGGATCTTTAGTCATGATGCAGCAGAGCTATTTAAGGACGTGTTTTCAGTCAGGTAGCCATTACATTTATAAAGCTATTTTCCTTAAAGCAACAAGATACAACTTCCTTTAAAATACTAGCGGCAAGCAGGACCGTAAGCTAAAAGCTAATCAGTCTTGTTGATTGGTATCTCAGTGCCAGCCCTCAGGGCCTCCATTTCCTGTGGCACATGGACAGTGATGGTGAATCAAGCTTCCTGGGAAAGGAAGATCAGAAAGGGCAGGTTCCTTCTCACTCTCCATTGCGAAATCGTGGAAGCAAACAGAAGGGCCACGGCCCTGAGACACCACAGTGCCAGTCATGATTTCATTACTGTCAGGCCCTACTGTAGTGATGGACAGTTTATAATCCTTTCACTATCAGCATTTGGCACATAGCTACTGTGCAACTTTCAACGTTGTTCTGAACCCTGCTTCACAAGTAGAGATAGTCCAAAACCAGAATGTATCTAACAGGCCCTCCTGAACTCCTTCAGCACTGTGGGTCTGAGTAAAATGAGTCTTGTAAACATCCAACAGTGGTTTAGATGGAACATGTTAATTGTTGAAGTTTGCAAAACTTCCCTGATTTCACACTAGAGATGGACCAAATAAGAACCAAGCATCCATCACAAGAGAGATGTTCATTTTTGCTTTTGGGCTGTGCGATTTTCATCTAGATAACCCAGGACAATTGGGAATTTCCTATTAGAGCTGTGGGAGCCTGGAAAAGGCTAGCTGGTGACTTGTTGTTATTCTTTAAGAAACAAAGAAAAGACTTTGATGCTAATCAGCCTAGGGGGATTTTAATTAAGCTCACTGGAGAACATAAATATTTGGTTAAATTTCCCAGTAAGAAATGATACTATTTTAAGCTAGTCTATGAGAAGCCATACAAGCCAATTATCAACAATCCAGGAATAAATACAAAGAAAAAGAATGAACTGTCGTTCCAAAGAAGCAACATGGGGCAAGAGAAGCTCACTGATGAGTCTGCCCTTTAACTGCAGAGCATCATAATTATACAGGAAGACTGTGTTTGGCCACTTGCTGGTTGCTGATATTATTAGAATCAGAGTTTGAAATATTGCCATGCAAGAGTGTCATCGTAACCCATTCGGAGAGAAACCCAGCAAGATTCTCTACACAAATTTAACTATCTTCTCTATGCAGAGGCCTCACAGACCTACCTCTGCTCCGGACCGCTCGCCTTCTGTCCAAACTAAAATCTCAGCCTGCCACCCTGACATCTCCTTGTGGATGTCCTGCCATTAGCTTACAGTCAACATGGCCAAAACAGATGTCCTCATCTTTGCCCCCACTCAGTCTTTCCTCCCCTGTTGATCACAGTAGACAACCACTCTCCTTCCTGTCACTGATGCCTGTAACCTGGGCATCACCTTTGACTTGACTCTCACATCCAAGCTGTATCTAAATCTTGCTGATTCTTTCGGCATAACATCTCCAAGTTATGGCTTTTCCTCTGCTTTCACTCAGCTAAAATACTTGTCCAGAGTCTCATCATACCACATCTCAATTACTGTAGCATCCTCTTTCCTGGCCTTCACAAATCCCATTGCGCCCCTGTCAAGGCATTCAAAATGCTATTGCAAAGATAATTTCCTAGATTGTCTCTTTGACCAATTCACCCCTCCACTACTTCTCTTTTCTTCATTGCATCAAACTACTTCTCTTTACTTTCAAGACCTTCATGGCCTATCCCCACCTATTGTCTGTCATCTGCTATCAAGATGTCAGCTCCTATCTCCACTTTGCCAGTAATGCCAGCCTCCATTGCCTATTTGTTTCTCAAACAAGCACCTTTTTTCTTTCTCCCACAAGACCCATTTCAGATAAGCTCCTCAAATGTCCACAAAGCCATTTCATTGTCCTCCTTCAAATCACTCATTAAAACTCCCTTTTGCTGTGATGTCTAAAACAAAAGTACTTTGGCAAAGGTTAGGCAGCTGGTGTCACTGCCCATCATGTTGACCAATGCTGTCTCATTGTTATTTTGTACTCCCCCATTAATCCATCAGCATCTTCTCCTTAGAGCAGTGTTGTATTAATGTAGGTGTCCCAACAGGTCCATGGTCCACTGCCTAGTGGTTGTAATTCCCAGTGGCCATCCCACCTAGTGGTTGCAGTAGGAGAAGTAGGGGAACGCAGGCTCTCCTGCTCCACTGGGTTCTGACCCAACGCCCTGTGAGGCCTGTCCAGCATCTTCCACCTTGGGGTGCCTCAAGTCAGCCTCCCTGGGTCACTTCCTATCTCCCTCTTTCCTACAGCATGCTACAGTTGATCCCTGTAAGCGCTATCTCTAGGGTTGCTTTCCTGGCTCTGGCTCACAAGGACTGCCACTCACCCAAGTTCCTTCTCCTGGCCTGGATCTAGCTACATCCTCCTCCAGAGTTCCCAGATCAAGTTTTTCTCCCTGCTCTATCCACTTCCAACTGAGCCAGTTGGCTCCCTTTTAAACTCTGCCTCCAGTTGGAGCATGCTCAACAAGGGCAGAGGAACGGAGCCTCCTGAGCCCAGAACTGCTCTTTAACTCTTTGCTGTCCTTCCCCGTCTCTCGTCTTTCAGTCAGCCAGCACCATGGTTCATTAGCTTTTCCCCCAAACCCTCTTTCTGAGGACCCCAAAAAGGGAGGAATGGCCCATCCACTCATGATTTATCCACCAGGTAGGCCTAATATCCAACAACAATTGTGGTTCGCTGATTCCTGATCCCACACTTCTCTTGTTTACCAGGCATGATTACACAGTCCTTGAGTTATAGCAGTAGCAATTTTTGTGTGGACCAATTCATTCTGTCTCCTTTTTGTACCTTTTCCCGCCAACGTGTATGAGGACGCTCTATGAACTTTCACTCACTTTTCACAGCTGAGCTCACAATCTGGGTAAACTCGTAGGCCCATTTATTACAACAGCGGGGACCATCTTTTTGTTCCATGTCTGTACAGCACCCAGCACGAAGGGATCCTCCTGCAGGGCTGGGATTCCTAGGCACCACTACAATGCAAAGAAAGAATAAATCATCACCCTCACCACCATGAGGAAGAATACCGAGGACACTAGTGTCTATTTCTTCTCTGCCAATTGAACAATTGACACCATGCATGGCTTCTTAATCAAACCTTCCATTGTGCCCGTTCTCTGATGCTATTTGATTCATGGTCAGAGGATACCTTTTACTATGATGCCTTGTACTGAACTGACATCCATGCTACTTACATCCATTCATGTCTGAAGCAGCTATATGTATATTCTTCCCAGCAGCAGCAGTATTTCCTTGCTGACATCTTTTATTCTTTATGTCAGTTGTCCCCCTCTCTCTTTATTCAGATTTCAGGCCCAATCCTCTTCAATTAGACTTCTTTCTGCATTGGGGTCCAGAAGCAGGAAAACATCTGTATTCAGGAAGATGCCCTTAACTCCCTGCTTAACTTTCCTGAATCAGGGCCTCAGATGGCACCATCGATGTCACTTTGTAGCATTTTCACAAACACTAAAAATTCCGGATATACAATAGCTTAAATACTTAGCAGTAGCTTAGACAGTGATTTATAATTATGTAGCTTCCTTTCAGAAACCAGCCAAGAGGCCATTTCTATGCACAAAAATAAATACTAGCAGGAAGCTGTATTCTGCTTTAGAAGAACTTACCAGCACGAAGGTAGCACTTCTAAATTTTATCTGCCTACCTATGTACTTACTCTTCAGCAAAACTGCCCTTAACTGGATTCTGCAGCACTCTGAAAATAATGTGATAGCTTCTTCTAAAATTAAAAATGCAGGTCTTATTAAATATGAATAATCATTAGTTGAGTAGCTATATTATGAATTTTTACATTTGGTTGGACCCTGTTCTCACGTGTTTAATTCCCGGTATACTGCAGATGTCTGCATTGACAATGAATTTTAGATGTTAATCGTGGTGGGGTGGCAACAGGGGTTGGGGCTGCTGGCTAAATGAGGTCTGAAGCTTTGGGCCCAAGGAGGCCTGGGAGAGAAGTTTAGAATTTTGAGCAAGGCTGACAATTAAAATGATCAGCACAGGGAGATGAATGGGCCAGTTAATGCTTCTCAGAGCTCTTGTTTCAGGCTGTCTGCAGACTGTAGCAGACAATACTGCATCGCTTAGGCTCAGCTTGCATTTGCAAACCTCTGAGGAGTAGAAACATTTTTTTCTCCACAAAAGCTAGGAGTCTGGAGCACAGTTCTGCAGGAATTCCATGGCCTTGAAACTGCAGAATTCACGGGGTCTCATCAATGATCCACATGCTGCATGGCAGAGAGTGAAGTACAGAAAATGGGATGGATGGGCCAGTAAGAGAAGAAAGGCAAGTAGGCACTACATTACTTCCACCATTACCTGCAGACATCCTACTGTAGCAATAGATGGTCAGCTCCTCATGTCTGATAATGAGCATATAGCCTGCAGAAAAGAAGTGACACATTCTAAAACATGCAGCTAATAGCTGCCAGTCTGCACCATTCAAACTCCACCTGACAGCTTGTGCATGAGAAGCCAGGGATAGGAGAAATTATGCTCATACGGCAGAGGAGCAGTCAGACAGTGTCCAGCACTGGACACAGACGGTACAAGTGGCCAGATGTGCATGAAGCTATTCTGAGCCTAGTAGATAGCACACTGGACTGGAGCTCAGAAGACCTGGGTTCTATTTGCATCTCTGCCACTGGCCTGCGAGTGATATTGGGGAAGTCATGTCACCGTGCCTCAGTTTCCCCACCTGTAAAATAGGAATAATAATGCTGATCTTCTTTTAACATGCTAGGAGATTTACTGATGAATACTGTATATAAGAGGTAGGCATTTTTATGTCTTGAAATTGACAGGATTTGCATTATGATTCACTTAACCAGAGCTCAAGTAGGGTAGCGAAGATATAAACTGAGGAATCAGGAACTCAGTACATGCATGCATTGCAGCCAGCCAGCCATATACAGAAGACATGAAGAAGGGGGAGTGGAATTAAATATGAAGACTCTCAGCCAGTCAGTTAAAACAGAATCCAAAAAAGCTAAGGAGGAAGCTGCTGTAGTTTAGCCCAGAAGGAAGCGCTGTATTTCCATCCTCTCTCCTGCAGAGGGCAGTGCTACACAGTCCTTTTCACTCTCTACCTGAGGAACTGTCTAAATTGTGTGATTTAGCACCACAAAGAATCCTAGACCAAAAACACACAAACATCTCACTGACTTTGCAGCAGGGGTAATACTGCCCTTTCCAGATCCTGGTGTTTCTCAGGAGTCTGATGAAAGGATTTAACTGACCCCAGCCACAGTTTCAGTGACGTCCTCTCTCATTCCCTGCAAAGGTTGGCTAAACCGCAGCTTCAGAAATGCCACCGCCGGCTGTGCTTATTTAGGATGCCCATGGGCTTCTCCAGAAGCCTCTCCGGGATATTAATGTAAAGCATCGGTTGCTTGATTGGTTGTTACATATACAATTTTGATATTTGGTTGGTTTGTTTTGCAGAACTATTACAGAATTCCATTCACAAGGGCTCAGCTGTGAGCTGCCTAAATCTATCTTAAGACATACGGGAGGAAGGGGGTATAAGAGCATAGAATCATAGACTATTGGGGTTGGAAGAGACCTCAGGAGGTTATCTAGTCCAATCCCTTGCTGATGTCATAATTTGAAATAACTGATTTCCAGTTGGGTTAATTTACAGTTGGGTTAATGATCTATTAACCAGAGTTACAACACAACCAAAAACTGTAGCCTAGACAAATTCTTAAACTAGGTCTTCACTGAAGGGGAAAAAAGATATGTTTTTGTATAGAGATAACTATCTCCTAGTAAACTTCTAGTGCAAGATTAGGTAGTTTTTATCTCAATGAAACTCCACCTGGGATTGATTTCTACTGCCTACATCCAGGTAAAACTACCTATGCTTTGGCAGCTTTAGGAGTTTATGATGAGATAGCTATTACTGTGAAAAAACACACATTTCTTGCAATGAAGACATATCTTCAGTGGCATTTTTCCCATGGATACGCAAAAGAAATGTCCCCTATCCTACCCTGCCTCCTTTTCCAGCCATACCTCTGTTCTAAGCCTTAGGTGATTTGTGGAAATGGGCTCCTTTTGCAAAACAAATGATTCACAAAAAAATGGAACTGAGACTACTGAAGAACTTGTACTCTTTCTTGGACTAAGAGACACACACAACCTGCAGCGTGCACCAACACTTCTATACACCATGGAATTTAACATCTCGAGTTCAGACCATGCAGAAGGATCAAGAATATTGATTTGGTGCCAGAATATTATTTTGCGTACACCAGCGTAAAGCCAAATGTTACACCACTAAGGTCAACGGTACACCTGACCGCCATCAAAAATGTAAGCCAGGTGCCTGCACTTCTGAAAATCTGGTTCAACAACAGTAATCAGAAACCACTTTAAAAATTTCCCTTCCAGGGCTGACTGCTTATTGTGTGTAGCTGATCCCCAAACTCACCTTTCATTTAAGAGGGTCCTCAATTTGGTAGATGCTTTCAGAATTCAGAAGATCTATGAAAATTAGCATTCAGACCCTTCTAACATGCTTTAGAGCCCATTTTTCTGTTTTTCCTTTCCTTTGGTTTCCTCCAAGCCACCCCACATTAGAGAAGGACTTAATATTTTGTTATATTGTGCTAAGTGAAGAATGGAAAGTCAATGGGAATTAGGTACCTAATAGTCTTTTGTAAATGCCACTTGGCCCCTATCTCTATCTTTAGGTGCCCCCTGCCCCCAACCCATGCCTCAGTTTCACATGTGTAAAATGGTGATAATGATATTCCCCTCTCTGATAGCAGTGTGTGGGAGGAATAACATAAATATATATTGTGTGGAGTGCTGCGATACCACAGGATAAAATATTCAGGCTTCTGGGCTTTATATCTTGTTGGTATCTCCAGCCTTCCACACACCCTTACTTCCTGGTTCTTAAAGTACAGACGTTAACAAGGTCTAAACTTGCTTTTGTATCAGTCTGCCCATCACGCCCACCATAAATTCAACATGCCAAAAGCTATTGCTCCAACTCTTTCTGCTGCTAGCCGCTCAGCAATGGAAAACCAGCCGTGGTTGGGGCTCAGAGCAAATGGGAATGCCAAGCATTAATAAAAAAATTCACTTGGGTGTTCACAGTAGGTAAATTTGTACTGATAGCTACTTTGCTAATTCATGTGAGACAAATGATAAGAGAAGGTACAGAACATGAACTAGGAAGAGATTGTTTCCTTGAGCAGGAAAGTCAAGATGACAGCTAATGACCATTCATCTCTTAGCTTTGTCCAAGAGGATATTGTACCGCAAATATAGCAAGTTTAACCCATTAAACTATTTTCATAAAGAGTCTGAATAAAATTAGCTGAAAAGTAAAGGGGCAAATCTTGAAGTCCATACTTAGCAATTATTCCCACTGAACTCCGTTTTCCCTCAGTAAAGAAAGCAGGATTTAATGACAGGGATAGAGTCATATGTGTTAACCTAGATTTCCAGGGACCTCTTCACAGCCAGTTTATCAGTATCTAGGAAACAAAAGAAACAAGCTTTCAAAGGCCCATTCACCTAAATTCATCTGTGGCAGAGCAATGTTTTATTTTCACCCAGAGCTGAATTATTTACTGTGCATGAGTTTGTTGAGCATTATGAAAAATTTGTCTTTGGAGATCTCTTTGGTAGAAATCCCAACGTGCTGATATGTTTTGTATTTGAAGAGTGCATGCTGGCTTGCCATTTTCCTGTCCTAATTTAACTCAACATAAGATGGTCTCCTTTGTAGTGGATCAAAAATGTATGAATCTGGATTGCTGGAAAGCCAGAATGGCCTTCAGTGGTATTCATAATTAGCAGGATCAGAAAAAAGTCCAGTGCTTTCTTGTGAACACAGACTTGTGGTGAAATATACGGAATGATTTCACACCATTTTTTTTTTTTTTTTTTTTTTGCTGCCTTTGTTTCAACTGGTAAGTCTATAACAAAATCAGAAGCTGCCTGGATGAACTTACACTGACCCAAATAATCTTGCTTTAACTTAATTGAGTTATGGATGAAAAGCACTGTATAACAGCTTGTTACTAGTTTTTGTTATTATTATTATTCTTATTAAAACTGTATTTTAGCTGCAAAATCTGCACACATCTATTTTTGTAAAATGCTATAGTAAAATCGATTTTTTATTTAATCTGTACATAATGACTGTGGAATGTGAAATCAGTAAACAAAAATTAAGAGTCAATCAACATTCTCAGCAAAATGGAGTTATTTCCAGAGGGATAGTCTCCAAGAGGGTTTTCAATAGGAATGTGAAGTCTGGAAACTTTTGGATTATTCTAGTCTCTGTTTCCCATTTAACAGGTATACATTAAGAAAATGGAACTAAAGAGAACCAAACAATGTTCGTGTTTGGTAAATTTGTTGCTGTTCATTATTGATCAATTTAACTTATTAATATCTCTAAAATGCAAATGTTTTTAAATACAATAATTTTGAAAATATCTGAAATATCTTGTGAGACTAGTGTTTAACAAACAGAGCCCTGTCCTCTGTTGGATTGAAAATTACTTTTTTAAAAACAGCTCTGAAATGTATATGCACATTTTAGGGGAAGTTTTGGGAAAACTTTTTAGCAGTTTTTTAACAAACAAGTTTCCAGTGGGCAATAATTTTATCCTACGTGTTCTAAATAGAACAAAACCTTACAAATGATAATGCTATTTTAGGTGTTTTACCCCCTCATTCATTAGCTGCACAGCTGATTATTAAGTCTTCTTTTATGCTTTTCTCTCCTAACTATCTTTTCTTTGCCTGCTGTTCATGGTTGGAAGGAGGAAGAAAATTCCCTGTGTAAATGTTAACATTATTGAGCATGGTGTAAGCAAGGTTCTGAAATTCACATGAGTGAATGAGCTGTTGCTGCTGCTTGGTGGGAAAGGCTGGGTTAGCAGGGCAGCTATATTTGTGATTACAAAGCAAAGGCTGTGAGTTCACAAAGAGATACCAGCTAACTCACCAATCTAGCAATGTCCAGACTGGCCCCTTACACCTCTGCAGGTCCTTTTGGGACTGGAGTCTGCATGAGCTCTGAACTGGCAGAGACTGGGATCCAAATATGGAGGATGTGGAGGGTTTTGCTATGTGCTTCTCAATGAAAGATTTGAAATATGGCTCAGGCAAATTGTCCCAGAAGCAGCCTGGAACAAGCAGTTTCCTCATGACTCTCAACCTGACCTCCTACTCACTGCCCAGTGCAGTTCACTCCATTCCTTAATGATATTATTTAGGAGAGTTGGGGAGCACCTAAACTAGATATTTGTAAAAAAATAGCACACAGCCATTTAGTATGCTAAGTAGTAATTTTTCAAGAGTTTAAAAGTTTCTCATTGTTGAATGGTACCAGCCCAAAAAGAAAAAGAAAAAAAACGAAGTGGTTCACCCTCACCCCAGATCCATCACACATCATACTGAGACTTCTTTTCTTTTTTTTTTAAAAGAGTGGGGCACATACTCTTACAATTTTCATATACAAAGAGCTAAATGCACATTTTCAAACACACCCACACACATACTTCCCCTGCCTCCAACCGCTCGAGACCCCCCTCCACATCTCCCATTGCTCTCCAGACCTTCCCATAGTCCTCTGCTTCCCACTTTTCCAGACCCCACCCCCCACTTTCCTCCCCTGCCTCCAACTGCTCCTGAAATCCCCCCACCCCTCCTCTGCTTCCCACTGCTCCAGACCTTCCCATATCTCCTCTGCCTCCCACCACACCAAACCCAGCTCCACACCTCCCCTGCCTCACACCCTCCAGACCCCCCCATGCCTCCCCACTACTCTAGACCTTCCCATACCTCTGCATCCCACTTATCCAGACCCCACCTGCCACATTTCTCCATCTCCAACTGCTCCAGAAACTCGTCCTCCATCCCCTGCACCTTCCTTGCCTCCCATTGCTCCAGACCACCCCTACCTCCCCTGACTCTTGCTGCTCCAGACCCCTCCCCTGCCACATCTCCCCCTCCTCTCTCTGTTCTAGACTTCCTCCCACACTCTTCCCCTACCTCTGATTGTTCCAGATCCACCTCCCCCCACACACATTTATGGTTGCGTTGGAGAAAAACTCTAAGAATATTATTGTACATAATATTGTCTCTCAAACTAAACAGGAAAGATTGTTCCCACATGTACATTATATTCTTATCAAGTTTTTAATAGCAAGAGACAACTGTAATCCCTTCTGCTTTCTAAAGAAAATGTAAAAGAATGAAAACAATTGAGTTATTGTATCAGTAAAGAACGATTGCATACAAACAAAAACTAATGCTCCCTCTGCTGGCCCATACTGCAAATAGTTACTGTATTTAGATTCCTGGCTAGCAAAATCCATAGTCTCCCCAGAAAATAATTTTCTTTAGATGTGTTTTTCACTTTAATATAGGATACCTTTACAGTGTGGATGAAAACTTAACATATACTTAAAAGATTAGAAAGCTTCCCAATTGCAGATGAAATCAACAATATTTAAAAAGTAATGTTGCATATTTCATAAAACTGACCAATCAAATATAATTGGGAGCGGTGTAACAGATAGTAACTATAATCTATTACAGAAAAAATAGAGATACAAAAGGGGATGAGGTAATTTTTTTTTTATTGAAAGCTTTTCCAATAAAAGATATTAACTCACCTGCCTTCTTTCTCTGTCCTGGGACGTAGGCAGCTACAACATTGCAAACAAAAAATATAGAAAAAATACTTACAAAATATCTGTTTTAAATTTGACCAAGAAAATGTTATTTTTCCAAGTTTCAAAACACTAAGACATTTTAATATATTATTTAAATTTCACACATTTAGAAGACTCAGTTCTACAGTCCTTGATGTTGATGGTTATATTTAAACTCTAGGTTTTGTCTACACCAACAGCGCTGCAATTGCACGGGTGTGATGCTCCCTAAGCTGACAGGAGAGCTTCTCCCATTGGCGTAGGTACTCCACATCCCCGAGAGGCAGTGCCTATTTTGACGGGAGATAGAGTACCTCTGTGAGCTTTAAACTATGGGGCTGAAGAGCAAGCCTGGCCCAATTTCACCAAGTAGCTGTGGCTCCTGTCCTGTCCCACAGGACAGGGCCCAGGTCCCTGATCCAGGCAATGCGACCCCATTCACCATGTTCCAGCGCCACTCACTCAGATTTGGCCTGGTGCTTCTCCATCATGATTGAAAGGCGGATAGGCCAGGCCTGAATGGTGCTTCAACCCCAAGTGCCAGGCTGCAATGCCCACAGTGGGGAGCCAGGTCCAGTCGTTGCTGGGTGAGTGCATGGTGGGCTCACTCTCCACCAATGACCCATCGCCCCCCTCGCTTCCAAAATCTGACCCGGCCACTGTATCAAATTGTTTAATTTAAAAACAAAATATCCCACAGACTTCACAGCAGGCATCATACTGCCCTTTCCAGATCCTGGTGTGTTTCTCAGGAATCCAATGAAAGGACTTGACTATTTCCAGCCAGGTTTTCCCAGACATCATCTCCAATCTCTGAAGGAGATGAAACAACATGGCACCCTAAACCAGGTCTCTTTAAATTGACTAGAGGTATGAACTCCACCTCCAGGTTTGCATATTGGGGATGCACTTGGGGCTTTTTGCTTGTCCACCAGCCTCTTCAGAATATTAACTGAAACTGGGGCTAAGCAGCAGCTCTGCAAAAAGGAGCTGGGGATTACAGTGGACAAGAAGCTGGATATGAGTCAGCAGGGTCCCCTTGTTGCCAAGAAGGCTAATGGCATATTGGGCTGAATTAGTAGGAGCATTGCCAGCAGATCGAGGGAAGTGATTATTCCCCTCTACTCAGCACTGGTGAGGCCACATTTAGACTTGTGTCCAGTTTTGGGGCTCCCACTATGGAAAGGATGTGGACTAATTGCTATGTTCCAGGAAGACATTTTAATGTTAAAAAAATGGTTTCCTTGTGAACACAAGTTTGAAAAGCTAATTCATCTTTCTGTAAAGGCGTGAGACATTTAGCTGGACAGAAAGGAGGCTGTTTTGTCAGCCTTTTGATCACTGGAGTACAATGGAAACCATCTCTCAGGATGATCGTTTCAGTGTTTTACTACTGGTTAGCAATCAGCTGAAATGACCTGTTTGATCTATGCTTTGTAATCAGCTTTTACCTTTTTTTGATTAAAGAGAAGAGACAAAAATCATGAAATACTGTTGACACATTCTATAACAGGCAGCTTTTATGACTAACTCACTCCTCTCTTTTTGTCTGCTCACTCCAACCTGTAGAAAGCTAATGAAATAAACTGATAGAGCCAATGAGCAAAGAAAGAACATGAGAATTGACATAAATGATCAATAAGTGGTCCATCTACCCTGGTAGCTTTGTCTGACAGTGGCAAGTACCAAATACACCAGAGGAAGATCCAAGACCTTTATAATAGACCATTATGAAATTCCATGACTGGGGGAATACAAACCTGTGGTTTCAAGAAATCCGGATATTTCCAAATCTGATACTTAGACTGCTAAACAATCCTCTCTGTCTTCATTATTGAAATTCACAAGTATCCATCACAAAACAGGATAGATTTGATTCAGTTTTAATCTGTAGCAGTTTAGATGTTTTAAACTGGTTTAAGGGTGTCTTCATTTGTATCTTTCCCTAAAAAGAAATAAAAAGACACTTAATAGATGGGATATTTGTTTTATATACTAATTAACAGACTAACAGAACTAAAAGCACAGCAGCAACATTCATATTCATGTATTTGGGTTCCTAAAAAGCTCAAAAGATGAAAAGATGGATACATTTGTCTGCATGTGTTATTTAGGCTGAAAAGTCATCCTGGCAGGCATTTTGTCAATAAAGCAAGTTATTAAAGCTATTTACGTGATCCACCCTGGCTGTGTGATCTACTACTTCATGATAGATTTTGAGTCAGTCACATTTCCTTTGTGAGAACACAGCGTGGGTGGAGTTCTTGGAGATTGCTTTTGCTGGGTTTGAGGAGTTCTGGAGATTTAATAAATCTGTTATCTAATTTTATTTTAATTTGTTTGTACATTTTTATATTTGCAAGCTAGCTGATGTCTGCTTTTTGTTGCTTATTCATTACAATTCTATGCTTCCTATCAGTTAATTAGTTCTTAAACTGACATGTATTGTTTCTTAGACCTAATTATTTCTTTTCTTTAATAGTTTCTTTCATTTTCCCGGATTACAGAGGCAGCCTTTACATGTACATAATCTACACTGGCTTGACTCTGAAGTGAAACTGAGCCATTAAAGCTCTTCTACTCATTTGCTGGCTCTCAAATACCCAATGTGCAGCTTCCACCACCCTTTCTATTCACTGCTGAATTTAACTGCCAGGGTTCTGACTACCTGGAAGGATCAAGAGACACTTTGGTGCCAGATTCTTATTTCACGTACACTAGTGTGAAGCCAGTGTTACTCCATTAAAGTCAATGGGACACCTGCCAGCTACCAAATATGTAAGCCAGGTTCTGTGCTTTTGAAAATCCAGTCCAAAAATGTATGAAAATAGACAGACACCTCCTAAGAAATTTCCCTTTCTGTGCTAACTTCTTACTGCATGTAGCTGATTCTCCCTCCCCACACTCTTCCCATCCCACCTATCCCTGAAGAAAATCCTAAAATTGATGCACACATTCAGATACAGAAATACTGTGAAAAATTATACCCTTGGACTATGTGATAAGGGCCCGTTTTTCTGTTTTTCCATTCATTTGGTTTTCTTCCACTCACCCCATATCACAAATGGTCTTAGTCATTTACTATATAGTGCTAACCACAAAAGATCCAGAAAACACTTGTCAGAGAGGAAACAGTGGTAACCATGCACCTCTTTGAACCTGTCAGGATGAAGAAATAAACGGAATGGATATAGAGCCCTGGTTACATTCTGAATTGGTTACCTTTAGAACAGCTGAAGTACACTGTCTATGCTGTTTGGAATCAGACACATTGTAATTTCACTCACTGCTATAAATTGGCTCGGGCTGTACCTTTATCTAGGTCACTAACTCCCCTTCAGATGTCATTTGCCTACACTGTTTAATATATTACTAAGTCAATTCTGGTTCCTGAAGAAAGATGACCAGGAGAAATCTTTATTCCTAGTAAAAGATGAATATGATGGAAGGCACTTTAGAGATACTCAGTGTGTCTAGTCCCTGATTAACTTCTTTGTTCTTACCAGATAGGATACCAGGGGAAATGGTGAAATGAGGATAGCTGGTCAGATAGATCACCTCAGTACACGTCCTCCTCAGCTTCAGGTAATGGTGATAACTTCTATAAGGTAGGAAGAAGGAAGGGTCTTATGGATAAGGTACTGGACTGGGACTCTAGCAATCTGAGTCTTGTTCCTAGCTCTGCTACAGACTTTTCGGGGACACTTTGGGCAAATCCCTTAATCTCTCTGGGGCAGATTTACCAAGAGATTTCAGTGCCTAAAAAGGCACGTAGTGCTAGATCCACAAATGGATTTAAGTGCCCAACGGCCACTTTAGCTATCCAAATCCAAAATCCACATTCTTGAAACCCCTGCCCAGCTGCTACCTCCCCTGTAAGCACCTAAAGTCCCTCACGCCTACATTTCCGCTTAGCTGCTCAGGTGCCAAAGCTCTAGTGGGATTCACAAACTTGGTGTTCACCTGCCTAATTCACCTGTGTTACCTGATTCAATGAGCATGCTGAAAAGCTGCCTTAGAGCACATTTAACTTATTAGGGCATACACAAAACTCAGGTGGAGGAGGAGAAGGTGGTGCTATCCCCATTATATCTAATAGCCCGCTGGTGAGAACATTTACCCAGGATGGAGATCCCAGGTCAAATCCCCACTCTGAGTTGGAGCAGGGACTTGACCATCATGGCATGTATCCTGATCACTGGGCTATGGTATATCATGGGGAGGCTCTTTCTCAATCTCTCCTGTTGAAGCTGTTCCACTTAAGTATACAATACTTAAATATTCATTGGAGTAGGGACCTTAACTTGGGTCACCCACCTTCCCAGGTAACTGCCCTAACTACCAGGCTATAGAGTCTCTCTCACTCACCTTCTGGCCCACTGAAGATGTAAGTATTGTATACAAAGTGGAATATCCTCAAGACACTTACCTGGGGATATCCCATAGCCCAGTGATTAGGGAGCCTGGTGTCCTAAACCACAGCTGTAGAATCACAGGAGTAGGTGGTAATGTTAGGCATTGCAACACTCTACCTACATCCCTTCTGTGGATCCAACCCTAATGGGTTTTACAAAACTCCTAAACAGTTTAGGTGCCTAATTTCCATTGAAAGTCAAAGGGAGCTATGCACCAAACTCACTTATGCACATTTAGTAAGACCGCTCTCCACCTCGCTGCATCTTTAGGTGCCTAAATATAAATGTAAATGTGGTTCCCCGTTTCTCAGTTTCACAAAGAGAATAATGATACCCCTATCTTACAGGGGTGTTGGGTAGGTGAACAATCTTTTGCTTCTCTCAGGGGGTTCTTTAAAAGTTCTTTAAAGTGAAATACTGGCTCTAATGAAATCCATAGCAAAACTGATATTGACTTCAGTGGTGTTAGGATTTCCTCCACAGGGCTCTGGAACTGTTTCCCCGACACTTACTCTTCCTTCTGTACTGATCTTACCAATTCTGAATGTTAACTGTGTTATTCTGAGAGAAAACACTCAGGTTTCCGGCTTCAGTTTCTCCAGTCTTCCACTTACTCTTACCTACTGGCTCTTCAGTTATGGAAGATAACAAGGTCTAAATTTGCTTTTGTTTCAGTCTGCCCATCTCTGGCTTTGACTCTCACACTCATGATAAATGCATTATTGCTGCACCTCAATTCTTTAGGCTATGAGCTACTCAGCAAAGAAACACTGGCTGTGCTTAGGACTGATGGGAAATATGAATGTTAGCCATTAATAAGAAATTCCTTTGGGTCATCAGAATATTTTTCTAGGTCTCGGACAATGGAGCAGATACTTACATTTGTACTCAGTGTTCCTTTGTACATTCATGTGAAACAAATTATAACAGAAGATACAGAACGTGAACAAGGAAGAGATTGTATCCTTGCCTTGCCTGCTCAAAAAAAGCACTCAATGAGTATTTCTCTCTTATCTTTGTCTAAGAGAATAGCATAAAACATTCAGCAAATAATTTAGTCTTAGCAAGTTTAACCCATTCAACTAATTTCATGAGAATTCAGAACAAAACTAGTTGAAAAATAAACAGAGAGGGTTCAAAGGGGGCAAATCTTACAGTTCTTACTCAGCAATTATTCCCATTGAATCCCTTAGTAAAGAAAGCAGAATTTAGTCAAGGGACTGTGACAGGGATAGCGTCATATCTGTTAATCCAGGTTTCCAGTGAGCTCTTCACTGACAGGTTATCAATACCTAGGAAACAAGTTCTCAGAGGTCCATTCACCTAAAGTCATCTGTAGCCCAGCAATATTTTATATTCAAACATAGCTAAATTCTTTATTGTGCTTGAGTTCGTTGAGAATTAGGAGAAAATCCTGGCTTTGGATATCTCTCGGGTAGAAATCCTCATAAGCTGCAATGTTTTGTATTGGAGCAATACACACTGGGATGACATTTTCATTTCCAGATTAGCTCACATAATAAGACTGCCTCTTTTACACTGAATTGAAAATATATGAACTTGGATTGGCTTGAAAGCCAGAGTGGCCTTCAGTGGTATTCATAAGTAGCAGGATGAGAAGAAAGTCCAGTACTGTTGTGTGAGCATAGAATTGTGGTGAAGCGTACAGAATGATTTCACTGATTTTTGTCTTTGCCTTGATTTCAGTCGGTAAGTCTATAACAAAGTCAACTTGTCTAGATGAAATTAAACTGACCCAATTTAATTGATATCTATGGATAAAAGACACTATATAAGAGCTAGGTGTTATTAATTATGAATATTGAGATATTTAACTGCACATTCTGTAGAAGTTTATTGTTGTAAAATGCTACAGTAAAGTAGATTTTAAAATACAATCGTGGAGAAGTATTACACCAGTAAAAATCAGTTAAGAGTTTATCAATATTTTCAGCAATACAGAGTAAGTTCTAGAGGTATAGTCCCCAAGAGGATTTTAATTAGAAATCTGAAGACTGAAAAGGAATGTGGCCTTCTAGTCTCTACTTTAGCAGCTCTAATTTAATCAAAATAAAACTAAAGAGAACCTAACAGATTTGCTGATAGGGAAATTTGCTGCTATTCAGTATTGATCAGTTTAAAATATCAATATCTTTATAAGGGAATATTTTGAAATGAAAAGATTTTGGAAAACATCTGCAAGTTTGGCAAGGCTAGTGTTGAATAGTCCTAGCGTGGTCCTGTGTGGGTTAATTATGGATGGGATAAAGTTTGAAAATTTAAATAAAAACAAAAACAAATGTATATGAAAATTGTAGGGGAAGTTTGGGGAAAACATTTCTGGCACTTTCTTGACAAACAAGTGTGTCTTGCTTACCCTGAATAGAATACAACTTCATGAATGGTATTGCTGCATATTACTTTTTCATTTGCTAGGGGAAAAGCTGGCTATTAATTTCCTTTCCTAACAATCCTTTCTTTGCCTGTTGTTTGTGGTTGAAAGGAGGAAGAAATTGCCTGTGTAAATGTTAACATTATTGAGCATGGTATAAGCAAGGTTCTGAAATTCACATCTTAGGAGAATGAAATGAGAGAGAATGACACCCCTTCCCCTCCCCCCCCCCCCTTTGCTACTGCTGCTGTTTGGTTGGAAAGATTTCTGGAAGGCTGGGTTAGCAGAGCAACTGTATTTGTGATTACAAATCAAAGGTGGTGTGTTCACAAAGACATACCAGCTAACTTACCTATCTGGCAATGTCTAGTCTGGTCCCCTCCAGGGTCCCTTGTGGGATGGGACAATGGATGGGTGCAGGATTCTAAACTGGAAGATCCCATTGCAGAGCCTGGGATCCAAATATGCAGCTGGTGGATTTTGCCATGTACTTCTCAATGAAACATTTGGAATCTCAGGCAAATTGTCCTAGCAGCAGCCTGGAACAAGCAGTTCCCTCATGATTCCCAACTGAGCCTTCAGGTCACTGCAGAATATAGTTCCACTGACACTTTAAAAACTCCCACACCCCAATCTGGATCTATGCCTGTTATGCGATATGTATGTACTTCATGAACCTTATAACTGATACTTGCAATCCCCCATAACACAGGCCCAACCCCATATGTACAGTACCTTCCTTCTTAACTTATGTAAATTTGATTTTAGACATTAGCTTTAATAAAATGTTTAATGCTGCTCCTTACTGATATCACTTACGTGGGGAGGGGGAGAATTAGGCTACACCAAAAATCTTAATAAGTGGCCGCTGATCATGCTAAGAAATAAGTTTCTAATTGGCTATAAGTTTCTAATTTTAGAAATCAGACCAGCCCTAAAAAACACACCCCAAAACTAAGTCATTTGTCTTCAGGGAGGGTGAGTGGCAGTCTGAATTTAGCCTCCTTTTCCCCCTCTCTTTTTTTAAACAAAGAGCGGGGCACTTACTTCTATTGGAATTCCACTCTGTAAGCTGAACGTGCATTTTCAATCTGGGTGTCTTATTTTAGAGAACAAGTGAGAAAATCTTCACAGCTCAGCTTTCATAGAGGCACAGCTAAGTCCAGAGTAATAGTTAGTGAGGAACTTCTCAGGACTTTTATTAGCACTTGTTTACTATTTGGTTATACCTTGTCACCTCACTGGAATAGCCCAGCATAACATGTCCGGGACATTTCTGAACAAAAAGTCTTTTGTATTTGCTAGTTACTGCTGATGTTGAATGTGAGAGAAAAAATGGGAAGTGCTATGACTATCGGCAAAAAAGATGCTGGTCTGAGATGGTTTCTGGCTTGTGTGGAAGTGATCCAAATAGAAAATGTTGCATGCCTTGCAATAATTCGTGTAAGTACAAGCTATTTTGTACTCTGTTGATATCAGTTTTCCAAAGTATACATTTAGAATACATCGAGACTGCATAAGAATAGTCCTAGAAAGACAAGGCGGGTGAAATAATATTTCATTGGACCAAATTCTGTCGGTGAGAGGGACAAAATTTCAAGCTACACAGAGCTCTTCCCCAGTTCTGAGAAAGGTACTTAGTGTCAAGGCTAACTACAAGATGGAAGAGAGCGTTTACCATAAGTAGCTAGCACATATTCTAAGGAATTATTCATGGTGAAGTGGCCCTCACCTGACTTGTGACAAACCCTAGGTTCCCTCATCCTTCATCAGAAGTTTTTCTCTGAGGTACATCCCCTTCTTTTCCCTCAGATTCCATAGGAGAGAGTGGGGGATGGGCTGGCTGCCTCTTTCCACCATTTTGTGCTTTCATGGAAGTGTTGAGGAGACTCCTTCCCTCCACCCATATCCATGGGAAGGATCATCTAGTTGGGTGGATTTCCATCCCTAAATTAGTAGGAGGAACAAAGAAATACTGCTTCCTGGTTCTTCTGCAATGGCTCTTTAAATTCTCTGGAGCTGAGATGCCTCAGAGAAAATTAAGCTCAGCAGAAACTCCATCCAGGCTATGGAAAATCAGCATAAGTGGATTTGAACCGTGCCTAGTAGGAGTTCTTTAGCCCAGCATGTCACCTGATCACCAGCGGACATCAAGCTGAAATCAAGCTCCTACAAATATTGAAGATTTAGCCACGTAATGGTGTGATGGTGAGGAGTGGTGTGCCTTTCTCTGGAGGCATATGGATGGGCCCTCTGTTCTAGCAAGGCATTATACATTCATCTGTCCCCCCTGCCATATGGTACTGAGACAACACCTAGATTTCCATATACAGCTATGAGCAGTCAATACCAATAAGGTGCCAGCAAACTAAAGTGGTAATAAAATGATTAAGAGATCAAAAGATTAACTTTTGAGGGAAGATTAAAGAATATACAGAGCTTGGCTAGATAATAACTAAGGGAGTCAGGATAACCATTTATACATGTTTGACATTTGCAATCCCTGAGGAAGGGGAGGAATTGCTTAGGGTTACGCAAGAGGGTATAAGGATAAGTAATGGGGTGAGTCCTTTACCGTTGGTCTGGACACAGTCCTGGACAAAATCTTCCATTGACACAGACACCTTACTTGCCGTTTCCATGAGTCTGTGCCAGTGATTAATGCCAGTGATAATGCTATGCTCGTGGTTACTAAAATAAATTTTCTTAGGTAAAATGGATGAACACCTGTGGTTTCTGTTCTACGATCGAGCCTGTTTAAAACACAGAGGGATATGTCAGTATAGGAGCAATTATTGTTCCGGTTCATACGCTAACTATAGATGTGGGGGACCTCAAACGCGCCACTGCTGTTTGCTACGTAAGTGCAATGACTGACGTTAATCAAATAAGATTTGAAAAGGATTTTTAGTAACTTCACAAAAAAGAACAAAATATTCACTCAGTTTTATTAGGAAAAATAATTGGCCCAATCTTGTTTATTAAAGGTTTGAAATATTTTGTGATCTGTGTATTTGGACTTTGAAAGGAACAGCCTTTGCAACATATGAGTTCCTAGCACTAAATCATGCTTTGAGAGTAGAAATGGCCAAAAATTTTCCTTCAAAACTTTTTTTTTTTTTGGAAAAATATATGTTTTATTAAACACTCAATGCTTTCATAACCTCCTGCCCCATTTCCTAACTTATCCAGTTTTTCATCAAATTGGAAATTATATATCAACATTCCAGGTTTCTTGGCTTTTTCCTCTTTTCTTCCCTTCTTTTTTCCTTGTTGACACCAACTATAGAAGAATACAAACCAACACTATTTCTTTCCATTGTTGTATTTAATTTCATTCCAACCTCCTCCAATTTTAATGTGGAAAAGGATTTGTGTTTGAGTCCCTTGTATCTAAACCTCCTCTTGTGGTTTTGTCACCAAGACTGGATAGGCCATTGCTTTTCAGAAGGAAGTTTGATACCATGAAAGGAAAAAGGAGGAATGAAAGGAAGAGGGTTGAGAGTACACTCACCAGGTCTGAACGTCCCATACGAAAATTAGATGTAACCTATTTTCATTTTTATTTTACAGCTAGGCCATCTGGGAAATAATGACTCTCTAATGACATATACCTGGAAGAGGAAGAGTCAAGAATACAAACTTAACTCTCAGCCTCTGGACACCACCAATAGGTTACATTCTCTCCCTTCCCCAAAATAACTACAGTTTCCTTCTTCATGCTTCAGCATTCTCCATTTCTTGAATTTCATGTAATTTGGTTTAACCACATTATTAGAGGGTTTCCTGTTTTTACATTCAGACATGCTCCAGACTGTAATCCTGTGACTTTTCCTGATGTTAACTCTGAAGGTGTGTCATAGCTAGGAAGTATAATAAAATAGATTCACATAATTGAGTAAGACGTGTCCCATTTTCTGGTGAGACAAGGAAGAACATTTCCTAGAACACTCTAATAAGGTTCTATTTGCCCCAAAATGTTCCAAAATAAAGTTGATTATGCAGTGGTCACCTTTTGAAGTACCTGATCCGTGGAGTTGGATTCCATTATTAATCGCATTACTCATTTTATAAGGGATAACTTGTCTCTCAATAGTACCACTAAAAGGAGCATACACTGTTGATCTATCGTTGCACACAACATCCACCCCTAGATGTCATCTTGTGGTGCCATCTCTGAAAATGGACACAAGTGCAAGTAATGAGACATTGTGGATTTGCATATTCTAGAGCCATAACGTCTGATATATATAAGTAAGTTATTTAAAACAACAGAAGGGCTGTGGCTCAGAGGCATCATTTCAGAATTTGGTAGCAGGGCGCGGGGGGCAGGAGGGGCGAGGGAATGGGCAGCAACTTTAACCATTATTCCAAGGGCTACTTAGGCACCTGAAAACTCAATTTTTTTTTCAGACAATAACTTGGAAATTAGCCAATAGGGCACTGTATCTAAATTCTATATATAAAAAAGAGGATTTAAGAATTGTTAGACCCACTCAGCTCTAATACTACCATGTTCTCATGTCTTGTGTCAAGGCACTTAAAGGAACATTGGTTAGGTTTAAAATTTTAAATGTATATTCTTTATTACTAAATTCTTGAATACAAAAATTGAAACAATTGTAGAAAAATCTAGATTACTTTCTACATCACTGTTTTGTAGTTCATCAAGCTTGGAATAGATCATTTAATTTTAGAAACATCTTACTAGCGCAAGACCCCATGAGTTCATACTACACCTGCCTAGGGCTCTAAAGGTGTTATCTCTCTACAAATAATAGACTAGAAATGAATCAAACAGGAACAAAACTGACACTTGTATGTCACTTTCACAGTATTGCCAATCCCAAATGTTCAAAAATTATGAGTCAGGCTCACCAAAATCATAGAACAACAGATAAAATAACAGATTTTAGGTTCTTTTTATTTGCATTCTGCTTTTTGAGTCTTAAGGCTGAACTGGGGTCACATTTTGAAGCTTTCTCCACAGCCACGAGAACTAGAAACTTCATTTTTCTTTAAGAATGAAGGCTGACATGATCACATATCCACTTGACTCCAGGAGCAGGGGCTTCAAGGAAAACAATCATCATGAGACTCGTGACAAAAATCATGAGTTGGCAACACTGCTTTTACTTCTCTTTAAAGGCTAATTACTTTCTAGACGGCTCCTAAATGTAACACTACAGTGACTGAGTTGCAGTCCTCTCAGAAAAATATTTAAAACCAAACACCAAGAAAATTCTGTATTTTACCATTGAGAAAAAGAATGAGATTTCTGAGGTACATTAAGACCACTGCAGGCAGGAAAGGAAAATAAAGGTAAAGGAGCTGAGGCAAATCATCCTCTTGAAAGAAAGTTGAAGGGTCAAATCTTCTAGTCCTTAATCAAGTAAAACTTCCATTGCCATCAGCGCCTCTACTCATAGATATAAATATCACAGTGAACATGTGATAACATGTGTGGTCAATAGCTATAGACTTCATAGTTAAAAAGCTGAATCATATTATCCAGAGATAAACATTTTGCATGGACTCCCCCTGATGGTCAAAATGACAGATTGGACTTTACACAGAATGCTTCCACAGACATGCACAGGCTGAAACTGTGAACAAACAGCATCACTTGCCCCATAACCTCAGCTGTACAGAACACACCACCATCCACAGCCTCAGAAACAACCTGGACATTATAATCAAAGGAGCCATAGTCATCATGAACAGGTTGGATTATGAACAGGAGGCTGGCAGACAACTCTCCAACACCACTATCCTCCAATCCCACTGAGAAATACCAAAAGAAACTACATCATCTGCTCGAGAAACTCCCTGCTACAGCACGGGAACAAATCTACACAGACACACTGCTAGAGTCCCAACCAGGGGTATTCTATCTGCTACTCAAGATCCATAAACCTGGAAACCCTGGATGCCCCATTGTCTCAGGCATCGGAACTCTTAAAGCAGGATTATCTGGCTATTTGGACTCTCTCTTCAGACCCTACCAGCACTCCTAGCTGTCTTGGAGACACCACTGACTTCCTGAGGAAACTACAATGTATTGATGATCTTCCTAAAAATGCTATCCTGGCCACTCTGGATGTAGAAGCTGTTTACACCAATATTCCACACGAGGATGGATACAAGCTGACATGAACAGCTTCCTCAGCTCTCATCCCTAGCGCCCGCCCCGCCCCCACTTACGCTACAGTTGGCGCCCTTGCTATGGCTACTTATTCTTGACTTAGTTGTATTTTAGTTTCGTAGTTTTATAATGCAAGCAGTAATATTGGAGACTTCAATCCCATTTCAATAATTGAAAAACTACCTGCAAACTGCAAAGCCCCAGTTGTTATTCATTATTTATATTACAGTAGCACCTAGGAGTCCCAAGTCAAACAACAGACAGATTCCCTGCTTCAAAGATTTTACAATCTAAGTCAAGCATGGGGATTCTTTCAGAGTGCTGTATGACAAACTTGTTGGTTGGATCAATTATTTCTATATCAGATAATATCAAGACTCTTCTCTTCTAAAGTGTGTATTCTACTTTAAAAGGAGAGGGGGCATGAAAGGAAGAAGGCCGAGAGCACATCCATCATGTCTAAAAGTCCCACAATAAAATTATATGTAATAATTTTTTTCATTTTTTTTAAACTAAGCAGCCTGGGAAATAATGACCCCTTGAGAACATACACCTGGCAGAGGAAAAGCCAAGAATAGAAGCTCTCAGCCTCTAGATATCACTAGTAGGTCACATTCCCTCCCTTCCCCAAAATAACTACAGTTTGCCTTATTCATGCTTCAGCATTCTCCATTTCTTGAATTTCCTGTAGTTCAGTTGAATCATTATTAGAGGGTTTCCTGCTTTTACATTAAGCCATGCTCTAAACTGTACCCTGTGTCTTCTCCTTATGTTAATTCTGAAAGAGTATCCTAGGTAGGATGTATAATAAAATAGACTTCCGTAATCGAGTAGGAGGTGTCCCATTTTCTGGTGAGACACGGAAGACCATTTCCTAGAACACTCTAATAAACTTTTCCAAAACTTTTCCAAAATAAGGTTGATTACTCAGTGGTCACCTTGTAAAGTACAGAATTGTCCAACTAGCTGATTTCCTTCCCCAAAGTGAGGTGTGTGTGTGTCTGCAGTAGGGTCGGTGTAATCACTAGGCAAACTAGGTGGTTGCCTAGGGTGCTAAGATTTGGGAGCACCAAAAAGTGTTCGGACTGGGGAGCAACAGCTGAGCCCCATGTCCCGCTTGGGGGCAGCAGCACACTAGGGCTCCATGCCCGTGTCCGGCTTGGGACGTGGGGTAGGGGGTCAGCAGCGTGCTAGGGCTCCGTGCCCATGTCCTGCGAGGGGTAGGGAGGCACGCAAAGGCTGTGTGCCCATGTCCCGCTTGGGAGGTGGGGAGTGGAACCAGCAGCGCGCTAGGGCTCCGTGCCCAGGTCCTGTGGGGGTGGGGAGGCATGTGAGGGCTCCACACCTGTGTCTCCTTCCGGGGGGGAGGGAGGAAGCAGCAGCGTGCGAGGGCTCCGTGCCCGTGTCCAGCTGGGGAGGGCACAAGGGCTCAGTGTTCCAATGGGGAAAGGGCATGAGGGCTTCGTGCCCCTGTCCCCGGGGGTGGGATGGCTGCAGAAGATGAAGCTGAGCCTGGAACGTCCCCTGACCAGAAGAAGGAGAGGGGAAAAGGGAAGGGGGGCACAAGGTGGAAGTTTTGCCTACGGTGCAAAATATCCTACACTGGCCCTGGTCTGCAAGCTTCCCCAAGTAGCTTTACAGGTTGCTTGGGACTCTCTTCCCACCTTCCATCCAAGTATCTTTCTGAAATCAGGAATTCAGACCTTTGAGGAGCACAGAGAAAAAATATCTGCAATTTGTCCTGGAATTCTCTCCTTTTTTATTTTTAAACCCTTTGTTCAGTTGTTAAAAACATCCCACAAGTTCTCCTAAACCACATAATTACTTTTGCAATAGGACTGGGCATTTCCACACTGTTTATTATCTGCCCTGGTGGGACATTCCGGAGAGAAGGCTCTGTTCCAGTTGCTATTTGGCTTTAAAATTAAGTTCTCAGCTAAGATACCTGACTCCTCTTAAATTTCCCTATAATGTCTGATTGGCTGGGAACTTAGACACAACCTCTTTCGGAATGCATAAATAGAAAGCAGCGTACTTTAGGCCCTTCACTTGAAACCACAACTCTGGTGATGCAGGTGAAGATGCTCACAGTCAGAGCAATCATTGTTGCTACCTTGATTTTATTTGGTAAGTCAAAATAATTTTCTAATGTTGCAGATTTTAAACTGACATTTTTTGCTGGAAAACCCACTCTTAAGGAAGTAGGGGCAGATCTGCGGTTAACTGCCACTTCTGCTTCTGAAAATCAGCATCTTAGTTTTGGATAAATACTTTAACAGCAAAATCCATAAAATTACCAAGAAAGATTATATTAAAAACAACATATTAATCTATGTTTATTGCAAAAAAACCCCTATAAACAATATATTAACTCCATCAGCAAATTGGGGTTTCTCCCCAAAGCCTCTAAATGGTTTTAAATAACAACAAAGATCAAAAAGTTTAGACCATTTTAGACTGTTTCTCTATCTGTGACCCTGTAATAAAAGGACTAGAACCATGGAAGAGGAAACATTATTTGTTTTTAAGCGAATTGCTGTCATTCAATGGAAGTCTATTGGAAGTGATTATATTTACATATTTTTCTGTTACCACTATATAAAGCGCCTTTCCTCCAAGTGATCAAGTCCTATGGAAGGAAACAGGTTTGAGTGAAATACACACTTTTTACCCCAACATTTACTCTATAGTCATTGTGAAGGCCTTTATGGAACCACTAGTAGCTCAGACATATTTCTCACATCCCTTCTTCACTAGTGATTCAATGCATGTATCCACTTCCGTATAGCCATTGGATATAATTGCTTATGCAGGATACCACCACAACACCCATTTAACCATAAATTCCTTTGTTAAATCTAAAGACCAAACTGTTTTTGTGCAGTTGCTACAAACATATCTAAAAGCTTAAACAATAAGCAGTTACATCCGTAAAATAATACACTTGCATAACCATTTGATCAAAATACTCATGAATGGATAACCCCCTGCAGCAACAACTCACATTGAGCATTCAATCTTCAAGGCTTGGAGAGATATGACTAATAGTGATCTCCCTTCCACCAGTTTAGTTTCATGTATTACAACCAGAAAATGAGATCAGAATCAAGTCCTAGGCTTTATCTTATCAAGACTTCATACAGTTGATTCTATTGTGTCAGCTGCATCAGTGGTAGACTCCAGTGGGGGAGAAAGAGACAGAAAAGTGTGTGTGTAAACCAGATCACAGCTGCTATAGCCATTGTAACCATCCTGACATCTGGATCCACCCAGGCTGACTTAGATAATAGAATGGAAAAAGCCCAGTGACTGATTTATATTATCTGGTGTGCTGTTCCTACCATTAGTAGAAATAACCATGGGACACATAAAGAGAAATCTAGCATAGATGGAGCCTCTTCTTTTGAAAACTGGGGTTGGGAGAAACCAGAGCCAAAGAAGGTTTGGTGAAGCAGTCAAAGGTTTGTTCGAAGGATTGTATTTCAAATGTAAGAAAATTCTCATTCTAGCTAGAAAAAAAAATCTGATTTAAACTTCTAACACATTTTGATATCCAGGTGCTATGAAAGTCTAAAAACTCCACAGTTTATACTGCATGGAGATTTATATGCTAAATTCAGACTGCACCAGGTGGAGTAGCACTTCTTCCCCCTCAAAATTAACATAATACACATGGAAAAGAAACCTTTGCTGGAGTTGAACATAATCCTGGGACACACACTTACAAATTTAGCACATATTGATTCCAGTCGGTCAGCCAGACATCCTATTTTCCAGTGATGTTGAACTTCTGAGGCGGCTGTAACCGTTTAGAGCTGCACCAGTTCTCGGCATACCCGGCTTTGGAACTCAGGTGGCTGAAGCTGACACTAACTAGCACACACAGGTACATGAAGAAACCTACTGAAGAAACCAACCAGGGAAAGGGAGAGCAAATTAATGTGAGGAATGAGTCTGTTACTCTCCATAATCTTTTGAGTTATGGGTTCTGGATTTTCCATCTCTAAACGGACAGCTGAGTAAGGCCTGTATAATAGCAATGGAAACACCACTACTGATTTAAGTATCTACCAATGAATATAGATCTTTTCTAGATAAAGAGATTTTGTAGGAACAGAGTGCTCTGCTCCTATATGTCTGTCAAATTCACACCATTTGTTGATAATTTTACCCCTAACAACACACACAAACAAGTGGAGGAGGAAACAGGTTCACTTTTCCTCAATAAACTCAATAACTTACTTTTCTTTTTGGCTTTGCACAGAACTGGATCTAGAGTCCATTTAAGTCCACGAATAGGCTCCAGGGGCATTTAGATGAAGGCTGCATAGAAGTAGGGACTTGGAGCTGCTCACTTCTCACCTAGCATTAATGGAACTCTTGCAAGCTGCAGATCCCCAGCTCCGCAGGTCAACTGTGTTGAGAGTCAGGGTTAGGAAAGCTGGAAAAGCAGAAAAGTTATTTATGTGGTGGGCTCTCCTGCTGCCCTCAGACAGCTTCTCAGATTGCAGCAACGGAGGAATATTCTTTTGTTTCCTGACTCCATCGGTGATCTAAGCTGACATCTCAGCAGGTCGGCAAAATAGAAAGCCAACATCCGTGGTGTCCTACGACCCCATATGGATACACTCTTCTACTTCAGAGTGAAAAAAAGGCCTCAAATCCTTGAATGTCATCAATACATTTGCAGTGATGGTGGAAAGTAGTATCTGACCTTAGCCACACTTCTGATACACTATTAGTATTGCAGTAGACAAGGTACCCTTGTCATGGGCCAGGAACCCCACTGTGTCAGATGATGTACAAGCACAATAAATCCTTTTTGAGTTCTGACAGGAAAACATGTTGGTTCGATCAGTTAATCCTATTACAAAAAAAAAATCATAATCTTTTGTTCTGAACAGAGTATTCTACTTAAAAGGAAAAACCAACCATTCTACTTACATTAAAGCAAAGAAATGCAGAGGCATTAGTTTGTGAGAGTCACACAAGCAACATGTATTGGAAAGTGACACATTGTAACACAGATTTCTAATGAAATTTTGACATCCACCTAGATTAACTCCATTAGTTGCACAGCAAACATTTTATGTAAACATTTATGTCCTGCTTAAGGCTAGAAAATTTGCTTCACTTTTGTATATTCCATTTCTTTTCAAGTTGCTGCAGGACCATGGGGACAGATATGTGCTGGGAATCCTAGTAACATAGTAAGGGGCTGTGACAGTCATGGCTGTGGACATTATGGAGCTCCAAGGTAGGATACTGAGAGCCCTTTCTGAGTATGGAATGGGATGTTTTGTTTGTTGTTGTTGCTAAAATAATGAAATGTTGACTAAGAACAAAAACTTTTGAGTTTAGCCATCATTTATAGCACTCAGGGCTTGTGAAGTGTGTCAGAAGGACAACGCCGCTAAGCAATTCGCTGAACATGAACTGTAGCAACATCCTTCCAATCTGCATTAATCCCTCATGTGATAGAATCACATTGAGAATGGGAGAGCTCTGATTAAGAATGGAGAGAGATCTGCAATTATTACAACTGGACTGGAACTTCAAACCTTCTATCTCCATTGCAGTAAACACAAATCAAACACAATTAAGCTAACAACAGTATCTACAGCCCCCCGTATTACTTTAAGAATCTACAGAGGTTCTCCAGCTGTGGTCTGTGAGCTGCATTCAGGTGGTCTGCAGATAGTTCCCTCTAAGGAGCACGCCTGGGCAGCTGAACACAAGAGAATGAAGGGCCACCCACCCAATTAGTGGAGTCATGCAGGCATAGCTCTACTAATTAGGTGCCTGGACCCTAGAGAAGACACACATGTAAGATGAGGTGCAGGCCTTGAGGGGAATATGGGACGGCTGGGAGGGGGCAGTGGGGTGAGAAGAGTTGGTGGGGGGAATCTGGGACGTGCAGGGCTGTGGCAGCCAGAGAAAGAGGCGACTTTCTCCAGCTCCAGGGCTGCAGGTGCCGGGGAGAGACCCCCTCCTCTTTCTGAGCATCAGCTCAGGGGCTGCTGTTGTGGGGGTGACAGGGCACATCCACTGCATTAGAAAGGTAACACTACAGATATTAAAATATGAGTTGTGTGTCTTTATCTGCAGAACAAAAAAAATTTATTAATAAGGGTTTTTTTTTAATAGCGCTTCCATCCAAAGCACTTTACAAGAGTTAGCTAGCGGTACAAACAACATTTGGAAAGCTTAAGTGGTCCAACGAGACCCTCAGCAATTTTCACGTGGTCTGCGGAAAAAAAAAAATTGAGAACCACAGATCTACATGGTGTATCTAGTATCAGGCTTTAAGGCTAATGAATGTGTAAATCAGCATTGTCTCATTACTTCCACATTTTCACATTTTCAGACCACCCAGAAAACACAGAGGGGTGGACATAATGTGCAAAGATGGATCCCCAGTGTATGCACCTTTTAGTGGCACAATTGGGGGACGAACTAACCCTTATAAAAAGAATAATGCCATTAATAATGGCCCCCTCCTCTGTGGATCAGGTAACTGAAGCTATTGCATATAAATCTTTGACCAACTTTAAATATTAGTCACTGAATACATTCACCTTCCATTCTTAACCATCTAGAGAGCTATGGAAAAAGCACAGCCTAAATGAATTTAAGTAAACTTTACTGTACTGAGTTGGCCAAGGCTTGAGTTTCATTTAGAAGGGTCTGGTCCTATATTCAAATCCAAGTACAACTCATTCACTCTTAAATACATAACAGACCAAGGTCTCCATCAAGAGGACCAGCAAAACACTCCTTTTCCCCTACAGCTCTTCATCCTCTTAGATCAGGCCTGCACAACATGCGGCCCGGGGGCCACATGCGGCCTGCACGGGCTCACTGTGCAGCCCACGGGAAGTGAGTAGGGGTGGGTCAAGCCAAGCGGTAGGGTGGGGGGAAGCGGATGGGGGCGGGGTGAGGGAGGGGCTTTTCGGCCCGCAGCTGGTTTTTGGGCAGTAGTACGGCCCTTGCTGCTTTCCGAGTTGTGCAGGCCTGACTTAGATAATGGGAGAACACTGAGGATTAAAATGAAGAAAACTAAGAGGAATAAGTGGAGGGGGGGAGTACTAAAAGAGGGAGCTTGAAATATATTGTAGTTTGGGAGTATATGAAAAAAAGTTCTCCGCCTCTTCTTCCTGCCCTGCCCCAAAAGCCCCAGTAATCCCAGTTTCATAAATGAGATTCTTGTTGGCTAGACTGCACTAGTGCTGGGAGCACTGCTAACACCAATGGTAGCGCGAGACTGGGAAACCATCCAAAAATTGCCATAGAACAACCAGCCAAAGAGGTCAGATGATGATCAGCTTTGGTGTTTCCTTTACCCTCCCTAAATCTCTTTGTTTTTCCCTCTCCTCTTGTAAAGGTTTCTGCATACATATGTTCTACATCAAGCCGGTTACATACAGAGGTTGGATCAACCAGGGTCAAAATATTGGAGTAATGCTGCCGATGCAAGAAGTACGTCCTGGTATAATATCCCATGCTCATATCCAGATGTGTGACCGCTCGAATCCCACTAGCAATTTATAAACGGAAATGTACATTAAATGGAAATGTACAAAATCCCAAATAAAATCATCTGAGCAAACAAAAGCAAATTTCTTCTCCTTGTCCGCAGACTGTATGTAATCCATGGGAAAGGAAAAGACATTTTACACATGCAGCAAAATAAATATGCACGTCAGCCCCAGTAGCTAGCCACGTGTCTCACTATCATTTTAGCATGCCAGTGCTTACTTGCCAATGACATTGTAATCTCATGCTCACCAGTAAACTATGCCAAACCAACTTGTCCAACTGCTAGATTTTTTATACCAATATTCATTTTAACATTGCATCTTTGTCTAATACGTAAACTAGAATCTCTTAATTACAAGTAGGGACTCTTGGCGTGAACTCTTAAAGAAGAGAAGTGCTCTCTCTTTTTGCATTTCTAAATGAGTCCAAGCAGTAAGAGAAACAGGACAACCTCTTTATTTAGTTGAAAGGCAGAGAGAGTAATAGAGTCTAAGAGAACTCTTAGCTTATCCATAATGGGAATAGAGGCGTAATATTTCAATTATCTTTTCATTGTAACTGAAGTTTATAGATTAGCCAGTAAAATCTCTTACACCCCATACCTGGCAGACCAGTTTTATATCCTGTATGTTCTAGTGCTTCTCCTCTGCTTTGAAAGGATGCATTTTACTTCATTTACACCTAATTAAATCTGAATGTTACACTAGTGGGGAAAAAACCTAACAGACTTTTGAGAATGTTCTCTTGTAAGAAGTATCAGAGCAGTAGCTGTGTTAGTCTGCATCTGCAAAAGCGACAGAGTCCTGCGGTACTTTATAGACTAACAGAAGTATTAGAGCATAAGCTTTCATGGGTGAATACCCACTTTGTTGGATGCATCCCACAAATTCACCCATGAAAGCTTATGCTCTAATACATCTGTTAGTCTATAAGGTTGCACAGGACTCTTTGTCTCTCTTGTAAAAAGGCAGATCTCATAGTGACTATGACCACATATGCAGTACTGTTAAGCAGGCACAGGACAGGTATTTCCCCTCAAAAGAAGTGAATACTGAAGGACCTGTAGGTAGGGGTGGGGAGGAGGCACCTGTCAAGATGTTCCTCATGTGATGTGACACCTCAACATTCATCAATCCCACAATGGCCTGCTTTTAAAGAAACAGTAAAACTATTGCTCATGCCAGAAGTGCACTAACTGGTGTTTCAAGGTTTACCTTAGGTTTCTAACATTTAATACTCCACATTAACAGTTTAGGGAAATTTTCCTAGGCACATTTTTATTAATAATAAAGTTCAAATATTTCTTTTGGTGCAGAGATCACCTTGCAAATTCTACACAAAGAAAACAAACTAGTTTGGGGTATTTTAGTGTATAAAGGTGCATGGGTATGAGACAGGAGGGGTGACTATATTTTTAATTAGAAAATACTCTTTTCAAAGAACACCTACTAGAACCAAAATATTTAAATATTGTAAAAAACGAGCAAGAAAATATTTAAGAGCCTTTTCTCCAAACCAGCGCTGACACTATAATGACTGATGATACTTGAGGGCAGAGGGGAAAGATAACATAGATCTGATGTTCTATTCAGATAAGCATCCAATAGCTCTAAGGCTTGTCCAGATTCTTAGAGCTTCAGTGCATCTATCAAATCCCTTGCCCTCCTATAGCACCTTTCAGAACAGGCTCCGTCTGGTAGTTTCAATACCCTTCACAGTACGATCTTCAGGACTGGGCCAACTGGCACCTGAGAGTTTCTCTCAACAGTGACAGCATGATGGTTTGGGAGTAGTTTGTCCATATGCTCAATAAAACAGGAACAGGAGCTCATGCAGGGGGAATAAAATGGGGTCTATCTAGGGCCATACTTCCCCTCCCCCGCACCAAGGATTCCTTGAAGCCAGAATGAACTGTGCAGGAAAGACAGACAGACACACACACAGGGGACATTAGGACCCAAGTGGTGGCTCCCCTCTCCACCACCACCTGGTCATCTTAGAGAACTGTGAAGAGCAGCCAGCCAGACATGCCAGCCACAGATTCCAGCTGTTCCCAACAACAACAGCGAAAGCAGGGACCTTTGGACATTTCAGGCAAAACTGCTGCAATTTCTCTAGCTTTCTCTGCCCTGTGACTGTTCACTCCAGCCCTCCACTGACCCACAGGGCATGTTGACACTGTAGTCAGGAAGTGTGATTATAGCATATGGAGACATGCCCAAGCTAGCTGTGATCTAGCATGGTAGCTGCACGACCTAGACCCTGCTGCCCAGGACATTGGTTAAAAATTCCACTGGCGGCTGAACACGCTGCTTTGCCTTCAGTGCTGTGGTTACTCGAGCTACCTTTGATCTAATAAGAGCAGGGCTAGGTCAGGTATGTCTACACATGGTGCAATTATACCTCCCAGCTGCAGTACAGAGACATCCACAGTCTTTTCACCTTAACTTCACTCCACATCTGGTCATCCCACCTCTTCTCTCCTGTCCTCTCCCACTCAGCCTTCTTAAGTAACTTTCCCAAACACACATACACAAATCATTGGATTAAGATGACACTTGCCACCAGTAGTATAAACAGCCTACCATCAATCAAACCCTAACCATGCCCCTTAACCCCTTAGCCCATCCCCTTGACCCTTAAAGCCCACTCACCTGTCAGCGGAAGTCCCACCCTAGGGGGTATTACTTCCGGGGTCAAGGTGGCCACATGACCGGAAGCAAGCTGTACCATGTGACCCCTCTAAGAACTCATCCCACTGCCCTCTACCAATCAGGAGGGGTTTTGTCCCGATGGGACCACCCCAAGAGGAGATATGACCAATCAGTTCAATTTAGCTCCCATAGATTGCAGTGGGAATTAGATGCCTAAATATATACCCCTAGTACAACGAAGGCAAATATAGTTGCTCAGCTTGCATAACAGAGGCATGTGGAAG
>ML677358.1:10490857-10554342 GCA_007922305.1 Dermatemys mawii | reverse complement strand
CTTCCACATGCCTCTGTTATGCAAGCTGAGCAACTATATTTGCCTTCATTGTACTAGGTGTATATATTTAGGTATCTAATTCCCACTGCAATCTATGGAAGCTAGGGGCTTAAATACTTTAAGGATCTGAACCCAGCTCACTACCTCATTTCGCTTTGGTTATCTCTAAGATTAAATATTGTAGACCATATTGTGTACTTCAGTCCAATGAAGTCCAGCTGGTCCGTTCAGCATGACTATACTGTCATTGTATACATTTTGTTTCATACTGGTGGAGAATTTTTTGAGCTCCTATATATTATATAAATACAATACTTTTTAATTTTCCATCTGCCACTAATTACAGTTGGTCTAAAGATGACTGCTAAATAGATACAATGCTGCAAATAAATGCAGTATATTTTTCTCTCTCATAAGCATATAAAAAACTCTCCAAGCACAATGTGTTAATTCTCTTTCACTACCTCCTTGGCATTAGGGAATCTAATAATGTCAGTTTACCAGAGAAGCTAAAAAAGTGACTGACTAAAAATACCATTTCTGCCTACTTCTGAAAGGAACCAACAAATTACAGCTGCCATAAAATGAGGTAAAAGAACAATTTGAGCCCTCTCTCCACGCAACCGAATGTTAGTGAGCCCTATGTTCCAAGAACTGCATGGACTCTAATTTCATGAATGTTAATAGCAAAAGCATGCAGCACAATGAAAGGCTTAAATAACTCAGCACTCGTATAGCTGAGGGAATACCTATTGACTTACACCTCTGCAAACACCAAGAACAGCAGGGGAGGAAATCGCCAACATTCCTGAAGTGCAATCCTGACTAATAATGGCTTTTCCATGGAAGGCCCATGACTTCTGACCCATCACTTCTTTGGGCACTGATCTACTTTTTTAACATTTCTCACTATAAGACTGACAGCTTATGTTCATTGTAACTTGAGGACTTGTTGCTCATACCGCACTGTACAGAATGCACAATGGCTGGGAACATGGAGGGGAAGGTAACTACCCCATATCACTATGCAGTCACCACAACACAGTTTACATGCCAGAAAACATGAACAGCTGGCCGAGTGGGATAAGGAGCTGCTGCCACTACAACTGGCATGTTTCCCTCGGAAGCAGCAAAATTTCTATGGCGTTTTTAAGTGTAAAGTTGATACTAACCCACCCATAATTAAATTTTCCTGCTAGATCATTTGTCATCTATTCAAAGGATGATAGTGAACACACATTTCAAAGCCAACAGCAAGTACAGGAGCAGTAAATCCACTGGATATGCATAAAATACCCCAAGTAATTAATTGGGTTAGGCTCATCTGTTCTATTTCTCATGGACCCTTATGGCATAGACACTATTTTCTGAGTTCCACTCACCTTTCTGCCACCTCTCTTGGCACCGTTACAGCCCCTCACCAAAATCTGTACAATTTCTCAGGGTGTTTCATTTGTCTGATTTTATGTGGCAAGTAGGTAACTATTGCACTTGACGTTCAACGGTTGTATTTTCTGTTAACATCCTAATTGCTTAATCTGAGAATACTGCCTTACATTGTTTCAATACTCTACTCAAGTCTGATTGGCTGGGAAGACAAATAGACTTTCTAGGACATACAAACAGCAAAAAGACTATACATTATAACTTTGATTGGATAGAGAACTCTGGTGAAACAGATGAAAAATGCTCACATTCAAACTGATTGTTTTTGCTGGTTTGGTTTCCATTGGTAAGTTAAGATTACTATATCATACATTTTCTTGATGCTTTTATTTCAAAACAGACTTTTTATAGTAGACGTGCATCAGGTTTACTATTACCTAACTATTCTTGCAGGAAAATCTATCCAGAAGTATTTGTTTTATGAAGAGTTAGTGTAAAATACAATCTTTTAAAAATCTATTATCTGAGAAAATAAAAAATGTGTGTCAGTGATACGGAGTTAGATTTGACACACTAAGTGGTTTAAAGAATTTAAATTAGTTTTTGAGACCTTATACAGGTATATACAACCATTCAGGTTATTAGCTTTGCTTCTAGAGGATTTTACCATTATCTTTAATGTATCTTTGTAACATAATAGCTACTCTGTTAGAGAAAAATCACATTGAGAAACTCTTGAGACTTAGAGAAATGACCCAGTTCTGATCTTACTCAAGTTTAACTTAATTTATAACCAGACTATCAGAATCAGGCCCAAAATCTCTAGTCTAGACCACACAAGGTCTTTCTGTAAATTTCTTACAGTTGATTTTACTGGTGAATCCAGGAGAAATTCCAGTAGTAGAATCGAGGGGTGCTACTTTAGACAGTGCAACAACAGTTGTGTTGCATTTTAATCACACTGTTGGCTACAGCTGCCCTTGGCAAAGTTAGATAACAGGATGGTTAGAACACCAGCAGTCAGTCAATCTACAGTAACTGTTTTGCTGTTTCCACTAGTGGTAGTAACTGTAGGAAATTTTAAGAAAAATCTAGCACAGAAAGCCTTATTGTAAAACTAGGGTTGAGAGCAAAAGAGAGCTATATAATGTTTCATGAAGCACCTCTCTGAAGGTCAGCATAATGAAAACTCAACATCTATACCAGGCCTACACAACTTGGAAAGCAGCAAGGGCCATATTACTGCAAAAAACCCAGCTGCGGGCCGAAAAGCCCCACCCTTGCCCTGCCCCATCCGTTTCCCCCCACCCCACCACTTGGCTTGCCCCACCCCTACTCACCCCCTGCGGGCCACACAGTCAGCCCGTGTGGGCCGTGTGTGGCCCCTGGGCCGCATGTTGTGTGGGCCTGATCTATACCCTTTCCTATTATGTACTCTTCTGTACCCTTAACCTAAGTCAATTATTTGTATTGAGGTAGCAGCTAAGAGCCCTAGTAATGGATCAGGATCCCACTATACCACTGCTGCACAAAACAATAAAAAGGTAGTTAAGGAGGCAACAGCAAAGCATGGTAATCTTTTTAGGAGTCTATGAAGAAACTTGTTGGTTTCATTAGTTATTCTTATACCTTAAAAAAAAAAATAAAAAAAAAATAAAAAAAAGTCTTGTCTTCTGAACTATGTATTCCTCTTAAGACAAATACATCACTCTGCTTCCATTAAGTTAAAGAAAGAGCCACTGTTTCGTGCAAGACACACAGTGTGTATTGGAAAGTGACACTAACCGATCACTAATGAATTTTAATCAATTATTTGCACAGAAAACATTTAATATGCAACATTCTGTCTTGTACAAAAGTAGAAAATGTGCTTACTTTTGTATATTCCATTTCTTCTTAAGTTGCTGCAGGACAATGGGCACAAATCTGCGATGGCAACCCTTCGAACAGTGTAAGAGGCTGTGATAAGTATGGCTGTGGATATTATGGAGCTCCAAGGTAGTATAATTTGGACACAGGGTGTTTGGTAATGGCTTTTTCAGGTTGTTCGTTGTTGCTTAAATAATAAGAATGCTAAAAGAGAACAAAATAAACTAGTTAGCTTAGCCATCTTCTTCAGGCATTAAAGGCTTGCAAAGTGTGTCAGAAGAACACTGCAAAGCAATTGACTAAACAAGAACAGTGTTAATTCCCTTCCAATGTGCAGTAGCCCTCATCTGATAGAATGGGAGAAGAAGTTGTCTCCAGGCTCATTCACATTCATTGGTTTTCATTGATGAAGCTGTCAAACAATTGTCCTGAGCTACTGTAGTGCCAATTCAGTTTATTTTTGTGATCGGGACAGGACACTTGGCCAGTAGGATCTGGTCTTGAACCACCAGATGATTTCACTTTTCTGTTGACTGTTCCTGTAGATCTGGGGCAGAACTGAATCAGTTAGTAAAAATGGTATAGTCTGTTATCTCACTTCCAACCAGCTGAGTCACAATCTCCCAGAAGTTCCTCACTGGATTTACACCGGTGAAAGGTCTCACTTCAAGTGATCTTTTTAGCCTCATGTGTGAGTGGACAGACAGCTAATTTGGACACTTTGGAGATTTTGTTTCTCAGTGAAAATCCAAGAGAAATAAATAATTTTTCTCTTGGATTTTCACTGAGAAACAAAATCTCCAAAATGTGATTTTGTTTTGCCAGTTTTGATGGGAAAATATTTCAGTTTAGGAGTTTTTTTGTTTAGAAACCTGGGAAAATTCCACACACACAAAAATTGAGTGAACATTTTACAAAAAGTCATAGCAAAAACTGTTTTCTACCAGCTCTGCTTAGCAGTTGAGAGTTTTGCAATAATTAAAACTAGATTGAAACCTCAAACTTTTCTACGTCCATTGCAGAAATACAAATTAAGTGCGAATAAGCTAAGGATAGTCCATTTTGCTTTAAAGAATCTACGTGGTACTTGGTAACAGGCCTTATGGCTGGAGAACATGTCAATAAGTAGTGTCGTCATTTACATATGTCCATATTTTCAGAAGTGGCGGAAAGCACCTAGCAGTGGATGTTAAATGCGAGGACGGATCAGGAGTGTATGCTCCTTTTGGTGGCCTGATTGTGAGACGCCTTAAACCCTCTGGAAATAATAATGCCATTGATGATGGAATCTTACTCCATGAAGTAAAATCAGGTAACTGAGCAACCATAGACAAAAGTCTTTGATAAACTTTAAATACTGGTCATTAAATAATTTTACCTTCCTAGGCAATTATAGACCTATGGAAGAAGAACAATCTACACAAAAAAGTTAAGTTAGAAGTTAAGCAAAGCATAACTATAGAGTAGGCCAAGGTCCATGTATTCGAATCCAAGTACAACTCATTCATTCTTAAAATAGACTAATGTCTCCATCAACAGGACCATTCCCCCGATAGATCAACATTCCCCCCGATAGCTCTCCACATACTTAGATGATGGAATAAAATGTGAACCCAAAATAAGGACAACCTTGTAGAAAGGGGAATGAAGTATGAGAACAAGAACATTGAAGTATGCCATGTTTAGTTTAAGGTCTTTCTCCCATCTCTCAAAAATACCAACCCTGAAAATCTTATGTTATGTATGCTGCTGTCTGGACTGCACCGGTGCTAGTGCATTTTCTTAAAAACTGTGAGAGTACACACAGCCAAGGGGTTCTGATGCCTATCATAACTTTGATATCTCTCTTCATCCTCCCCTAAAGGTTCTTGCATAAAACTGGCCTTTATCAGGCCTTTGAGAAGCAGAGGCTGGATCAGGAAGGGATCTAAAATTGGAGTAATGCTGCCAATGCAGAGCGTGTATCCTGGTATAATATCTCATGTTCACATCGAAAACTGTGACCGCTCAAATCCTACTGGCAACTTATAAATGGAAACTTACATCAAATGGAAGTATACAAAATCCCAAATAAAATCTAAGCAACCAAAAGTGAGGTTTTTTTTTCACCCCACATAGAAAACCTACCTAAAAATTTAGTCCATGGGAAGGAAAAACAGACATTAAATGCACACAGCGGAGTGAAAGTGTACATAACGTGTGTAACACAGCCCATAGTGACTCAAAGAATTTACCAATCTCAGGACAGACTTGAGAAACAGGCTGCATACCCCAAACTGATTGCAAGTTCTATACTGAGGCGACATCTATCCTTCCACTGGATCAATGGTCCAACAATCAATGCACTGGGGGTTTATTCAGAAGGTCTAATGACCCTAATACTTCACCCAAAATGAGAAGACTAAGGTAAGTCAAGGGGAAGTGTTTCCCATTGCCTTAGCGATGGGTTATTCACGTAGCTGGAGTTGCATAACTTAGGCTGACTTACCACGGTAGTGTAGACATCGCCTTAGATTTCACTAACCAAATTATCAAGTGAAAACACTTCAGACACTATAAAAGACTAACCATGGAGTTAATTTAACAGTCTTCCCCTACAATTAACCTGCCCTCCAATAAAATAAACTGATTTCCTTCTATTTGCACTCCTATGTATGTTTACCTTCACCTGTCACTTATTCTAAAACGTTGCCCTCTAACTACTTTCATTAAAATCAACAAAAATTTTCAGAATCAGTGGGCAGATAAAATCAGTTTATTTACAGTTTAAACAAAAATTACAAAAATCCTCATCAAAATAATATTTGGAACTAATTTAGATTATATACATTTACCACTTACAAACTGCTTGGTTAACAAGTGATATTACACAATTTCTTCTATAATATTTCTCTTGTGTAGTTTGTAAAAATTCAATATTGATCAATTCAAATACATTTAGTGTGTTTTATCCTAATTATCTCTTATTTTATGTTGTGCATAACTTTTCAAAACATTCTGTTTGAGGGAATGGAGGACTTAGCCAACACCTAACCCAAAGTTATTTGTATAGCTGAGAAGTTGGAGTCACTTCCTTAATTCATCTACTTGGCTTTTACTTTGATGTGACAAACCTAATACAGATCAACCAAATGCACAGATCTCTGATATGCTGGTACAAAAACAGTTAGACAAACTATGGTACAATGCACTACAATTTATATTAGTGTACAAAAGTGGATTACCAAAAAAAAAAAAAAGAAAAGCACGTTCTACTTCATACTAACAACTTTTACCCCATTTCAGGTAAAAGAAAGATCGCCTTCCTCACAGGCTTCTTTAGTGTGGATGTGCAACAAGTCAATCCTACAATCCTTACATAGGCAGGAATTCATTTACATTACAAATCTTGCTTCTCCCACAATTCCCAGGGTTTAATGGAGCCAGTTTGGCCTGTAGCATCAGAAAAGCCTTGGGTTGCTCTAAGATTTTAATTTTATGTCAGGTGGGGAAATAACTGGATCCAGGTGGTACACCCCAATCACAACCTACCACCCACCAGCATACCTCTGTGCTGGTGTTGCTGAAATATCATAGCCATCCCTACACCAGGAAGAGAAATACAACCACAACCATTTTGGGATATCTTAACAGACCCTTTGTGAAGGGAGCATGTGCCAGAATCCTGATAGTTTAGTGTTTAAGAAAAAAAAAATGCCTTAAAGATAAAAGCGTACGTTCTCTCAAATGAAAGAGTTCCTATTTTCTATATACAATTACCAAAGTGCTTAACTGCTTAGACAGGAACTGAAATACCAAGAACTGTTAGCTACATCAATTTTAACAAGGTTTTGTTTTTTTCTGTACATTTAAACCAGTACACTCGGAAGAGAAACAATGAATTATACAACACTATCTTTATGGTATAACTTACTGATAACATGAAAATTGTGTACAGAGTGCAAGTTAAAATCAAAAGCTTTTTTATTTTGGCATAAATCCTTAATTTGCCACAATATTCAAACACACATATACAAGCACATTAAAACAGATTTAATTAGCTACACTATTTCAGATTGCTATTATGATAAAGTATTTGTTCTACGTGTTCAACAAAATATTATTAGTGAACAAGTGGATAAACACTACAAATAATAGTTTACCTGCAAGTTCCATTTAATTCCCTATCAATCAGGCTAGCTTCAAACTCCCTTTAACCACATCAGAAAGACAAACATCATAAAACACCTTAAAAACTTTGTACTAACTGTGTTTAATGGAACAATTTAATTCAACAGAAGCCAAATGAATGTGCTCAGTTTAATTGGAGGAAGAAACATCTCTAACCCACAGACATCTTTTCAATCTGTCTATTGTTAAGTATACTAAATTCTATTTTCTAATTTAATCTAACATTGCCACTCAAGCACTTCGCTTTAGCCTATATGCAGTTCATTAAACTTAAGAAATTTAAAATTAAGTTTTGATGCTTTATTTTATCATTTCTTATTTGCATAGTAAGCAACATCTTGATCTAACCAGTTTTGACCACATTAATATTTTCTATAGCTAGTTTACCAGGTAGGCATCATATCAGGGAACCACATTCTTCCAAGGTGTTTGGAGACTTCTGAATGAATTTGATCCAAGTTATAATCATTATCCGGAATTAGTACTTCCTCCATAATAGAAAGCTGAGTGAGCCTCCCTCCACACATCTTTACAAACTCAATAAAACCTCTGCAGGTTACCTCACATTCACCAAGGCCCATCGCTGTTAGGTTCTTACAGCGTTCAGCAATGCAAATGAGTTCATCATCCAGTGGCTGAAGTCCATTAGCACACACCACCAATTCAATCAACCTGGGGCAGTTCATTCCAATCCGACCTAACATGGCTTTGCTTACTGCACGACCAAAGTAAAGGTGCGTAACAGGCGTTTCTTCTCTGAAAAATGCATCAAATTCCTCTTCATATAAAAAGAAGTACATCACAATATTGACTTTGGGGGAGTGCTTAACAAGTGCATCCCAACTTTGCTTTTTAATAGTATGAAATTCAGTTTGTCCAGGATTTTCACTCACAACATCTATGCGAAGATGTTCAAGGTTAACATGTTTCTCACTTGAAAGAGCCAGCAGCAGTTCATCACTTAGTATGTAATAATTCAAAGCCAGTTCCCTCAGACCATGACATTGATCAGCAACACAAAGAATTCCTAAGACAAAAAAATAATTGGAATATATAAATCGCACATATGTCTTTTATAAAGTACAGTATGTTTTTGTATATTTAGTTTCCATTAAAACATTTTATTCCAATCACTAAACCGTGTATTGTTCTTTTTACCATATCCATATCCCAGAACAATGTCTAATATTTCCAGAAAAGAAACAATAGAAAGGGTTGTTTTTGTAGGTTGCAAGGAAGTCTAAAGTGGTCAGCTTTACAATAGTTCATATTTGATGGCATCCCTAAACGCTGTCAAACAAATCTCTTCATTTAAAAAGTTAGTGTAAAATATAAAATGAAGTTCTACTGTAAAAAGTGGCTAAATAAATATGGAATCTTCCTACTCCACAGTTCTGCTTCTTTTGTGCATTCATATCTGCTCATTTCCGTGATTTCCTCACCCTACTGCTTTTTACTCCTGTTAGTCCTACAATTCCCCTACATCTGTAAGAGCATGCACTGAATTTTAGCCTATTTGTATATCAACAGAACTGCTTACTAAAATTTCATTCACTCATACTTGCACAAAGCCACAGAATGCAATGAAAAGGGACAAGTATTACTGAGACAATCTGAAGTCAAAGAGTTGTACATCTGTTACTAAGGGAACAATTTGGTCTGCAAAAGCTTTAACTAATAATGATATTTAAGAATGCAGTTTGATTTTTAGTTGTGCAAACTGCAACTGAGCTGGCATTTAAAAGCTTCAGTACACAACTGAACTAATTTAATATTTATGTTGAGAAAAACAGAGCCTCACAAACTTCAAGTCACTTTAAGATGTTTTTAGACTCAAAACATGCAATTTGTCTTTGATAAAGTTATAATGACCATACATGAATCCATAACATTTACAATAACATTGAATTTCCTGAATTATGTAAGGTATCTAATTTCCCACCAAAAATTTGTATCAAAGCTTCTTTTGCACTGCGTTATTTGATTTGAACAACTAAGTCACTGAAAAAACATAACTTTAGGTGACCAGAGACACAGGTACTGTACATACTCATGTTATCTTGAGTACAGGAACCCCTCACTTAACATTGTAGTTATGTTTCTGAAAAATGTGACTTGAAGTGAAACCATGTCAAGCAAATCCAATTTCCCCTTAAGAATGAATGTAAAGGGAGAGGGGGGTTAGGTTCCAGGGAAATGGGTTTTTTGCTATACAGTACAGTACTATTGCTGGGAGGATCCCCCGCCTTAGCCCACACAGGCACAGCCTGCTGGCACTGCAGACAATGAAGCAGGCAGGGAAGCTGAAGGTGCTGTAAGCTAGAAGCATGTTGTCCAGCAGCAGCAACTTCCCCTACTCTGCAAGCACCAAGGGCAGTGGGGGCTCAACCCTCAGCCCGCCGAGTCCACTCTTTCCCCTTCCCCAAACCCCCACCCTTCACCCACCTCTTCTCCCTCCACCTCATCCCCCTTTACTTCACAGGCTGCTTCCTTGATCCTCCCTCTGCCACAAGCCAGCTGATTGCTGCCAGAAGGAGGCAGGGGAGGGAGGGGCAGCCTGCTTGCTTGTCCTGGCAGGAGGGAGGGGGTAGAAGCGATGACTCAGCATGCAGGCTCCCCCTTCTCCCCTCCCAGCCCCCTGCTTCCTGCCCATGGCAATCAGCTGGTTTGCGGTGTTCAGGAGGCAGGGAACCGAGGGGGAGCCTGCACACCGAATCCTCACTCTTACCCCCTCCTCCTGCCTCCTAAACGCTGAATGCCAGCTGATTGCCATGGGCAGGGGGAGGAAGTGAAAGGCGCTGATCCCCGGTGTCTATTGAGGGGAACACTAGGGAGAGGGAGAGAGCACAGGCAGGCTGCCTGCTGTGGAGAAAGCAGGCAACCCAACAACATAAGAGTGGAGCATTGCTCAACTTTAAAAAGACCATGTTCCCTAACTGATCAGCAAGGTAACAACGAAACAATGTTAACCGGGACGACTTTAGGAGAGGAGTCCTGTATATTATGGAAAACAAGTTGATTAGTTTGGAAATTATACTGTGAACTCTATGAGCAGTTCATGAATTTTAACTTATATCTTCGTTATTTCAAGCAAAATTTCTTTACACAGCAAGAGTCATGTCCTTTATACTTACGTTACAGAAAGAGACAGTACTATAGATAAACAAAATTTTAAGTCTTTACAGAAGTAAAAAAAAGCATTAGAACGATTGAAAAAGAATGGACAAATTCCAAAAACAAGAATAAAATCAGAAAATTTTAAATTCATATGAAAGGTATATCAATACTATTCTGATGCTTTCCTTTCACTCTGATTACTTCAAAAATACTTGACATTAAAGACATTTTCCCATGCTCTAGACAACTGAGAATAGTGAGGTGGAAGGTTTAAGTACCACCTTTGAGCTGAGAATTTGCATTAAAGATTTGAAATGGAAGAATAATTTATTCCAAATGTTAAGTACTTGAAAACAGGTTAACAGAAATGCATCCTCAACAGCAGCTATTGCATTACTACTTCCTTTTTTTAAACAGATTTACTACTCACCAGCAGGTGACACATGCGGACAGCTGCTCATTTTTAGCAGTTTTAGAGTATCACTATTGTTAGCAACAAGAACCTTCAAAGATGGATCATCAACTGGTGTGTCATCAATTTTGATGGATGATAATGACTTGGAGTTTACAAAAACTACTGTCAATGCTGATGCAAAATGAGCCTGTTCAGGGAAAGTCAGAGGAGGGGGGATGGAATTTATCATTCAGTGGACATTTAATATTGTTATATCCATAGCACAGTTGATTGAACTTCTGGCACAAGGCAGAACCATTATTTTATCCCTTCAGCCCATGTAACACAATTAATTAGCGTAAGTGAATACTTATTTAATCAATCCCCTAAATTATGTAATAAAGAATCAAGGACTTACTCTCAAACTAGGGGTTATTTTAATGCTTACAGAGAACACAAACAGTTCTGCCCTCTTCCCCATTTCCCCTTTTTCCAAAGAAAAAAAAAAAAGTGTATACAATGAGGAGCTTGAAATAGCTACAGAATACCAGTAAGTTAAAAATACCAATAAAGAAAAAAAAAAAAAATTGTCATCAAGAAACTGAACTGAGACCTCTCAGGACTAGCATTTGATGGAGTGAAAATTGAGCCTTAGCTCCTTGAGAGGAAAAAAGGAAAGGATATACTTGCTATGTAAAATTAATTACTGTAGCACGGTGGTTCTCAAACTTTTGAGAACCGTGACCCATTTTTCCTTCCTTGGCTGCAGTGGCAGACCCTTGTATGTCCACCGAAAAGCCGCTGAATAAATTACTTCTGAATTCAGCGGCTATTTTCAGCGGACATGCTGATCGCTCCCAAAATAGCTCAGCATGTCCGCCGAAAAGCCGCCGAATGCGGAAGTAATTCATTAGGCGGCTTTTAAGCAGCGGCAGGAGCTCATGACCCCCCAGGGAGCGCTCGGCGACCCCCAGTTTGAGAAACCCTGCTGTAGCACCTCACTTCTGGGGGTCTGAGTCATACCAATACAATTTAGGAGTCTTTAATAAGGCTGTTAAGCAATTAAAAATATTAATTGCAATTAATCACTCTGTTAAACAACAACAGAATACCATTTATTTAACTATTTTTTGATGTTTTCTAAATTTTAAAATATATTAATTTCAATTACATGACAGAATACAAAGGGTACAGTGCTCACTTTATATTTATTATTACAAATATTTACACTGTAAAGAAACACAGTATTTTTCAATTCACTTAATTCAATCTCTTTAACATTAAAGTTGAGCTTACAAATATAGAATTATATACCAAAAAACCTGCATTCAAAAATAAAACGTAAAACTTTAGAGCCTTGTTCAACCAATTGCTCAAACAAGTTTGTTTACATTTACAGAAGATAGTAAACAAGAAGCAGCATTATCACCTGCAAGTGAGAACAGGCCTTTGCATGGCACTGCTGTAGCTGGCCTCACAAGATATTTACATGCCAGATGAGCTAGATTCGTATGTCCATGGGCGGCAGGTATAATAGGTCATGGGAAGCTCTGCCTCCCCTGGTGTGGCCATGGCTACCGGATCCCCAGTTGCAGGGTTTGGTGGCAAAGTTTTTGCTTTATTATGTCCCATGCAGATTCCAGGGCAGTGGCGGAGGCACATGCCACCTCCTCCGCCACCTCTGAACCTGCATGGGGCATATCAAGAAATGTCTTCTACAGATGCTTTTCCCCTGGGCCATGGACACGTTGGGTCCGGGGAGGGGAGGTGAGACACGGCTGTGGCCAGCCCCGGGCTCCTCCAGGCAGGGGAAGGCTTGGCTTGGGGCTTCGGCCAGCCCAGCCCGGGCTCCTCTGGGCAGGGAGGTGGGGGGAGAAAAAAGCGGGGGGGGGGGGGAGGCCCTGGGCTGCATCCGGCCCCGGGCCCCCCCAAACCAAGGGGGGGGGGGGGGGAGACTTGTGGCTCTGGCAGTAAGGGGCACGCAGGGAGTCTCGTGGCTCCAGCCATGGGTGGAAGGGGTGGAGCTGGGGGCTTCAACCACTATTCCAGAAGACATGTCCATGCTGATGATGGGTTCTGCTCGATAACGATCCAAAGCAGCACAGACCAACACATGTTCATTTTCATCACCATGAGTCAGATGCCACCAGCAGAAGGTTGATTTTCTTTTTTGGTGGTTTGGGTTCTGTAGTTTCTGCATCAGATTATTGCTCTTTTAAGACGTCTAAAAGCATGCTCCACACCTCATCCCTCTCAGATTTTGGAAGGCACTTTAGATTCTTAAAATCTGGATCGAGTGCTGTAGCTATCTTTAGAAATTTCACATTGGTATCCTCTTTGTATTTTGTCAGATTTTCAGTGAAAATGTTCTTAAAACAACCAACATGTGCTGGGTCATCATCTGAGACTGCTATAAATGTAAAATAAATGGCAGAATGCAGGTAGAACAGAGCAGGAGAAATACAATTCTCCCTCAAGGAGTTCAGTCACAAATTTAATTAATGCATTATTTTTTAACAAGTGTTATCAACATGGAAGTGTGTGCTCTGGAATGGTGGCTGAAGCATAAAGAGGCATATGAATCTTTAGCACACTTGGCACGTAAATATCTTGTAACACCAGCTACAACAATGCAATGTGAATGCCTGTTCTCGCTTTTAGGGGACATTGTGATAAAGAAGTGGGCAGCATCATCTCTTGTAAATGTAAACAAACTTGTTTCTCTTAGTGATTGGCTGAACAAGAAGTAGGATTGACTGGACTTGTAGGCTCTAAAGTTTTACACTCTTGTTTTTGAGTGAAGTTATGTAACAAAAAAATTAGCACTTTAACGAGAAAGAAAATTCACTACAGTACTTGTATGAAGTGAACTGCAAAATACCATTATTTACACTGTAAAAATAATAAACATTTGACAAAAATATAGTGTGCATTGTACACTTTATTCTGTGTAGTAACTGAAATTGATATATTTGAAAATGTAGAAAACATCCAAAATATTTAATAAATTTCAATTGTTATTCTATTGTTTAACAGTGCGACTGAGATTAATTTTTTAAATCATGATTCATTTTCTTGAGTTATTTGTGTGAGTTAAATGTGATTGACAGCCCTAGTCCTGAGCCACGCATTTGCTTCCCAGATGTTCCAAATCTGGATTAAGCACCATGCTTCAGTACAGGTTTTAAGACTCACTGAAGTCAATAGGACATAAGCAAATGCCTAGATACTTTCCTAACTGGGGCCATAATGAAGGGATCGCATGACCCAGAGTTGTGGATATACAGATATTAGTTTTATATAAGCCAGTATCAGCTGGGCAAAAAGTTCTCTAAGAATGGGGTGTTATCAAATGTATGTCATACTTTAGAGAAATATATGGCGAGAAATAGAAATTGATGCATTTGTGTACTTTAAAATTAAAGCCTTGGGTTTGTAAAAACTATTTTTCTTTTAAATTCAACAATCTCTACATAGTTTAACATGCTTAGATATTAAATCATTTGTTACACTATCTAGCAAGGTAAAATTTGAGAGTCCATAGGACATTACCTTAGACACATTCATAAAACTTGGTTTTGCTGTTGAAATCAAACCTAATGTCTTGATAGAACAATTCACCAATTGAGAAAGGATGTCACAGGCAGCTTCTGCAGACTCAGTACTACTATCAACCTAAAAGACAATTTTAAAACCCTGATGTCATTTTATATTCCTAGAAAGTCAACAGCACGATAAAATATACTTAATAGCTAAAATAGAGTAGCACCAGTTTTTTTAACTAGTAGATTGCACTATATCAGCTTTTATTTACGACAAGAAAGGAATGTGAAACTTATTAAGCAGTTAATAATTTAAAGACAGCAAAAGTCATGAAAAGTACTTGCCTACAATACTTATTACACTGTGTGATTATCAGATAAACCTGGTTCTGACAGTCCTGATTAACACTGGACATCTTAAGACTATCCATCTATCTTTGATTTTCCTCATCTCTGCATTAGTTTATCAACATCCCAATTTGCACGCTTGACTAGTACTGAATTGCACGTTAATGTATACCATAATTTCATAGCTGATGCCTGTTCCTTCAGAATTATCAACTATCAGACTTGGGGTTTATTCTGATTTTTTAAAAAAAAGATAAAAGTAATCCAGCAAAGTGGTCCATATTACACACAGTCAGTCTAGTGAAACCTGGAGACCTGGGTTCTGTTTATGGCTCTGCAACTGACCTGCTAGAAGACCTTGGGCAAGCCTCTTTACATCTGTACTTCAGTTTCCACATCTGTGAAATGGGGGTGATACCTACCTCCTTTGTCAAGAGCTTTAAAATATGAGCTACATATTGTTATCTGGATCACTATTCAGATGACCTATTAAGAGGCAAAACAATTGTACTAAGTGAAGTAGCTACATGTACTTAAAGTAACTGATTAAAATTTTAACTATGGACTGCTACAGAACTGCATCACAAAAAACTCTGAAGGCAACTAAGAAAGGAAATTACTAATGACAGTAGAAAAGAACTTCTGAGTTTAATCTTGACTGACATCAACGTTCTCTCTCTCGTGTTCACAAACTTCAGGCTATTTTACACAATAAACTCACCCATGTAAGGGGACCTGGTTACAACACTATAGTCCCCAAATGTAATTAAGACAGAATCTGTACTGGAAGACTATCTACTTAATTGCTATAATTTGAGTGATACATCTCTAAGACAAGCTACATTCATGTTATCATCTGAATGGTCTAACACCCACATAAAGGGAGGACTACGTTAAGGTAGTACTCTTTACATGAACTATACTTGTGCGGATAAACATTACTGTGCTGTTTCTTGGACATTAGCATTTCTCAATCACCTCAATATTCATGTGCAGCATATAAAAAGTTTTGAGATATCCTTTAACACATGTAGTTAGATATAAAACTTCCTATGCATTCAATAGTCATATCAATTTATTCTTAAAAAAAAAAAAGTTTTTGGATGGAGATGCAAAACAATTTGCAAACAAAACAAGCCTCCACTCCTATCTTTACCTTGAAGCTGACATACTGCAGATCATCAGCGTGTCTCTTGATAATCTGCTGAATGAGATCAGGGTGAGTAGATTTTAAATAAGAAGTAGCTGGTTGGTTAAGCTCAAATTCAAACTTTCTCCAGAGGTCAGGAATATGAAAAACTTCATTCCACCTTCGGCAAACAGAAGATGCTCGTGCTCTATCTACTAAAGGCAGGAACTGAAAAATATGTAAAACTACATGGAGTGGCAAGGTTCCCCAGTCCATCAAGGTTTGCAGGTGAGATGTGCCAAATGCTGATCCATAGAAAAAGGTTTTCTGCCTTTTTGATCTTTGTGGTGCTTGTAGAACTGAGTTCTCATTTTTAACAGTCTGCCTGATTCTCTTCATTTTGAGAGCAAACAATTTCAGGTACTAGAGTCGTGTGATGTAATGAAGGTACAAAGCTTTCTGTACGTTTTCAAGTACAGTAGATCTCTAAAAAAAAAGTACAGAAGATCAGAAAAACGAAAACAAAACATGTTAGCAAAGCCTAAATATAATCTGACTACTATACAAAAAGTTTCTGCACTAGATATAATGTGCACACAGTAATAAGGGTCTTGTTTCCATACCATTGGTATATTCTGTAACGCACTTATCTGGAAGTGAGAAACTTGGGTTTCAGTGAGCTACCCAAGGGCAGTTTCTTCTGCCACTATTTCATGCAAGCATACCACCAACTGCCTTCTACAAAAATAAATAAAATAAATGAATAAATGTTAACCATAAATATAAATTTCCACTACAAATAAAAGTTATTAATGAACTCGCTAGTTTGAGCCTACTTACTTAAACCTAGTAGCAAATCTCAATAGTTTTAAGAGTATATTTGTCTTTGTTACAGTTTAAGGTACACTGTCAATGCATATTTTTTCCCCAAAGCGATGGACCTATGAAATACCATGCCCCTTTGTCTTATTTTTTTAGCCAGTATGGCAAAATAGAGCTTGTCTACATAGGGACACTTAGCAAAAATTAATCCAAATTGATTGAAGGTGTGATTTTAAAGTGGATTAGTTAAACCACATTGAGTAAGAGTGTCCACATAGTGTTTAGCATTAAAATGACTAATTCAGTGAATTAAGCTAAACCAAGTTAAGATCACTAACTCTGTGCAAGTGCAAAGACGGGATTTAATGTGGATCAATCAATCCATTTTAAATTCACTTTAATTTTCCTGTGTAGACAAGCCTTAAAACAGATGAACTAAGCGCCACTGGATTGTGAAGTCTGAGGAAGGATCACCCCACACTGCGTAACCACTTGTCCAGGTAAATCTAATTCAATGAACTTCTAAAGACCTACTTTCACCCATGTTCCTTTACAGAAAAAGGCAAAGGCACAAAGTATTACCACACATAGAAGTGAGGCAAGGCACACTGATCAAACAGAGTGGATGAACCCACAGGATAGATTTTGAAACACATGACCTAGAACTTCCATGCTTTTGAAATACTTCACTTTTTTTGAAGTGGGAACAAGGTATAGCGGATAAAAGATGAAAACTCTAGATCTTGTTTATTTTACACATTTGCAACGTTTATCTAGGCTACAGACATTTAGCTGACACTTGCTCCTATAGTGTAAGGAACCTACTTCAGCACGCTCCAACTTCACAAAAAAACTAGTTGTTGACCAAGCTTGTGAGGCCTTACATAAAACTGGGTGGCATTTCCATGTCTTTAATATGATAACTTAAGTGCTACATCTGATCAATTCCAGAATTTCCAGGAATGTTCTAGGTATTAGTGGCCAGAACCTCTTAATCTGGGGTACACAATGCCATCTGTACAGAAAAGTCACAGCTTCAAGCCCCTCTATATAAGTGTCTATAAATCAAAGAACTGGTTATGGAACCCACTAACACCTTCCAGCATAACATCACCCCTTGTCTCATCTCCTCTCATCCTCCCAATATAATTTTATGGCAGTATACTGAATGTCTTATCTTTCAGATTTAAAAAATGATAAATAATGGTGAGAACAGAGCCCCTAGTATAATGGGAGGGAGGCATGGGGATGCAGAGACCACATGGGCTGGGAGAATGAGAGACCCTGAAATGGAGGGCACAAAGAACCCCTGGGGCACGAGGGGGATTGGGGACCCTGGCATGGGAAGCGAAGCCTAAGGGGGGATTGTAATAGTTCCTTAAATAGAAAGGATTGGAGGGTAGCAAACAGAGTGCTTGTGGGAAAGAGCAGAGAAATGCAAGCAGCTCTTGGTTTATGCAATGAGCTTGGCCTAAAAAAGCAACAAAGTGTTGCAATCCTCTAGTTTTATCGCACACAAAAAATGTACTATATACACTTCACAAAAAGACATCAGCTTGTAAATTTGTTGCAAGGTTAAATTTAGTTGGGCAGCAAGGAATGAGGATAACAGCCACAGAAAAACAATCAAGTGGTAATTCATTTTAGGCATGTGTATAACTTCATGGTTTCAGTATTGCTTTTAAAACTATAAAAAGAAAGATACTATCAACTCATTTGTTATAGGTAGTGACCTTTCAGAAAGGATTTACCTTATGTTAGAGGTTTGCTGTTAAGAATTCCACAATCACAGGGAAGCATACATAAGGTAACAATACATTTGTGCCTGTTAGGGGTTTAATCTAAATTGCTACAGCATATGATCCAAACAGAAATTAGTTTTATTGGCAATGAAAGAGGTCTCCTATTTGGCTACCATAAAAACTTACCCTAATTTATTATGTCTTTGTAGTTTTGTACTGTCTAGTCTTGCACTTCGACAAATTGTAAAACTGCATAATTCTATTGGAACCCATGATGCATGCCATATTGAGAAGCTTATGCAATCTTTTTGTAAATAAATCAATAAAAATTAACCACAAAAAAGCAATTAAGTTAGTCTAAAAGGACCTATTTAATTGTGATTTGCTTGCATTTTGCATTTTCACAATATGTAACTCCATAAAGGTCACTTATATATTGTGGACTGGTCTACTTAAGAACCAAAAAAATGACAGCATGAACATGAAATGAAAGCATCATGCACAGATTATGCCCCATTACAAAGTTTTTTAAAAGGACCTTCCCACTTTGATTTTTTCCAGTGTTAACCAATTCTTGAAGATATTATCACATTTTGTCAGTTTCCAAAACTAGTTCTAGATATTTAACAGATAAAGCACTCACAATTCAAGCAAAACTTATTAAATAATTGAATCTGATTACACAGGAGTCAAGAAACGAAAACTATCAACCCTGACGCATCTTTAGGATTAGAGGGGGTTCAATTCCCCACATCTCATGAAAACTGAGTAATTCAAGACTATGTTGAACTCCGTGGACCAGACCTCAGTACATATTACAGTTTACACATATAGGAGTGTGTAAATTAAACAGAATGCAAACCAAAGCATGTTCATCCAAGAAGTCATTAATACAATCTCTAGAGGATTTGTCAGTATGCCACAGATCAAGAATTCTGACTGAATGTCAGTTCTTACTTTTCATAGACATTCTGTTTGTAGAGAACTAAACAATTCTCACTCAACATTTTGCAGTATATAGGGTACTATATAAACCTGAGACAATTAAACTCAGTGATGAAAAGCCTACCTTTTTGCTTGTCGGTAGGACAATGTCCGAAAAAACCAAAATCCCCTTCTTAGAAAGGCAAGATGGGTGAGGCAATACCTTCAGATGGCAAGAGAGACACAAGCTTTCAAGCTTTTATTGGATAACATAAATTGATCAAATAAAAGACATTACCTCACTCCCCTTGTCCACCTAATAGCCTCAGCTTCTTGGAGCTAAGATCAAGTGTAAACAGACTCTTGGCTTATCAAATGCTGTGATCAAGTGTCTTGATGTTTTTGGTCTTTTGACCTTGAGATGAAAACCTGGTCTGTGTCTCTTGGACTGTGAAGTAAAAACATTCTGGACCAACAAGGCTACAACAAACCCCTTCTTTGTCTTTTTAGTCCAGGAACTTTATAAGATTTTTTTTTTAAATCAATTAATACATGGAAAATAACTTTTAGCCCAGAAAGCACCTTCTATATACTAAGGGTGTATCAACATTAAAAAGCCAGTACTTCTCCCACACATCCAACCACATTGGATATTTTGATGTATTTTCACCTTTTCAGAAACTTCCAGTTTCCTGACATTATTGGCTTATAACCCTCTAATATCTCTAAGGTTTTGAGATCAACAGGGAGATTTTCAAAGACACAAACAGTAGCTGGGACAAGCCAATGGGAATTGGATGCCCAAATTCCAAGCTGCACTAGAACTTCAGCTTATGTAGCCAAGCTGGGAGAAGAGAGGCTAAAATTGTGTGTACACCTCCAATCTCTGAGGAAAGTGGACTAACAGTAAATGAGCCCAAAATGAGTTGCTGGTCAGGTCTAAATCTTGAGGATCACATGTCCACATCATAACTGGCATCCTTGTTAGCTATGCCAGCAGAGGCCAGAGACAGAATGAGAATGAAGGCTTTAGATTTGATGGAGCTTCATCAAAAAGGAAGGATCTTAGATGGACATATGGTCAATGCTATAGGCCGTTCTTGCTACACTAAGGGCTATGAAGATTAAGACAATGACTTTAAATTGGCAGCAGAAGCAGACTGGGAGCAAACAAAGACTATGCCACAGAAATTTTGTGTTTATGGTATTATCCTAATCCACTGAAGATATGGGTAGCTGTATTCTCCCTAATATAGTGTGCCTGCAAAGCTTTCATATTTAATATTAGAATTAGATTCAGGAATCTAGAATATGAAAAAATAAAACCTAAAGATTTGGCTTCAGTGATTCATATTCTGAGAGGAAATGACAGTTTTCTAGAAAACTGAAAGATGACATTTTCCACTACTGATGCTACCTGATTTTCCAGGGTTAGTAAGGAGCTGAACAAGATTGAAGATTCACACCACTTTGAAGAACGGAACGTATGTATGTCCAATGCAGGGGTTACCAGTGGGAAAGACAGCATTCTAACTAGTTCTATAAAGAGATACCTCACTATGACCAGCACCACTGCCGTCTGTTTTGTAGATAGAGGACTTCAATCCCCAGGGAAATTATTCCAGCAACTTTCAGGAGCAGTAAATCCACTTTAAAGAATATTGTGAACTATGATCATATTTATATGACAAAAACAAAGAATAGGAGATGATACACAAAGTTAAGAAACTACTCAAATACTTCAAATGATTAATTCAGAAGTACTCTCCTCCCTGCTCCCACTCTCTCCCACATACACTTTATACAACAGGTTTTAAAGGTAATGAACCAAGAATAGTCTCATACAGCTATTTTTTTCTGACTACTATAACTGAAAAATGAGAAAAGTATTCTGCTCTTTGTATTGTCAGTTTCACTGTACTTAAGTTTCCTGCTGTGTAGTCTTCACACAGCAATAGGGATAGGAAAACCACATTAAAAAAAGAATTTGTGGGAGATAATAACTGACGTTTTGTCTTTTTAACTGACTAAATAGTAAGGTTTTCTGATCTAACAGAAAAAGACTATTTCAAATCTAATCAAGAATTTGATTTTTACTAATATAAAGAAGAGGAGCACACCAGCTCATCCTGTTAATATACACTTAATGTGTTGCTTCACTATTCGGACCATTTGGTCAGATAGTCATCTAACTGACCAATTTAACAACTGTTTGGAGAATCACTAAATGGATCTGCAGTATAATGTTAAAGTTAATATTCTGATATTACAGGCAGAGTTGGTAGCTTCCCATTATAAGACTCTGTTTTTGGTTCCTTGTAACTGACATCTTTAAGATGGGATTAAATTTTCCAAGCCAGGGGTCTTCCTCTGGCTGAAATTTTTGGAAAACACACAAAACAAAAAACAAAACAAACCCAACCCATCAACCAAAATAGCTCAGCTATTTCTAAGAATAAGGTATAGGGAAAAAATGATTTCCCGTGTTAATTTCTGGCATCTTCTTTAATAAGCAACCATATGTTTTGCATGAGGGACTTTCATCTGGCAGAGGGAGAATTTTGTTTCAAGGATGTGCCATTATTTCTGTAGAAATCTACCCAGATTTGGCCAAGTTATAAACCTTTGACAAACCACATCTTACACAAGCTCAGCAGAGACTTGCTATAGATTAACATCTCAATTCCCTGAAGATTTTGATCGCATGCCCCAGCTGGGAGCCAAGCAGGACTTTCCTTGAAATTGTTGCACAAGATTGCTGCAGGTCAGGCTGGACACCACAACCGAGAGTTGGTCTCCTGTGCTCTCAATTACATCATTGCTGGGCCCAGGCAGGATGGAAGAGGAGATCTCAATTTGAAGCAGAGTGACAACAGCCAGATTAGGTGGGGTAAGGTGTGACTGGATGAGCACCAGTGTACAGGGAGACCAAAATCCAAAAAAGCACTGGAGAGACAATGACTGGCTGCGCAAGGAGCCTGGAGAAGAGACATGACACATACTAGATGAGGAGCCTTGGGAAAGAGACCATGGGAATAGGCAACATAGGTGGTAGGTGATGAATGGAGGGTGGAGGGAATGTGGGACTGGAAATTCAGAGGGGTGAGACTAGGCCTGGTTGGACGAAGACTGGGATAAGAAGCCTCAGGAGTGGAATCTGGGGCTTGCTAGGTAAGGAGAATGGGACTAGGAACCATGAGTGGGGAAGAGACACGGCAGAAGGGGTCATGGCTGGGAGGAAATGGGAAGAGCCTCTGCCCAAGAGACTCCTCTCCAGAGAGTATTACTATTCTTCTGTCATCAGCACATATGGAAAAAATGTGCACATAAGGGGGCCGAATTAAGGTTACACTGGCAATCTTAATCCTATCAGTCCCAAATTTTGAGTGCTTGCCTCTGCAATAGTATGTTTTAGTACATCCTTTTTCATGTAACATATTATTCACTTCAAAATTTCACAAACTATTACACACTGCTAAAATTTTAATTCTATTCCTACAACTCTACATCATCTAAATGATACAACTATGAAAACAGTGTGCGCACTTTCTCTAACAAAGGGTCAGTTGCTCAGAAGCAGACATTTGGCACCTCATATAGATGAGGAGGTAGTGTGCAGAGGCTTGCTGTGGACAATGGCAGCAGCCACAGTTTACAAGGATTGTTCCGGCAGTTGGGAATCAGGAGGATGCAAGACTGTGACCACATCCCATTCGCTAGGGTGAGACCAAAGAGTGGAATAAGTAGTACCTTGTAAATGCTGACTATATATGGTACATGAAATGCAGACTGTAGGTTGTCAGACATAAGAACAAAATATGGTAATTACATTAACTATCATACTATTTTAGCTTAGCTATTTTTGAGTCTTTTATACATAAGTTTTGGTATCCTATAACCTTCTATAATATTTTAAAACTCTTGAAAACTTGCATAATGTTATGCAATATCAAATTTAGAACTATAAAATGAAAAAAAAAGTTTATTGCTTATAGATCATGGACAACACCATAAATGTAGAATTTTTTTAAAAAAATTTCCTTTTATACATAAGTACTCACAGAACCTTCTGTTCCATTCTGGCATTAACTAAAATCTAAAATAAGATGTATGACACATACATACTTATTTCTTGAAAATAGTTTACAATATATTTTCTACAACTGCAGTTAACTACAGTCTAATTTTCAGGTGATATAATCAAGGTAGCCTTGAATCAGAGGTGCACATGCAGACATACCTCCAAAGAATGTGTAAGTTCCTGTCTAACATCAGCACCTTTCAGGTATATGAACATCCATCCCATTGCTGAGTCATCCTGTATGTATGAAAGGATTCTTTAACCAGAAGGCAGGGAGGGGTCCCAGAAGATGAACTGACCTGTGAAGTCATCGACCAAAGACAAACTGACCGGCAAAATCTGGGAAACCCATGCGGGACTTTATTAGAATTCTTAAAGAATTCTTAAAGGACTGTATTTTAATTAAATGAAGGACACTACTGAAGAAGCTAGTCTCAACATGTTCGCTCAGCAAACAATTTTGTAACAGAACAAGGATCTTCAAGGTGCATGGCTCTAATCTTGTGCCACTTTATACCTTCAGAATGCACCAACTTCAGGGACTGAAGTTACACAATCAGTATCATATTATTAATCCAACAAAACTATAACATTCCCCTCAACCAAGCGAGTCTGTAAAGCAGAGGTGGGCAAACTTTTTGGCCCAAAGGCCACATCAGGGTTGCAAAACTGTATAGAGGGCTGGGTAGGGAAGGCTGTACCTCCCCAAACAGCATGGCCCCTGCCCTTTATCTGCCCCCTCTTACTTCCCGCCCTGCCTCAAAATCCCCAACTAATCCAACACCCCCTGCACCTTGTCCCTCAATCACTCCCTCTCAGGATCTCACCCCCTATCCAATTCCTCTGTTCCCTGACTTCCTCCCAGGACCTCCTGCCCCTTATCCAACGTCCCTGCTCCTCGCCCCTTTTACCATGCTGCTCTGAGCAACAGAAGCTCGCAGCCTGGCCAGAGACAGCCACGCCACCCATGCTGCTCAGAAGGAGAGGCAGGCCAGAGCGCTGGCGGCATGGCGCACTGAGGCTGTGGGGGAAGGATGACAGTTTGGGAGGTGCTGTGGGCTAGCCTCTCTGGCCGGGAGCTCAGGGGTCCGGCAGAACAGTCCCGTGGGCTGGATGTGGCCCGCAGGCCATAGTTTGCCCATATCTGCTGTAAAAGGGATACATAAATTTTCCATGCGTGGGAAGGAAAAATAGTGTTGCTCAGCTCATGAAAGAGAACCTAAGAACTGGGGAGCTGTACTTGTCTGATGTTAAGCAACCAAAACACAGGACGGAATCTGTGGACAGCATCCAGAGAATTGTTTTGTTTTTTTTTTAACTCCAACCTCTCTGTTACAGTAATCTTGTATTACTTATAAATCCTACTGTTACATTATGTTCCTAACAGAAAAAAAGCCTTATTTTTTTAAGTTGACTGTATCCTTTTGATCACTTTTGGTTGTTCTGCACATGCACTACCTATCTGCAAGAATGTTATCAATTATTACAATATATAGGAAAACTAACAGTAAATAATATATAATTAGTAATTACACAAATATACTATGCATAAGATCATAACTGAAAACAAAGCAACTGTGACATACAACATGCACAGATATTTTACAACTATAAAGTTATAGAACCAACAGAATTAGATATAAAAGCCCAATTCGTAAGTTGGATAGGACAGTCTGAGGCAATTTTCTTACCTAAAGAAAGCTTCCAAGTTATGATGGGTAGTGGATGAATGAACTGTGGTAGCCGCGGCCATGAGGCATTCACCAGCATCTGTCCGCTTTCACTTCCTGCCTAGATAAAAATGTCAAAAAAAATTTTAAGTTTAAAAATTAATGCTGAGATTCCATCCAGTATAAGAATGAGAGAGTTAATAAGGAACTACATTCACCTTATGAGCCTCCACCTTCCCTACTAACATTCAGACAGAAATTTAGCCTCCGTCAGCACAGCAAAAACAAGTTTGGCTGTGTCAGCCCAACATCATGTGGATGTTTTTCCATACTGCAAATACTACAGATAGAATTGGTAGTCTATGCTAAAGATAAGCATGAAATTGAAAGAGGAGTGTTACAAATTAAGAGTAAATGTATTGGCCAAACTATATGAAGGAGTTTAAACAATTGCTCTACTGAGCCCATGATACTACTAGTCATTTGTTGCCATGAGCACTGAACTTAATTTTTTTTTTTTAAATCGCAACCAGAATTAAGGATTAATGTCATCTAAAAGTTACAGAAAGCACTAAGTATATTAAAGAGCAATCACATAAGCTTTTCCTTGTTTTTCTTGGGTCAAAGGTTTATTTCCTTTACCATGTTATGCTGCTATACAAGGAGTTGTCTGGATCAATTTCATCTGTTTTAAAACAACATTAAGAATCTCTTTCCTATAATCAGATCTGTAAGGTTATTTTTGTGAGAGCATAGAGTAGATATTAATATGCTACTTCAGTACTTTTTGGTATTTCTTAAAAATACTAACAAAAGGCTCACTCATCCCATCTGTTCTATTTTTAGCACTTTGGTATTCCTTCCATCACTGTTCAATTTGAGAAGCTATAGTCCAAAGGTATGTTCATCAGAGGTTGATTTATCGCATCTAGTCTAGTCCCCCCTCCCACCCAGTGTAGACCAGGCCTAAGGCAAGAATGCTATTTGCAGTCCCCTTCTACTTAATTATCTCAAATGCCACTTAGCTTTCCAATATTATCTTTGGTGGTTTGCTTATTACAACTTTGTCCAGTAGTGCACTTGTGAATCTCAACATGCCAAAAAGCAGGAGACGCTTCTGTGTTTCATTAAGATTTAGGTAGAGGTAATTACAACAGCTAGTTACTTAAGCTCATCACAATTTGCAATTCACGGTTAAATAAATTCCTCTTATATTTCCTATTCTGAATATGCTTAGAAGATCCCAATATAGACTTATACAGTAAATAAAACAGATGCTTCTGTGTTTCACAAAGAATCAGACTGGGTAACTTAAGCTAACCATAAACTATAAATTGTAATGAAGCAGATTTCTTTTACTGAAATATTAGACGTTCACAATATAGATGTATACAGTAAATCAAGCAATTACATTTACTCTAATAACAGTTTGTATTTGTATATGAGAAAGAGTATTGATAAAGTTTTAGAAGCCGTATAGAAAATTTAAAAGAACAAATAGGACTTGTGGCACCTTAGAGACTAACAAATTTATTTTGGCGTAAGCTTTTGTGGGGTAAAACCCACTTCATCAGATGCATGGAGTGGAAAATACAGTAGGAAGATTATAGACAGAGAGAGAGAACATGAAAAGATGGGGGTTGCCATACCAACTCTAACGAGATAAATCAATTAAAGTTGTCTCATTAGAGTTGGTATGGCAACCCCCATCTTTTCATTTTCTCTGTGTGTATATATCTATATCTAGCTTCCTACTGTATTTTCCACTCCATGCATCTGATGAAGTGGGTTTTAGCCTACGAAAGCTTATGCTGAAATAAATTTGTTACTCTCTAAGGTGCCACAAGTACTCCTCATTCTTTTTGCTGATACAGACTAATACGGGTACATTTTCTGAGTGGTAGCCAAGTCTTTCAGAAAAGAAGCAGACTCCTGCAGTATAAAGTTTCCCTAAGGTAACTAAAACAACAAAAAGCATTGGACATAGTGCAGTCAATACCATGTAGTTTAAAAAGAAACGTGATAATAAATAAGACTAATTATTAACACGGGTATAACAAGATATTAAAAAGGTAATCCACTTATGCAGAGAAGCCAATGTGAAGTGAAAGTTTAAGGTAAACATGACCAAATGTTATAAGAGCTAAATACACAGTCAGTCAGACCTTATAGTTAACTGGCAATTTCACACAAAGCTTAACATAAGAAGTGATCCTACCAACCTTGTCACTAAACTGTAGCGAATAACAAAGTATTTGTACAGGTTATAGACAGCTGTTTGGTCTTATTGTTTAACTTGCATCCTATTGGTGTTCAATCAATCAAATAACTTTATACTGCTGCATGATGAACTACTAAACAAGTACAGAAAACAGGGAATGTGAAGAGACTTTACGTAAAGATTCTCTGGCTTCAAAACAGACACTTCTTTAGGCATCTAGGAATGGTGACAGAAACCGCAAATTGGGAAAGAACAAAGAACTATGAAAGGTTGATCAAGGGGTACACCACAAGAGAGGCCTCAGGGAAACTGTCTGGAGAAGTATGCTGCTGACTGGAACTAAAATAACGGGCAGGTGTTCAATGATTGCCTTAATAAATGTCTCTTGCAACTCATTATGTCCCAAGAGGTTTTGCACAAACTGGTAAAGTCTAACATGTCTTACACAAACTTGATGGCATAAGATAACTGCATCTAAAAATTAATAAATTTTCCTTGCAGTTCTTGATCCCAGGGCTCAATGGTAAACAGTTGAGAAACAAAAATGCAAATAGTCATTTGGGTAAAATTCATGTACTTTGTCGGGATTTTTTTGTTCTGAAGAAGAGAACTGCTGAACAAAACAAGGCCAGTTTTATACAGTTTCAGATAGGTGTTGAAGGCTGGCTCCTCTTCTTGGTGAAGTTATGTGGGGAGGTCAAAAAGTGACCTAGGCTAGTGGCAAAGATTTGAAACAGCCAACCAGAAAAGGAGTTGAAAGCAAGATAGAACACTCTGAACAAAAAAACATGTATTTTGTTCAACTGACAACTTGGCGATTAAGCTAAACGCTTCTTAGAAAATACACACATACGTTAAAATAACTGCAATAGCTAAATACATATGATGAGCACCTGTGTTTCACCAACAACTTTGATTCTGCATGTTTTCTAGACAACTAAGATTAATACGCTATTTAGAGTTTTGAAGCTTCAAAAAATACTATAAATGCTGGGCCACATTGGCGTAATGACACATTGCTTAACGCCACTAACAAATAACTGAAAGAAGCCCAGAATTTTCAGAGATCAATCTAGAAATCAGGAGTTTGATGATAAAAAAAAAAGTTGACAGTTTTCCAGAGAAGGATGTAAAAGCTTTGACCTGACTTGTAATTATCACCTTGGCAAGGTAAATGACTTGACATTCTTAGTAATTAAATAATTGGTTTAAATTTCTCAAATTCTAACTTTAGTGTTTGGCCAAACTGCCACAAGCAGTCCATAATTTAATTGACACACTCATAAAGTTCTGCATTTAAGAATGCATAGTTGAAATGAATAGCTGGTACCAAAATCACCTGTCTAGAATAGTAAAGATTTATGAAAGTTTGCCTACATAACAAGACTGAGGGACCTTGAATTAATGTATTCTATTTATCTTCTGAAAAGTTTTAACATCCCATATTGTTAACATCGTATGCTGGTGTCATTCTTGTAAATACTAACTAATCATTCTTATTTGGTTTTCTGTAATTCTTAGGAGAGGGATGTTACATTTTGTGCAACTTTGTCCTAGAAGTACTGACAACTGGAATACATGTGCTTCAGAATACTATCTGAATGTAAAAAGATAAGCACTCTTCATAACAACTGTCATTCCTCCCTCCTTTAATGTGTGTGTGTATGATGTCAGAATGTGTGTGATGACACAGTTACTTTAAATAAGAAGATTCTCATTTGCTAGCCCAAATAACTTAAAAAAATTAGTTATAGAAATTATTGGCTACTTTTACCCATGACTTTAATCTTTTGTTTTTCCAAGTAGTAAACAGCAGTTACTCAGAAATCCTGTTAAACTTGTTTGAAAAGCAATTCCCCTTTTCAGTTTCATCTTAAAGCTGCTTCTTTTAAAATCCCATTATTATATAATTTATTCAATGAAACACTTTTAAAGCCCTCCCCCAGTATTTTTTTTACCTATCAACTCTACCTATTCTTTATGGAATAACAGAAATCAAGACACTCCCCACAGTGTTTCCTACAGCATTTCACCCTACTTTTAAGAAGTATTCTGTGCACTCCAAATTAGAAAAATCCTACTTTTTTAACCCGACACTTTTTAAAAAAAAATTTGCAAAGACCAACAGCTATGAGAAGCCTTTTGAGTGAGCCCCCAGTAACTGAAAGGTGACATCAGCCCAGACAAGCCTAACAGAGTATCACTGAAACACTTGCTCCTTTCAGTTCATGTCAATATTACCTCTCGCCTACTAGATACCAGGATCTGTCAAGTCTCTCACTTAAGAAGAGACGTGTAACTATTACACACGAAGTTTAGTGTCTGAAGGAAGATTTTCCTTAGTACCACTGGAGACACATCAGGGCTATTTCATTCCCATCTCCTCTCACTCCGAGGGCCCGGCCTGAAAGAGCCCAACCCGCACTGGGGAGGAGACTAATCACCCCAGCAGCTGGGCCGCTGTTTATAAACAACCACCGGAGACACGCACACGACAGGGCCGACGTCAGGCGCAGAAGCCGCTTTGGGGCTCAGAGTGAATTAAGGTCTAAGAGGCCAACGGCCATTTACTGCGGCAGTTCCGGGCTGTACAGGTTAGGGCTCCTCTCCCCTCCCCCCCGTATGCAGCCTTAATCACCCCCCAGCCTCGCCCCTACGCCCATGGCTGCCCTCCCCACGCCCCCGCTTCATTCCCCACCCCGCCCCCTGCCCCACCCTCATTCACATTCACGCCTCCTCCTAGGCCCAAACAAGGCCCCGCCTCTCGCCAGCGCCCCCCACCCCCACCCCTGCGGCTGTCCCCACGCAGCCCGGAGAACGGCTCCGGCTCCTCTCCCCAGTTCCCAGAGCGGCTCCTTCCGCCCCCTTCTCCTCGGCCCGCTCTCCGGTACCTATTGCGCAGGAGCTAATTCCCCGCGGCGCGCCTGACGGTGACCATCCCCCCTCCCCTCGCACTGACCGTTGCGGCCGCGAGGCCCCCCGCCGGCTGACTGGGTTCGGGGGGGGGGGGGTGGCGTCAGAACCGTCTAGACCAACAAGGAGCCAGCAGAGCCACCGTCTGCTGCCGCGCTTCAGCTCAGGGGAGGAGCTTCTTCACCGTCCTCCGCCAAGCGTCCTCCCAGCAGCGCATGCGCCGACTGCTCGCGGTCACCTGTGACCGGCCGCATGCGTCGTCCGCGCGCTTCTGTTTTTCCATCGCTAGGGGGCGGGAAAGTCCGTTTTAGAGTCGCCGGCCGCTCCTGCGCCAGAACGAGGCGGACGTTTCCGCAGCCCGTCGAAGTCTACTGTGGGCTGAGGGGGGCTTGGTGCCTCGTTGCTTGAAATGGGGCGAGGGAACCTTCTGTGTCGGTTCCCCAGGCCCTAGTGCCCGACAATTGGGGGCGGGGGGCACCGTCTCCCTCTTCCCTTGCCTTGCCAGGCCCACCCTCCTTTCCTCCACCTAATGCCACTTCCTCTCATCCCCAGCAGCCCAGCCTACTATTTTAGGGGAGCGTCCTTCAGTGGCAGGCTTCGAGGGGCTGCCCCCCACACCCTCGGTTGAGGACCTAAACACTATGACCTTCCCAGGGCCAACCCAACACTGCTACCACCACATAAACAATGGGAAGAATAAAGTGTCTCTATGTCCCCACCCTTGATGCAAGAACAGAGGCAGAGTGGTATTAAGGTGGGGTTAGGACTAGCAATGGACCAGGCTGGTTTCCGGTGTAAGAGCAGCCTCAGGACTACTCCAAATCACACACCCCTGCCTGTTACCCCAAGAGGCAGTTTTAACATCCAAGAATGGCTTCTCGCTATGTCCTTTTTGAGGAGGGCTGTGAGAGAGTAGTATCATAGAGTTACGATAGGTATTTCAGCCTTTAGTGGCCAAAGAAGCAGTCCCTTTAAACAAACACTACATAAAATAATACCGCACATTTTCCCTTCCTTCTGTAATTTCCTCTCCTTTGGAAGCAAGATTTCTATAACTAGCAGCTGATACCTTTCTTGTTTCTAGATCTTTTTAAATAGACCTGCCTTTGCATACAAAAGAACATCAAGAGAATACTAAGGAAAAGTACATTTGTAACTCTAATGGAAATGACTTTATCCTTTTACTATCTACTAGGAAATATGTACTAACAATTTATTGGGACTGAATCCTAATATTTATTTTATTTGAGAGGTTAAATGAGACAAAGGTTAATCAGCCTGATGTTTACAAATTACACAGGAGAGAAATTTAGCAATACTTACCTGATCACTTTTAAAATAGATTACTTGTGAGAGTAACATACAGGAAGGTTTTTACATCAATCTTGATGGCCTTGGTGGATTCTGTTATTAATACAAAAATAACAAAGCAAATATAGGAGTGTGTTAGTGCCCACAGTGCAGTCTTGTTCACTAAGAAATACTTGATCCTACATCGATTTCAGCAGTTAACAGCTGCTCTGTTCTTGCGTGGGAAAAACAGGAGTTTATGTTTATATTTATTCATGAACAATCTGTATTCATTACCCACTGCAACCATACACTTCTACTAGTGCCCATGGATGCCCTGGCATTTACATATGACAGTAATTAGCTGACCATAACATTTTACAGTATCTTAATATTTTACAGTATGTTTTTAACAGTATCTTAATATATATGACTGCATGCATCCAATGAAGTGGGTATTACCCCATGAAAGCTTATGCTTCAATACTTTAGTTAGTCTTTAAGGTGCCACAGGACTCTTTGTCACTTCTGCAATTCCAGACTAACGGCTGCCTCTCTGATTCTTAATATAGTTGTAGACATACACAAAGTCTTTAACTGTGGGATAATTAGCTTTATGTATATTTATTATATGTTGCCAGATATTTTTTTTTGCATGTACTGGATGACTTTTATTTTTGTTTTGACCTGTAAAGGTATTATGTCAGCATCTGTGTAAGTGTAAGAGTGGGTTATGGTGCATAACTGATTTTCAAAAGTGAAACTTTTTTTCTACAGGAAATCCTCATTTGATTAGAATCCAACTTCTTGAAGTACAGCTGTGAACTAAGGAAACATAGTAAAGAGCTAACAAGAAAAAAAATGAAGTAAATATGCGTTATACTATTTTTATTTAATCTTCAAGTTATTATGTAACATAACAAATAAGAAATCAGTTTATTACAGAAAATCACAAATATATTATCTATAAAGTACTTAACCGCATAATAATAAACACTTCAAGAAAGAGAGAAAGAACAAAACCATGGTTAGGTTCAATATCTATTCTTTGTTGTACCAAAAAATTAATTACATGCACAATTTCTCTTTAAATAAACTTATTAAAAATAACAAAAAACTTTTGGCATTACGGTTACTCTCTGCAGACATGAACAGAAGGTAGATAGTAAACAGAGACGAATGGAGGTTTATAACTATTGGCATCCAAATCTACCAGTCATAAGCTTATCGTTGGTGCACTGCCATTAACCATTGGAATACTATAAGGAATAGGTCTGATTGCACATAACTGATATTCAAATTGTCCTGTCTTTTGTTACGTTTTCTCTGTAAAGACGCAAGTATGTGGTTTTCTCTATTGTGGTTGCAACAACTTACATATGTGCTTAACTTTACACACTGAGAGAAATCCTGTTATCTTTAAAGTTAGGCAACTTTGGGTTTGAAGGATCAGAATATGTGTTTTGTAAAATTCTGTATATTAAGAATAACAAGTATATTAAGAATAATAGAAGTCAGATAAGAGGGTGAGGGAAGAGACAGGACTTTTTCAAACTCTAGCCACAATTCAAGTTCCACCAACTCTTAATTGAAATGTCATTCAAAATAGATCATGTAGGTGTTCATAGTATGATCATTCTCTTTCTTTATGTGGTTTGATTAGCTTTGACATTCACACCATTATCATTAGGCTTCAGAGTCACTATCACCCTTCCCACCCAACGATTACCGGAAACAGTTCACACCTTTAATAGCTGTTGCTTCAAGATGCTTGCACTGCAGACTCTGGCAGGTTACCAATGCATTCATTTTCATTTTGGTTCAAATTGTGAAGATTATTTTTGCAACTGTAAAAGCTAGAGATGAACACATTTTTAAGGTGTTCACTAATTTTTGGATGCCTCCATTTTTGGATGGGGCTAACTTGAGACATCTTTTGTTTGACTTTTGGAAATGGTGGTAGACCAGTAATGTAGTTCCCTGAAAGTTAGGTAAGAGAATAGAAAGATAAAAGAAGAGCAGGAGGAATGGACGAAGAGATGGAAAAAAGAGAATAGAAGGGAGAAAAATTTAGGTATAGATTTCCAGTGAGAGTATTGGTATGATGATGATGATAGGCGATCACTCGTTACCGTGTATGATCATCTTCCATGGGAGTTATGGGTCCTTAGGTAGCTAATAAGGCCAATTCTTGAACCACAAGTTCTATTACAATGAGAGCAGATGTTTTCAGGCTCAGCAGGAGGCTGTTGACCATGACTGGAGACCTGTCTCTCCTTCCTCCTGTGCCTCTCGTCCTCTTCTGTTTGTCGGCGAGCAAGTTCAAAATGCAGGGGATCATCATGCAGGACTTCACTCCATTCTAAGCTATCCTGGGCAAGTGACTCCCAAGAATGAATGTCAATATTACATTTTTTTAGGTTGTCCTTCAGCAAGTCCTTATAATGTTTCCGTTGTCCACCCACATTACGATACTCTTCTTTCAGCTGAAAGAACAGGACCTGTTTTGGGAGGCGATGGTCTGGCATCCGGACAATGTGACCAGTCCAGCGGAACTGCTGCCAGATGATCATTGCCTCAATACTGGTGGTCTTTGCCTCTTCCAGAACACTAATATTGGTGTGCTTGTCTTCCCATTTGATCTTCAGAATCTTATGAAGGCAGCATTGATGGTGCCTCTCAAAGGCTTTCAAGTGGTGTCTATAGGTTGTCCAAGTTTCAGACCCATATAACAGTGTTGGGAGAATAACGGCTTGATAAACAAGAAGCTTGGTGTCTGTTTGAATGTCGTGATCTTCAAAGACCCTGTGCCATAAATGAGAAGAGGCTACACAGGCATAGCTCAGGCAATGTTGAATTTCAGCATCAATATCTGCCTTGGATGAAAGATAACTTCCGAGGTAGAGGAAATGATCGACATTCTCCAGTGCCACTCCATACGTTTTGATAAGGGGGCATGTAATACCTCATTTGGAGAGGGCTGATAGGGCACTTTAGTAGTCTTGGTATAGATTTAGTCTATTGGTATAGATTCATATTGATGCATTTTCCTCCAGAGAAATTGGAAGAATTTAATTACAGTATAGAACTTTTCCTATCGAGTCTAAGATCAACTTACAGATTTGCACCCAGACCTAAAGAAATTATTCTGAAAGAGGAAACATGGTTTGGCAATGTTATCTTCTGAAGCATCTGTACCCTGATTTGCATTGACGTCTTTAAAAAAAAGTTTCTAAACAGAGCTTAGAAAAACGGTCACAATAGATATGATAAAAAATGAAAAAAAAAATCAAACACTCCGCTCACGAAGACAACAACTGTATTTGGCACCCATTGAACCAGCTTGACATATGATATCTTGCCCTGGGACGGCAGGATTTTGCTTTTAATAAATGCTTCTGGCATCCTTTCTGGGTAGGTGCTGCTGTTTTCATTGCACTTATCTTCTGGCATATTTTCATGATCTTCATGGTCTTCAGTACTTCTTTCACAATGTTTGGAATTCAGTTTAATGTAATCAGAAGCAGCACAGGTCTACATATCTGCTATAATATTTGCAACCACTCTAGTTTTCAAAAGATATTCACTGACTAGTAACATTTATTTTAAAACTAACTTTTGCTAAAATTATGCTTTCTCTCAAAAAAATTCCTTTAAACAAACCATTAACAACTAGGGCAGCAAATAATACAACAGTCCAGTGGTTCTTCTTTCCTTTCGTCAATATGTTTCTGATCACACTCTTTCTCCCTTGTGTTTTGATAATCCACTTTAGCAGAATTTTGACATTGTTTAAATTAGAATTTAGAAATGCACTTACAGCAATTTCTCTTCCAAGGATCTTCCCTTATTGGCCCCACACACATTGTAAAAGAGCAGTTAAACTATGGATTCTGCTAGGTGGCCTTGATGCCTTTTGATTCAAGAGAGAGTGGTGAAGGCGTGAGCAAGAATATGCACCTCCCTGTCAAGTGATTTCACAATCTGCTCAGTCATTTTTATGCATTCTGAAAGCATTGACCTAACCAAACATAATTAATTTGTGATTTATAATTCCATGTGATTTATTGTGCTTTGTTCAGATCATTCATCAAAGCATAAAAGGTAGTGTAGCCTCCTATATCCCTACTCTCACTAGCCTGTATCCCAGGGCATTCATGTGAGGATGGGCAGCTAGAAGGAGTAGCACTTTCTTGGGATATTTTTTATTTGCAAACAACTTTAGGCTGAGATTTTCAAAGTCACCTATGGGATTTACATGCACAATTCCCATTAATTGCAATGGGAATGGAATGTCTAAATCATCAAGGTGTCTGAAAATTTCAGCCCAGTCTCCACTGGGGGATCCATAGGGTTAGGGTTGATAGAGACTGCAGGGAGGAAGAGCTGAACAAATGTATCCCTGCTACTTGGTGACTTTTGTTGGAGGAAAAGTTATGGGTGCCTAGCACGAGAGCTATCCACTGGTGCACACTCTTCCATTGTAGTCTTCAGTAAGGTCTGTACCCACAGAAGCTGATCCAGACCCTGAGTGAATTTGGCTTTTGGCCTGTGTACGGTATTTTCATAAAAATGTAGATCTGAAACACACCAAACATGCAGTTTTAATGTCCTGCTAAATTCCAATAAGCTTTCACACTGCATCAATAAATGTAGCTATTAATTATCATCATCATTAAATGTTTATATTATGTCAGTGACCAGAGGCTCCAGTCAGGATTAGGGCCCCATTGTGCTGACCAAAGATATATTAAGTCTCTGTCATGAAGAACTATATTGGAAGTATTTCACAAATACTAGTGTAAATGCAATGCCCAATTTTCTGTTGTCATTATTTTCTCTACAGCAAAATTCTGAAGTTATTGTATGATTAGACATTGCAGCTCTAATGGCTTGGAATTACCACAGAGACTGAAGGAGCAAATTACAATAATACCCTGGAAGTAGGTTAGCATGCCATGTTTGGTGGAGGCTTGCTAGCAACTCCACTAGACAATAGCTGTTTTCAAGGGCATGTGAAAAGAAGAAACCTGCTTTAGTAAACATGTAAGTTTCCTGATTTGTTTGGCTTAAAAAACCCCTCACAACATATTTACTAATTTTCAAATGTTTTTTAAAAAAAATTAAAATGACAGTTTACAGCTATTTTTTAAAAAATATCTTCCTTAATAATAGTTAAGAAAGAGCAGGGAGGAGGTTTGATATGTTCAAGTATTTTTAAATGCTATAATCAGGCTTGTAAAAATGTATTATCTTCTAAAATTACTGACTCCATAAATAAACAGTAAGCATGATTTACCTAAGCAAGTAATCTGAACTGTGGTACAACCATACAAACCATTCTTTCCCCCTTATTTGGTCCATGAATTTAATAGCTGTTATATTTCAACATCATTTACTTATTACATAGGACACGCATTCCAGATAAATCTGATAATAAGTGCAGGTCAATAGCGTTCACTGAACTGCAAAACAAAACACAAAGGACTAGTCAGTGAAATATTCTCTGTAAATAGGTAGAAGAAACATTTTAGCAGCTTTTAGTTTTTCTGAACACACACATATCTGATTTCTCCAAAGTAATCTCCTTGTTTCCTTTTCTATTACAGAATACTAAAAATATTTCTCTGGCAAGTCAGGGTACTTTAGTGGCAACCATGGTGGGAATCCTAGGGTACATTAGGCTCCCAAAGTTTTCTATATTGCATCATCAGACTCTCAATGTTTAACAAATGATGAGCAGTAAAAGAGCCAAAACGCTAACAAATGATGACACATGGTTAAACGTTGGCTAAAAGTTGATGAGATTACTTGAGTATAAAAGATTATGATTGTCATTTTGCAAGAATGCTTGTCTCTAAATTCAAAAATGACACAAATATTAAGAAAATCAGATGTGGAATGTAGTTGAGATTTTCTATTTCTCTGTTATCCTGTATGCTGGGTATTAATTCTCTGAAGAGCAGTATATTTTAGTCTCTAAAAGGAAAGTAGGAGCCATCATTGGTAATAATTCTGCTTAATTGCTCTGAATATTAATTTTTAATTACCAGCTTCTGACAGGTTACTCTGCCCACTAATTATCCACAAGGTATGGGCTACTTGCTATTAAGACTAAATATGTTCTAATGATCATAGATATCAGCAAGCTTAGACGATTTCTGCTCTGAAAAAAATTGTTGTCTAATATATAGTTGTCACTTTTGAAAAACAATTACAGTATATTCTCCAACTCAGAATATTTATCTCACACACATCATGGATGACTCAGAAGTGACAAGTTACATGCGGATGCCTCATACATACTTGAATTCTGATTAATACCCTTAAATAGGGGGAACACATAATATATATTTAGCTCCTGTATCATCCCTAATATAGCTACAACTATAATTAACATCTTTAAGTAATGGATGTCACTGCCACAGCCAAGGAAACACAAAACATCAGGGCATTATGGTAAAATCTCCTCTGCAGATTAATCCTGTATAGAGAAGAAACTCATGAGGCCAGATCTTAGCCTCTATTAATTCTTTTTTACACAATTTCATGTAAACAAAGCTGACTTAAAGATAGCCTAGGTGGCCAGCTGAAGATTGTATTTGAATAGGAACAATATCTCATGAGTTACTGCAGCCTGGAGTAATGTAGGTTATCTAATTCATGCTGTGGTTGAATTCTGGCCCTCAGCAGCTCCAGAGAGTTAGTGGGTAATAAAGATGTCCCACAGACCCAAATAATCAGTCCCTCAAAAGAAGGACTTTGAAAGAGTGTTTTCATTAGTTTCCTGCTTTACTAACATCTGGTAAATATTATCAGATTTATCCTCCATTTAACTGGATTATGGAGAATCTTCTCAGAAATGTGTATTACATTTCACCTAGTCCATGGGGAGAAACTACAAACCTTCCTCAAGCTCTATTTGGATGAATCCTTGACCAAAGCCATTTGTCTAGCACAGTAAACTCCATTTTGGACATCTGTAAAGTCATAGAATGAACAAAATTTAGAAGCCATAATCTTAGAAAATTTGAGAAATGGGAGATACCAAAATCTTGGTTCATTTGAAACTACATTTGAGTCTGCTAGATTTTACAGTTTATCAATAAGTCACCATAGGCGGTGTGGCATCAGTTTATTACCATGAATCTACCTAATCTACCTTTTTTCTAGTCCAGCTCCACAAGCCTAGGCTAGATGTTTTCCAATTTGGGAAAGACTCTTTTTTTTGTTGGGATCTATTCTTCAAATCTTGCAGGAAGAGAGCTATATGTTAGGAAGGATCACATTTCTAGGAGCAGAGAGTTTACACTGATGTTTGCAAACCAAACTTTATCTTCTAATTTTGCAGAGGAATCTGAATGTAGAATAATTTCTGCAGTGTTCTGAACTGTCTTCAGCCTTGTTTTTTAATACTACCCTCTCCTGTTCTAATTATCTTTTTTTTTTTTTTTTTTTTTGGAACTAAAACTGCCCATTTATTTCTTTGTTCTCAGGATCTGAGCAACTTGTTGCTCAAGTGGATCCAATATCAATGCTTCTTCCTTGCTGTCTTGTTGCATAAATTTCTGATGTTCTTTCTCAGTAGGTACACACATTAAACCTGCCACACTGGTAGGTTAATAGATAAATGACCCAAAGCATTTGATTCTGTTGTATATTTGCAGATGCAAATGTTTTTGAGCAGCTCTGAATTTTCACAATACAGTACATACTCCTACTTCTATTTTTTTAATGGGAAGAGAGAGGAGGGGAAAGCAATACACAGTGGAGGCCAGTTTCATTCCTTGTGCAAGTCTGTTGACAGCAGAAGAATTGTGTAATATTCATGTTATCTTGTGTAATGTTGCAGCAGGAAAGATATAATGGAAAGTTGTATATTATATAAATATCACTTATACAAGTTTGCTGTAGTACACACTTGCATGGCAGGTGTAAAGGAGCACACAAGGTGCAAGGCCATAAGGACAATCAGGCCCTTTGAGTTGTAGAGTACTTGTTGCAATTTAAAATACATCTGAGCTCTAGCATTGTATACGCTCAGAGCAATATCAATAGCCTTTCAGTCGATATAAGCAATTTGGAGAAATATTTATTTAATCAATAAAAATGGCATCACACCTTTATATACTATATGGCAATGCCTTTGTATTGATTTTGATAGAATTTGTTTGTTTCAAAAGAGTGCACATCTTTATTCTGGACTAAATACTCCTGATATCCTTAGTATGATAAAAGATTTGGAAAGTGGACACTGAGAACTTTCTGAAGCCCACGAAAGTTTATGCTCTAATACTTTAGTTAGTCTTTAAGGTGCCACAGGATTCTTTGTCACTTCTGCAATTCCAGACTAACACGGCTACCCCTCTGATTCTTGAGAACTTTCTGTTACTTGTTGGTAAGAGACACAATCAGTTTCTGACGTTTTTTAAAATCTTTTCCTTCTCTCTTCAATATAATAATGTGGGCCCCAATTAAAATGAATTAAATATTCTGTGACATTTAGTCTTGTACTGGTGGACATATCAGGAACAATTTTAATTATATCTTCCAGTTGCAGATTATTTCCCAGATTATATGTACTGTTATTACAAACAATAGAAAGTCCCTGTCTATCACAGAAGGGAGAGTAGGAAAGAAGGCAAAATACAGTGACCAGTTGTATCTGATAAAACAGGTGTTTCTGTTGTCAGGGCTCATCCTTGTGTCCCCGTCAGTTTCACAAAGGACAGATTTGCCCTGGTTTTTGTAACCTCTTCATATAGACTACCTGCTAGCAGGGCCAGTGACATTGACAACAGGCCATCTGAGAATATATGCATCTCAGAGACCTGTTATATATATAGGAACCTGAATATATGCATCTCAGGGACCTCTCAGCAGATTGTTATATGTTGATACCTTGCCTGTTAGCATAGAAGGAGGTTTGCTTGGCTGATGAGCAGGCATCATGTTCTCCTTCATCTCCCAAACCCATGCACACCTCCTTGATGTCGACCATAAATATCCCATTCATGCCACTCTCCTCTCCTCCTGCTCCCTGACAAATGTCCTCTTTTTTCACATAATTGAATCTGCTCCCCTAAATGCAGCACATCTCTTGAAGGAGGAAGGGCAGCAACTTTTGGGCTCTGCAGTGTTAAACAGTTATGCCCCCTGATATAGCCAGGAGGCTGTCAGTTTCTCGCCCACAAGGGGAGCATGTGATAGAGAGAACACTTCCATAAGTGTTTTTAGCAGTTCCCTTCCTGTGGGATTGTCCATGTTGCCCAGAAATTATGCATGAACAAAAGAACTGTTTTAATAATCTTGAATTGTCTAGAATATTCCATGGCCCCTTTTCTTCACTAATTCAGATTTATGACCTCTTTTAAAAGACGCATTTGTTCTTTCTCACTCATTTTTCTGTGCCATATCCAGTGCCCTACAATTCTCTAAAATATTTAGATCAGTTAAGCTCAGTTGCCCCATTAAGTCTAGTTTCTGTCTAGATGCCTAGCTAGTGAACAAACAACTCAAAACTAACTGACTTCCTACTATTTGAGATGCGGTTTCTTTGCGCAGCACTCCAAAGAATGGATTTTGCCACATGAATTCTCTTGGTTTGGTGTTACTTTAAGAAGTTGCAATAGCATCACCTGGTCACAAGAGGGAGCTCACACTACTCTAGTGACATCTCAAATAGTAAGAAATCAGTTCCATGAAAGCATCAGATACTTGTAGGATGCCCACACAGCAGGATATTGGACCAACGGCATAGAATAATTACAAATCTTATGCCGTTGGTCCAATATCCTGCCTCTGGCAGTAGACAACACCTGATGCTTTCATGGAAAATCCTCACCACCACTTACCAAATTTAGTCTGTCAATTCAGTGGTACAATACTGGGTGTTTCAATTTCTAACCTAGGAACTTAAATGCTAGAAGCAACATTAACTCCCTTCCATGCCTCCCCTACTACTGGAAAGGGTAAGCAAATCACAGCCACAAGAGACAGCAACCCTAGAAAACAGAGCAGAAGACATGGCCCAGGGCCCATAATATTAGTTATGTTTTCCCTATGGATCTACCAGTTGATTCTCTTCTCACACATCTTGTCTGCACATCTACGCCCTTCGAGGTAAATATGAGGGTGCAGAGTCAGAGTAACAGCAATCCAACAATCCCTGCCCAGCAGAGGAGTACCTAGAGGTTTGCTCTAGCCAACATAATTTAGAGCAGCCCTTAGGTTCAGCCCCCCCGTGAATCCAAGGCTCACGTTTCACTCCCACCATGGATCCTTTGCTACATTCAGCTCAGCTATGCCCTGAATATTGCCCAGAAGTCCTAGTATTCTATTTTTATCTCTAATTCTCTTTTATCACTATTAATTGCATCCGTTAAAAGAGGAGAATAAAATATAAATGAAGGTCACCCTTCTCCCAGCTGCTAATGGCAGTTATACTGGCTGGATTTACTCTGTTTAGGGGACATTTTTCAAAAATAAATAAAAATATGGCTCAAGCCCACATCCAGAGCTCTAGTCCTACTTCTATCTGAGAAACTAAAATACAGCTTTCCTGGTCATCTTTCCAAGTGATTCTTTCCCACTTGTCGAACTCAGAGTCCTTAGGGACATGGAACCAGAAGTATCTTTTATTTGGGGCAACGGGGGAAAACAGTAAAAAGACATATGGATACTCTCTCTCTCTCTCTCTCTGTCTCATATTCAACAAGCCAAACAACCCAAATCAGTGTATCAGAAGTTAGGTCAACCCCAGTTCCAAATAATAATCCTCTGATTTACAGAGGTTCAGAACTTAGTCCCACCACAAAACCCACTCATGGGTCCAGTTAGACTCAGTAGCAGTTAAGGGGTAGCTGGCCTCTGCCAGACTGCTCCAGTTCAGAAAGAACCACTCTGCCAAGACGCACTCTCTTGGGGATCTCCGGTCCTGTTCTGTGATAGCTATGGTTCCACTGGTCTGGTGAATCAGGGTAAGGTGAAGTCAGTTTAAGCACTGACACAATCTGTTAGGTCACTGCATAGTCATCTAGGCATTGCTGCTGACCCAGTCAAGTCATCTCTGCATGGCTGCTACCACTAGTCCACTCCTGCTAGTTCACACCACACCCGGCACAGAATCTCCAACTGGGAAACCCAGAGCAAAACAGGACCCTTTATCTGAGTCTCTGGCCCTCAGGATAGACCCCTAGTCTCTAGGACAGAGCTTTCTCCCTTCTGCATTAAGCTTGAGTTTTGTTATTACCAAAAAAAGTCACTCCAGAACACAAATACCTATGCCCTTTCATCAGAACAGTATTAATAATAGTTATTTATACAATTAAACGAAATCCAAGTAAATAAAACTCAGTAGGTGAAATCACTGATAAACAATGTTATAACTGCTGTAAATTAAGGTAGCCTCAGCTGGTTTCTTCCTTTTTTCCCCTACAGAGGGAACTGAGAGTTCCCTCCCTGTCTTCTCGCTCTGGGGCTAACAGGAGTAAGAGAAGAAAGTTACACAAAACCAGTCCAATTAACAACTGAATATTCTTGTACCACACCTGCATGCCAATGTCTTCCTTAACTTCCTGTTTAAGTTTATGTGACAAGACTGTGCAAACAAACTTGTGTCAATCTATTTTAAAAGCTTCTCTAATTCTTAAAGTCTGGCCTTCTTCCAGGAACACTAAATATAATGGGGTTGGTCCCCAGGCCAGGTGTGCAGTCATAAACATGTCTCATGCTGTTAGGACTCATCAGCATGCAGGGCCATTCTTACCCATATGCAAAGTACACAGCCGCATAGGGCACCAGGAAATTTGGGGCACCACATTTCCTGGTGCGCTGCGCAGCTATGTGCTGCTGTAGCCCTTCCCTGGGGCCCCTTCCCCAACCTTGCCTCTTCCCATCCCTGCTCCGCTCCCACTCCCCTGAGCTCTGCAGCAGGACCAGGCCTGCACTCACCTGCAGCTGGAAGTGCAACAACCCGGCCCCAGCTATGCTGCCAGTGAGTGCTGAGGTGTGGTTCCCCTGCCCCCCAGGCCAGCCCCATTCCCCCCACTCTGCCCCTGCAGAGACCTGGGGCCACACACACACACACACACACACACATCATGGCGGGAGGGGGGCTGTGTAAGGCGCCAGAATAGCTGGATGTGGGGGCTGCGTAGGGCCCCAGAATAGCTAGGGATGGCCCTGTCAGCACAGTACAATAACCTGGAAATGTGAACAGACGCACAATCAGAAAAGGCCTGGAGATTCAAATCCTGTCTATCCTATAACTTGTAACTGAGTTTGAAACCATTCTGAGACATGGTCCTTTCTAAACTTGGTTTGTGTCCTCAAACTAAACATGCCTTATGCTTGTTTTGCCCTTACTGGTGGCCTAGGCTAGCATGTGGGCATCTTCTTCTAACAAAAGCAACAAAGAGTCTTGTAGCACCTTATAGACTAACAGATTTTAGAGATCATGAGCTTTCGCGGGCTAAGACCCACTTCATCAGATGAATGTTGTGGAAATCTCCAGAGGCAGATATAAATAGCAGGCAAGAAAACAAGGTAAATTCAATCAGGGGAGTGAAGCCCGCATCCAGCAGGTGATCTGGAGGTGTGAACACCCAGAGAGGAGAAACTGCTTTTGTAATTGGCAAGCCATTCACAGTCAATATTAAGTCCAGACCTGATAGTGTCGAATTTGCAGATGAACTGGAGCTCAGCAGTTTCTCTCTGAAGTCTGGTCTTGAAGTTTTTTTTGCTGAGGGATGGCTGTTTTGAGGTCTGCTATTGTATGTCCAGGCAGGTTGAAGTGTTCTCCTACAGGCTTTTGTATATTGCCATTCTTAATATCTGATTTGTGTCCATTTATCCTTTTACATAGGGATTGTCCAGTCTGGCTGATGTACATAGCAGAGAGGCATTGCTGACATATGATGGCGTATATTATATTGGTAGAAGTGCAGGTGAATGAACCAATGATGGTGTGGCTGATCTGGTTAGGTCCTGTGATAGTGTCGCTCGTGTAGATATGTGGGCAGAGTTGGCGTCGAGGTTTGTTGCATGGGTTGGTTCCTGAGTTAGAGTTGCTATGGTTCAGTGTGTAGTTGCTGGTGACAATCTGCTTCAGGTTGGCAGGTTGTCCGTGGGCGAGGACTGGCTTGCCTCCCAAGGCCTGTGAAAGTGAGGGATCGTCGTCCAGCATGGGTTGTAGATCACTGATGCTGTGTTGGAGAGGTTTTAACTGAGGACTGTAGGTGATGGCCAGTGGTGGTCTGTTGGTTTCTTTCTTGGGTTTGTCTTGCAGCAGAAGGCCTCTGGGTACACGTCTGGCCCTGTTTATCTGTTTCTTTACTTCCTCATGCGGGAATTCCTCTAACAAGCTCAGCCCACTGTTTTTTGCAGTGTAGATAGGACCCCCTATCTCGGTGGCCTGATTGGTACTTTTTTGGAGTGTCCTCCACATATCCAGAGTACATTGTCCCACAAGCTGCTGATGTTATTTCATATGCCTGTCCTCCAGGGACTTTACTCTCTGATGAGGCAATATGAGATAGCTGCCCAGATTTTTGCAGTATACATTCATGTCATCATGATTAGTAAGCTTGCTAAGTGTGAGTTCACAGTTATCACATGATCATGTTGTTTTGAAAAATAAAGTAAGAGAAGTACATTCATATAACTCAACTGTGTTTCCAAGTAAGATTCTGATGAAAACAAAAAAGGTTTCATTTTTACTGAAATTCTTCCAACATTTTCAGATTTTCACTAAAAAAACCCCTGAAACGTGAAAATAGAGAAAGTTTTCAGCTCCTGAAAACCAAAACACTTTTAGTTGGGGGGAGAGGGTATGATGAGAACATGAAAATTTAGTCAAAACTGACATTTCCTGCAGAAACAAACATTCTGATGAAAAAAACATTTTGTCAAAAACATGTTTGGAATGAAGTAATTCAGTTAGTTCTAATCACAACTAGTTGTAAAACACAGTTACACTTGCACTGTTAGGGTATCTAAAGAAATACTTCCAGGTCAGATTACTCTACATTAGTAATGAACCTGAACAGTTGTTTCAGTAAACACTGTTGCAATGTGAAAAGACACTTTACATGACAGCACTGGATATAGGGAATTATTAACAAAAATCTTGACATTCATTTAGATGTCAGTACTGAATATTCTCTCGTGGATGTATCATAGCAATGCTATCTAATGTAACAAACATTTTAAGTTCAGCTTCACTTCTTTATACATTTCAGTACTTAGCAGCAGCATTTTTCATGTGCAAACAGGCTCTCCACATATTCCCCCCTCTGTGCTTACTTTGTTCACCCAGTGCCATTTATCACCAGGTTAAGCTACACACCACCAATGACTTTATCCTCTGACCATTGTGCTGCAGCTTTTAATGTCACCTAGACTTACAACAGTATTACACATAAAAAACTACATTAAAAGGACATTAGGGCTGCAAAGTCAAGCACTCCAAAGTTAGGAAATGGCAGAATTAAGGTTGCCCATGCAACCTTAATGCAGCCCCCTTGTGCTTATATATTATGGTACAGTCTCTGACTACATGATCACATACAGCTTTTTCCTGACAACAGAGGAATGGTGACACTTAGAAATCTTGGGTTCCATTCCAGGCTCTGGAAGAAGGGTGCTTTAATGGGCCCAGACTCCTCTGCCTCTTCCTCCCAATCTTGACGTCTTCTGCCCAGTCTCCTACAACCTGTCCCCATCCCAGTCCTGTCTTTTCCCTATCTCTGGCTCCTTGTCCAAGTCCTACTCTCTTGACCTATCCAGCCCAGTCTCTCATTCCAGGCCTGTTGCCTGAGTTGCCAGTCCCCACCATTACTCCCATGTCCATTCCTAGTGTCTTGCCTGCTGGTCCCAGTTCACCTCTCCTGCCCAGCCAGTCCCAATTCTCCCCAACCAGTTTCTTATCCAGTCTCTCTCCCTCCCACCCACTGATTCCTTGTCTCAGTCTCCCCCCATCCCTGGCTACTTGTCCCAGTTTCTTTGCCCAGCCAGTCCCAATTCTGCCCATGCACCACAACTCCCTCTCAGATCTATCTCCCCGCACCCGCATTCCCACCACACTGGTCTTAGTCCCATTCTCTTTGTCCAACCAGTTCATCTCCTTGCCTCCGTCCACCCCCACCCCATGCAGCTCCTTAACCAATCTCTTCTGTTTGTTGAAAGAGGTTCAGTTTATATTTTGACTTTGGTAAGCAGCCCTTTAATCTTTAAAAGAGGTTTTTTAAAAAAAATCCTGTTCGGGTTCTAATGTTCCAGCTGGCTTTCCATACAGATAGGTCTGGAGGGAGGAGGGTAAGTATTTTTATTGTCAGAGTGTTCTCTCTGCTTGTAACTGCATCTTATATACATAAGGTTATAGGTACCCACACAGAGATTAACAGCATTCCCTGGTAACTCCTTACTTTCCTCATTCCCTCCCAATTGTTGCTGCTTGCTTATGCCAAATGCACGTAAAGCGGGTGTAAAATGCTACAGAATAAAAATTCCTCAGTCAATTACACTGGTGGTAGTGTTTTACCTCCAATTTGCATGCATGGGGCTATCCTGGCAGCTGGGGATTGCTGGAGTGCATATCCTTTGCCCCCCACTCTCAACCCTGATGTAAACCTCACATTTCTTTACCCCAGTGGAAGTTCCCCCTGTGCAGGGGCAATCCTCAGTTTTCCACTTAGGGAAATTTAAAGAAGTTTTGCACTATCAGAAGACGGGGTGTGGACAGGTTGTCCCTATGTCCTGGTGTTTCCAGTTGCTGGGACAGTCTTTGGGGACCATTAGCAGCCAGCAAAGTTTATAGTAGTGTTGAGGGTTTTCTAATTTGTATTGAGGGACTGGCCTAGAAGCTGAGCTAGCCAAAGATTGGGTGTGGGATGGAATGCACAAAAAGCACCTTTTGGCCACTATGGTAATGGACTGTAAATATGGAATAAAAATTAAAGGACCACCTGCACTAATAGCAATACAATTAAAAGTAAACTTTGTTATCTTTCCCTTAGGCAACTAAGGACCATCTGCACTTATCTTTCCCTAAGCAACTAACAAAGTTTATTTCTAATTCTATTGCTATTCTGATAAACATCCAATGGTTTCCATGAATGTTGCAAACTTCACAGTCTAATAAGATACTTTTCCCCCCCGTTTCATTCTCCTCCTTTATTAATACCTGATTAGGTCTTAGGAAGCTTGCAAAGCAAAATCATTTTGGTGGGAAATGCTTTTTCTGACACCACGGAACATCTATATAGCCAGATGACTGATTTATATCCTGCCTGAAGTCAAAGTCAAATAAAACTTATCTACTCTCCCACAGGGTGCTTATAAAGTCAGAAGTAGGCTGATTATTATCTGTACCTCACAAGTCATGATTTCCCTTAATATTTCACTCTATTATAATTCCATTGTATTGGGGAGGCAGGGGAAACTCCCATTACTCCTGGGTTTTTTGTTGACATAATATCTGGAAATGAATATTTAATATGAAAGATTACAGATAAAAAACCAACAATTATTGACTCAATATACAAATCTAGCAAAGCTATTTTCTTGTGGAACCTGTTTCTGCTGGTATTCCTCCGTTTGCCTTTGCATGTGTGACAGTAAGATACTTTGCATTGTAGACACGCTAAACTTTCAGTAGTTTGTTTACTCTGTGTGATGTTACGGCTTTTTGTAGATTAAAGTCTGATACGAGCTTAGTATTATTTTCTTTCTTCATACAGCGCCAAATTTAAGACGCCAAAAAAGATACTAGTACTGAGAATATTTGGGGGGGGGAGGGTATTCAGTTTTTAATGCTGTGTATATTTCAGAAAAAAATTAACTCTGCTGACAAAGATCAAGTGGGAAAGCGGTCATATGAAGTGTTTAGCAGGATTTGCAACCTATAACGCAGATAGGGACCACCTGATGAAGGCAAGTAGGGTGCAAACCTGTCCATTCTTCAATCATAGCACAGACCCTTCCCTGCTTCTCTGTTGAATATGCCTGTGCAAGGTGAGCATGATCCCCTCTTGCAAAGACGCTAGCCCCTGTACTTAATACCACCTGCTGCTATATTACAGGATACCTTGAGCCTATTCACATCAACAGCCTTCATATACTGGCAGGTACTGATCCTCCTGATATATGCCAGGAAGTTGCTATTAGAGTAAAGCACACAAGGCTTTGCACAGATCCAAGACATCTGCTCTACGATATAATCACCAACGCTGAGTTGACTGAAATCACAACAAAGTTTTCTTGCATTTGGCTATGTGAAACAAGAGTAGAAAACAACCTTATTACCACTGGCACAGATCAGGACTGGACTACATGCTGTTGCCTTAATCAACTCTGCACCGGACCTGGCTGGTCTAGAGAGGCAACATCATTCGCCACGATTCTTGTGACTACAGAAGAGAGACTCAAAATACGAAGCATTTCCTGTGATGACAGATGACTGAGCACAAATGCACTTCCAATGACCTGGCAAAGTGCAACTTTCTCTGTTTGTGCTCCCTGATTAAAATGAATATGGGGAGGCAATGTTTAAAAGTGTTACTGATTACTAGTTATCTATTGTCTGTTGCAGGACATTGTCTGTGTAGACAAGCAAACTTGTAGACAAGTATTTAGCCTACTTTACCCTGTTCCACTTCCTTTCAAGCGGAATGTAACATGACAGAAGGTTTTGTGAGATTACTAGATAAAGATATTAGAGATAATAGAAAATGTAACTTTGTTACAGTAACAGATGGATTACTGTATATGCAAGTCTTGTTTTCTTTTGGGTGCTATGCAGTGGTGGGGGTAAATTGGAGAGGGAGAAGTACCACAGAGAAATTAGCAGTTTCTCAGATCTGCACAAGAGGGTCAGGTAGGAATAACCATAGCTGTGAAGTAGAAGGGGAATACACTTCTGTATATGAAGGCTTAGAGCAGAGCCAGCCTTCCCAACAGGTTTGTCTCCAGGCTTGCAAAGACAGAGTGTTAGGGGCTGTTGGGAAGGTGCAATTCTGCAATGTAAAGACACAGGATTAGATTTTCTGTTGCATGCCTCAGAAGAGTCAACATAGAAGGCACAGCCCAGGCAGAGCAGAGGCAAAGAGGACTTGACATCACCTTTGTGCTGCCTGGAATCTGGATTGCTGTGGGAGCTGAAACTGCTCCAGCGTAATTTACAGCAGGCTCCTCATAGCTACCTATGGAATCCTGGTGGTCCTCAACTCTACTGAGCTGCACCCTTGATCTTCCCCTTCTGGCCCTACCATTGGAATTCCCTCTGTGTCAGTGCCTGGGGCTATAGGACCTGTGACGGAGTCAGACCAGAAGGATATAGGAGAGTGCTGGAAGGCAGGTATATTAGTCTCAGGATGTGCAGGTCCCTGTTCCCTGGATAGCCAAACAAAGGCTACTCCAGGCCAATCAAGACACCTGGGGCCAATTAAGAACCTTCTAGAAAGGAGTAGAAACAGCTAGCCTAATTGGGACACCTGAAGCCAATCAGGGACTGGCTGAAACCAGATAAAAACCTCCCAGTTAGTCAGGTGGGGGTGGGTGTCAGGAGTTGTGGAAGGAAGTTATGCTGTTGGTGAGACTGAGTGTTGGACAACATATCATACTGAAGGAAGGAGGCCCTGAGGTAAGGGTGAAGTGGAGTTTGAAGAAGCAGAGACTGCTGTGGGGAAGTAGCCCAGGGAATTGTATTGTGTTTTGTGCCTAAAAGGTCAGCCATCTTAGCTGATACTATTAGGGTCCCTGGGCTGGAGTCCGGAGTAGAGGGCGGGCCCGGGCTCCCCCCTTTTCCATCTTCCATACTGGCCTGTGATGAAGGTAACTCACTAGGTGGTGACTCTTGCCAATTATACTGAGAAAGGGAGGTCACTCTGGGGCCTAGATGAGTTTCTGAGGCCCCTAACTCTGCCAGGAAGCGCAGGACCCACAAGTACAGACTTGGAGGTTTGTCACAGACCTCAGTCCTATACTGCTCCTGTACTGTGAGAATTCTTTTGAGCTCCTTCAGGGTACCTGTATATGGAGTGGTATATAGGGGCCAGAGCAGGGACCAGAATCTACTCCAGAGTGTATAGTTTAAAGTAGTGTACTTGAAGAGCCTGACATTTGGGTGTACCTATCTCAGTATGGAGGAATTTCTCAGCTTTCTTGAGCTCCATTTGAAGGAGAAATAGCATGGGTATTCACCAAGGGTTAGCTTATTGCAAGGGTAAGTGATAATACCACCTTGTGTAAAATTGCTCCTATCACAGTGGTGTCTTGAGCCCAAATAAGATCACAGATAAAATTAGATGACTTTGGAGCCTAAGTCCCATTTTCCAAAGTGAGTTAAATGTTTGAGACTCTCTCTGAAAGTCACTTAGGTGTTTTGGAAAATTTTACCCACAGGCCCATTATACAAAAACACAAAGTAAGAGACAGTCCCTGCCCAGATGAGTTTACAATTGAATAATTCAAAAAAGACAGAGGATAGAGAAAAGGAAGTATTATCCCCATTTAATAAAGGGGAAAGTCACATGCAGAGTGATCACGTGACTTGCCCAATGTCACACAAGAAGTCTGTGTCCTCATCAAGTGCTTTAAACACAAAATCATCATCATTTCATAAAATAAAAATATTGTAAGCCCAGATGAGGTAGAAATTTAAATAAATTAAATAATATAAATTTCATAAATTTTAAATAAATTAAATATTTGAAAAATATAAAAATTAAATTTCATACATTTTAAATAAATTAAATAATATAAATAAATTTCATAAATTTTAAATTTATGAAAAATTTTATTTTTCATAAAATAAAATATTGTAAGCCGAGATGAAGAAGTAGAAATCTTGCAAACAGACACATTTTGCAGATTGCTAAGTATTTTTCCTCCTTTTTCTCTCTCATTCAAGGGAGTTTCTCATTATGATGTTACAAAAGTAACTTTTCTTTGGATGCAGACTACAGTCATCCATTGCAGACATCTGACGGTCAAAACTAAGCTTACCAGCTATAGCTTGTGATAGGTACAGTTATTGTGAAATTATATGTCTTAGTTCTAATCAAAAGGGCTGTGGGACCAGAAGTGTCAAGTTTGGATTATTAAAGTAAACAAGTTTTAATATTCTATCTGCAGTCATATGATGCCAGAGATCTTCCAGTCATCCGTAAAAGTGCATCATTGTTTTGATTTTACTTTTGGTTTTATAGAACATGCCCACAAAGTGCCACAATAACAGGATGATGCAAATGTTAAAGCCATTTAAATGTGCAAGTGGAGATACATCCCAGGAATCCATGTATTACCAGCTAGATGAGCAATACTCAGAGTTCTGGTCAGGGTCTAACACCAGACTGGAGGCTTGATTCAGCATGCTATCTGACAGTAGTGGAACTACTTATGGATTTAAAGTCAGATACATGTGTAAGTATCTTGCTGACTCAGGGCTTAACGGGTGAATCTGAAAGTGGTTCATTTGGACTAGACTCCAAATCATGTGGATGTTTAGTTGAATTTTGCCGAAGCTATTTGGAAATATACAGATTCCTCCAACCCAGAGTCATGGAAGAATTAAGTATATGAAGTCTTTTCAACAACCACCACCATCAGACATTATATCAGTATCACATCAATTTTATGATGTCTGGTTACTTTTTGGAACAGAATAAGAGGTTGACCAGACACAAATAGATCTTTTAAGGTAACAAATAAGAGTTATTTGTACAAAAAATAAGTATATTTGTTAATACTTGTATTGAAAGTTCATGTATGTTAACAGTGAACAAATAAAGGTAAAAAAATACAGATAACTGAAGCGGCATTATTTTTCTGCAGAGTTATTGAAACTAAACTGGATGTCACAAATGTCAACCAAATAAAGTTACAGGAACTGTGCCCTCTTTATTGAGCTCCTGGGGAGCTTATATTCATAACTTTGTTAGACAGTAAAAATCAAGGACACAGTAAAGACACTGGATTTATGGCTCACTACAGTCTATAATCCATTAAACACTCCTTTGTCATACAACTGCGAAGATATTAACTGCCCATTTTACCTTCAGTGGTCTCATAGAATGTGTTAACTAGTTTAGCTGTGACACTGAGTACCTTTCCCTGTCTTAAATTTACACAGATACTAGCATCAAAGAGGAGGACAATGATGCAGAAAGAAAACTTCAGTTTTCCACTTAAAATGGGAAATCAAATTCCATGCCACCATCAAAGAGGAAAAAAGCTAGTGGCACATGCTCTCCAAAGCTTATAATTGCAAATAATTTCACCCACTTAAAATGCTGAAAGGAGATATGAAGATTTTTTTAAAAAAATCACTGTGTTGTATAATGGGATCATCCTCCTTCTCTCTTGAGAATAGTGACATAGTGAAATAGTGATAATGTTGACATTTAAGACATTGTTAGCATTCAGAGTTAACAGTGGCTTAGTTGCATAGGGGAAGTTCACACCTCTCTGAGCTATTGTTTCAGGCAGTCTGTGGTTTCAGACATCACTGTTGTAATAAGCTTACTTTTATTCAGTCTAATTAGAGCCATAGGCTGCTCTCACTCATGCTAGAGGATGGTTCAGCCTCCAAACTGGAGAAGGCGGAAAAGTGTCCTCCCTTTGCCATCCCTCTCACCACCTCCTTAGCTGTGCTGAACATTAGCTTGGTTTAGCTAAGGATCAAGGATTCTATTGATTTAAATGGAAGTTAGGAGCCTAAATAGTTTTGTGGATCTGGGCCCAAGCCTCCATATGACCAGACGTAAATTCTTTTGTGCCACTGGGTTAAAAAAAATGTAGAGAAAGGATGCTTGAAAGTCATTGGTGTTCATGTAAAATATAGTTTTATTGTTTTCAGCAAATCACTGTCTTTCATGTTTTATTTAGATAATAAATACAATAAATAACATTTTTTTCTCCTTTGTCATTTTTTTCCGCTTTTCTTTTCCACTTCCTGAAAGGTTGTTCTGACGAGTGTTAAGAATTTTTCTATGTTCCCAGTGGAAGTTGTGTGACAGGGTCCTTTGCAAGATAGGAACTGTGGTAGAAAAAAAAGGCAATTAAACAAACAACAAAAAATGGAAAGAAAAACCCACAATGTTAAGGTAGGGACTTTTTTGAGGTGCTTGGGCTCTGAATAAAGACCTGTGTGATAAGGGGCTTGTGGGTGTTGTTGGTGATGCGTTCTATCACAATGTATCAACCTAATTCTTTCTGCATCTCTCTAAGGTCAGGTCTACACTGCAGACCTATATAGGTATAGCTACATCGCTCAAGTGGTTGATAAATCCACACCCCTGACTGACATAGTTATACCAACCTAACTCCCCGTGTAGACAGTGCTTTTTGACAGGAAAGCTTCTCCCATTAACATAGCTACTGCGTCTTGGAGAGATGGATTAATTATACTGATGGGAGAAACTCTCCATTCGGCATAGTAACGTCTTCACTAATGCACTACAGTGGTGAATCTTCACCAGTGCAGCTGTGTTGCTGTAGAGCTGTGCATGAAGACAAATCCTAATTCTTCTGGCAGTTTCAATGATTTGACCATTTCCTCAACTGATATGTTTTTGTCCTATTAATACCAGTGGACTTTTAATAATTGTGTTTATGCAGTTATATTTACTGTGAGCTTCAGACCAACATCGACTCATGACCACAAATCAAGTTCAAATCTAGAAATAACTTCTTTCTGTCAATCAATATTCTATGACCACTATTCTTTCTCCCAGACATCCAGGAAAATCTATGAGCTATCTAATTATTTTCACATTAGAACTGTTGGAACTATTGATTTAATCCAACAGAGTTTCCAATATCTTCTTGTAATGCTGCATATCACGTTTGGCTAAACTGCCATCGCTACCACCCGAGAGTTGCAATAAGCTCTCTAGCTATGTCTACACCAGCACTTTTTTTGGTAAAACTTATGTTGCTCAGGAGTGTGAAAAAACCACGCCCTTGAACAACATGAGTTGCACTGGCAGGCACACCTTTGTAGACAGCACTATATTGGCAGGAGAGTTCTCCCACCAATGTAGGCTACTGCCGCTCATTGCGGGTGGTTTAATTATGCCGGCAGGAGAGCTCTCTCCCATCGGCATAAAGCGGCTACACTGAAGATCCTACAACCACACAGCTGCATCAGTACAGTTGTGCAGCTGTGTCCCTAGTGTAGACATAACCTACTATCCAGAGACCAACACAGCTACAACTAAACTGCATACGGCTAAATACAAGATGGAACAAATTGTTTAGCATAAGTAGTTAATGCATTTTCAGGGAACCATTCAAGGTGAAAGATCATAGGGAGGAAAGGAAGGGTGGGAGGTGAGGAAAGCAGCTGTGGGAGAACTGATAGTGGGTTGTAGATTGTTGTAATATAATGTTAACTTCACCTTGAATGGTCCCTTGAAATGTATATTAACTACTTATGCTAAATTATCTGATTTAGATGTGACACTCTGAATAAGTTTCCCAGACCTGAAGAAGAGCTCTGTGTAAGCTTGAAAGCTTGTCCCTCTCACCAACAGAAGTTGGTCCAACAAAAGATATTACCTCACCCATCAGGTCTCTCTAATATCCAGAATGACAGGGCTAAAACAACACTGCATATTGCTACCACCTGTCATAAATTTCATATTGGCCAACCTTCTAGCCAACAGTTGGTTCATGAGTCCCCAGAAAAGGGGAATTCAGGTGAACTCTTATTTTTTCCTCTGTATACCCTTCACCTAGTACTAAAAATGCACACACCTCATTGGGTGCGTCTACACAGCGAGTGGCAGCCCATGGCCACGAGTCTCAGAACCCAGGCTAACAGACTAGGACTTGTGCTATGGTACTAAAAATGTCTGTGTAGACATTTGGGCTCAGGCTGGAGCTTTGGCTCTGAAGCCTGGCCAGGAGAGCTGCACTGAACTGTTTTCAGAGCTCTAGTAATACTGCTCCTGATATCTGGGAGTTGTCAGTTGAGCTATCTAAGTGTAAATCAAAACCACAACAAGTTTTGTTTTCTTTACACCTCAGTCCTTTAAAAAAGGATTTAAAGATCAAATTGCCAAATCAGCATTGAAATATATGCCCAAATTCTGGCAGGCAGCAGCTCCAGGGGAATCCCCAGAAGCACAAAGATTTGTCCTTTTAGGAGCCTGAAAAATCTGTATAAGGGTCCATTCACAAATGTCATTGTTGAGTCAGGAGACACATGCTCTGATATGTGGATCATCTCTTGTCACCTATAGGTGTCACTCCAGAACACCTTTCTGCACCTTCTGTCAACAGAGGACCATGTAAAATCCTCTCTGTGGTTTTGAAAGGAAGCAAAATAGGGGATGCCAATTTTCACACCTCTTTCCCACAGCTGGACATGTCTTAAAGTTGGGCACCTATGCAAGCATTTTGCTATTGTCTGGCACAAGAAATTTAGTCAAACGCTTAATTATAAAATATTTAGATTCAAAATCTCTTATGTAAAAGGGAAAATAATAAAAGAAATGTTTACATTTTTGCATTGTTTTTTCTGCAGTAGATAAAGGAGTCGATGAATGCGATGAATCGTTTCCCTCAAGCGGACATCAACTTGCAGCGTTTCATTCATTCTTTTAAATCCATCCACAAAGCACGACAATTCACAACCAGTCTGGTGAATGAAGAACGTATGATAGAAAACCTAATACAGGCTGGATTACATTTACTTTAAGCTATATTCATCGCAAGAAAGGAGATGTGCTAATTCATTAACATAGCAGAATGTAATTAAGGTTGCATTATATTGCACTCTGATTGAAAAACTTTGGCTAGTTTTTAAAACAGAAAAGCATCCTCTCTTTAGTAAGAAACCAGTGCCATATTTCACTTAAAACTTGGATTCCTGAAAATTTAAGATATATGCACTCAAAAATAATCCAGGCTAACATTAATTTTCAGCATATCAGTGGATATTTCAAAAATGTGGTGGCTTAACCCCCATACCAGGAGTCTTGATCTTTAATCACTTAGCCTCTCTGCCCAGATTTTAAAGGTATTTAGGCACCACAACATTCAGAAAGGCACCTGGTAGGATTTTCAAAAGCATCTAATAGGGTAGGCACTTAACTCTATTGCAATTGCAGATAAGTGCCTGTCTACATCTTTAGGTACCTAAATACATTTGTTTAAATCTGTCCTATAAAGAACTTTTAACTGATTATGCACCTGATCCAGCTCCACTAACATTAGAACAGCTTTTTTGCCATTTATTTCAGTGGAGGCAAGATCAACTCTTATATGTTTCATTGTTGCTCATCTATTAAGAAACTTCTTCACAGCCTTTTAAAAACCAAACAAAACCAGTTTAAATATGGAAACTGAACACTTTACACAATTGCAGTATTGAAAGAGAAATCTGGCATATTTACTTACCCAAGAAATGGGAAGACATAAACATGACTGAAAATGAAAAGAGTAATCATTACAATGCATTCTAGTAAATATTTTGCATACAAATTGCAATTTAATTTTGTAATCAATTTCAAAGGGAGAGTCCAGCCACTTACATTAGTCAGGCTACAGTTGCAGGTTTCAAAGTTTGCCGTCTAAAATGATAATGAGTGAAAGATCCATAATTACTATCATTTTATAATTTGAAAATGTCTGTTTTTACGCAAAATACTTAACAATCACATCACTTACAAGTAGCTCATTCGTAGCCGTAATAATCTCTTGCATCCTGCAATACCCTTGTGCTTGCACATAGAGCAGGCCACAGCAGAAGACTATGTATGACAGCATTCTGATGTTCAGGTGCAATGGAGTCTGATGGTTGACAGCAGAGCAGGCAGATGCTCCTTTAAATTGAATCTTGCACAAAATTCCCTTTCTAATGGGGAAAAACCCTGCTACTAAACTGATACCAAGTGCCCACTATTTTTCCCTCTAAGTTTGGACTGCATTTTGGAAGAATCAAATACGTAACTGAGTCACCTAATGAAGTGGCTTTTCCTCCATGGTGGGGAAATTCATGAATGCTCCTCTGAAGTGATTAATTTTTATCATTGTTTTGTCAGACCACAGCAGGAAACAGAGGTTGAAAAAAAATCTTCCACAAAAGCATTTTTTTGTTCAGATGTGGATTTTGCCTCTCATGGTAGTTCAAATCAGGTACCATGAAAGCAAATATAGAACATTCCCCAATGCAGTGTCTGAGGAGACAGTCCAGAGGCACGCAGACTGTAGCTTTTCCCCTCCATCAAAGAACCTTTCTGTAAGAGGCAAAAAGGCTGAAAGATACTGTTGACAGCAACATGGCAGAAAAAATGCTCAAGTCCTGTTTACAGGTTCCACCGGTAGAATTGCATCCACAGTAAACTACAGCTGAACAGCTTGCGAGTGCCTCCTTCAGGCACTTCAATCTGACTTCAGTTTCATGGGTGCAGAATTTTGACAGGACAGTCCCTTTTCCACTCTCTGCCTGAGCAGGTAGGAAAAGTTGGATACAAAAACGTGATCGAAAAGGGATTAGCTGCAACTCCAGAACAATAGCAGAAGTTGTGAATCAGGATGAATCTAACAGGACCAAGTCTCCTGGAGCATAAAGCACTTCAAACTGCACTCATTGGCAGTGCAAGAATTAGCTCCAGTCCCTTTTCCTTCATAGGTTTATATAGGTTTTTGAAGTTTCCTCCTTCTGTTATGCAACAAGATCTTGAATCCTCCATTGGTCTGAGCGTTCTCTGAGTGGAAATTTTCTGAAGATTGTCTTGAAAAGAAATGATCCACTTCCTATTTCTTGATTACAATGTAGACTGTCTCTTGAGGAAAGAGTTTTTGGCTTAGGAAGAACGGTGGATGTGTCTCTCTATTTCTTTGGACAATACTGCTCCATGGCAAAATTTAGTGGTGTTGGCCTGAAGTATAATCCCTTAATAAAATTGGTGTTGTGTAACATTGGCAGGCGACTCAATGTCTCAGAGAAATGAAAAGGCTATTTCACAGGTTGTCAAGCAGTAAAGTTGTCTGGAGGCTTTATTCTGGGTAAGGTTCACAGGGGAATTGCTGGGGTGTCGAACCCTGGCATGAACTTTCGGTAACAGCCTGGGAATTCTCCCATTGCTTTTCCGTGTTAAGGGAAGGTATATCCACTAGATTTTTTCTCACTGGCAGACAGATTTGGCCTTTTCCCAGGGGATACCCGAAGTAATAGGTTTCATGCTTTCTGATGGAGTATTTAGCAGGGTTTGCTAGTATGTCTACCTCCGCTAGGGACTGCAATATGGTTGCTATCTTCTGTAGATGGGTATTCAAGTAAACGTGTAGATCTTCATGTTATCAAGGTATGCAACATATATTAGTTATGAGGCTGAAGGATTTGATCCATCATCAGGGGAAATTTGGGTGCTCCACGAAAGCCAAATGGTATTGTCCAGGAGAGGAACTATTCACAGAGTGTGAAAAAAGCATGTTTCTCCCTGACTCCAGGGCAACGATACCTTTCTGTGGGATCTAGCATAGTGGCATAATGCATCTTTCCCAAGCTACCTAAAAATTCATCTTCACAGGACAGAGCATCTAAACTGAATGTGTACCCAGGACATAGAAGCATGATGTTTCTGTGCATGGAGTAGGATTATGTCCATGCCTGGATGGCACAAAGTCAGTACAAAAGAAAATAGCTGTTAGAAACGCAATATTTTACTCTAGGTCAGTGGGACTGTAAATGGGTACCATCTCCAGGCCTGTCTGGTAAACTCTCTGCCAGGATACCCACACCAAGTTTCTTTGTTATTATTTCTTGCCTTAGGCTCCAGAGACAACACAGCATAGCAGCAGACTGAAAGGGCTTCCTTCCTGCACCCCAAGACAGTCTTTTATGCTGCTTGCTTTCTTCTCTGAGCTATCTAGCTGGTGACCTAATTACCTCATTAGCTCATCAGACTCTCTACAGGTGCAAGTGATCCCCACTAACCTTCCAAAACCAATCAGCCTACCTAACTTCCTCCTCCTTTAACTACCCATTGCTCTGTTCTAAGTGACCAAGGTGCTACCTCCTACAAGGGGCTCTATTTACAGTTGCTAACAGCACCCTCTCACATACCTCTCCCCTTCATGTGTTCTCCCTAGTTAGCGAGGGCCCCCCTTTCCACTGGGGCTCAATTTTCCCCTGCCCATGCTCTGTCTTCCTTGTAGGGGCAGCAAACCCCCACCACCTTAGTATGACTCTCTGGAAGACCCTTACAGATGGTCCACAGTCTCCATCCACAGAATAATCACTGTTTAGGTGTTTTGGCCCACAGGTCCTCACACAATGGATATCCTGCAATCTTTTGCCCTTAATCTATCCCACATCTTTCTCAAAGCTCACTGGGGATCTTCCCCAACCAGCACCTCACAGTCTGATGATCTATGGTCCCCTATAGGTGCTAGGGATCTCTCATGGATCTCTCATTCCTTCTCCACTTGGGCTCTGCTCTCTCAGCCTGTTAATATCTCTCTGGGTTGGACTCTCTACAGCTTTTCCTCTGCTCTGGCATTTCCTGCTTGGGCCCCACTTTCTTGGCCTGTTAGTATCCATCTAGGATTTACTTGTATCTCAACTTGTGGACTCATATTTTTGGCCCTAGCCCCTGCTTTTTCTGCCATCCATTGAGGTTCCTTCCACGTGGCCTCCCTTCACCTATTTAAAGGGAATGGATTCCAACCCTAAGACCATGGGATAAGGTCAACTCCACACTTTAGTTTAGTTTAGTTCACAACTCCAACACTTTTTCACCTGAACCTCCCTGTACCTCTCATGGGACTAAGTTCTTTTCTCCCCTTGAATGCACTCAATGCCTAGAGTTTCTCCTTCCCGTAACCACTGCTGTTCAACCAACCTGCTCTGCAGGAGCAAGCAGGCTGATGCAGAGCGTAAACTGTTCTAAGACCATGGCATCCATGACTGCTTCCACATCCTGACTCCTTAACCGCACCCACTGGTTGGCTCGATCAGTCAACTTCTACATAAAGGTTCTAGGCCATACTCCATAAGTCCACCTGGTGGCCCTAAATATCCATCTGTACCTTCCAACTGACAAGCCTTCATGGTCCAATATAGCAGCCTTTAACACATTGTAGTTCTTGGCATTCTCCTTGCTTAATACCATGTAAGCAGCCTGGGCTTCTCCTGATAGATAAGAGGCTAACTATAGGGACCATAACCCTTGATTCCAGAGTGGGCCAGTAGCTATTCTCTCAAAAGTCAGTCATCCCCAGGGCTCATTGTACAGAGCTCCATCCCTGCCTCCAACTTCTGTTCCCAACAGCAAGACTTATCAAATTTTTTAAGTGCTGCTGTGCTGCATTTCTGACTTCACAAACTCTTGAACTGCTCTCTGTTGCTCTGCCTGGTGCCTGCCAGCCCAGCTGTCTGCCGGAATGCCTGCAGCATCCTCTGCATCTCTTTCTGTTGCTCAGCTAGCCCCCATATCAGCTCCTCCATCTTTTCCTGGGCTCAGCCTGTCCTCATACAGGCCACCTCTCAAACCTTTCTGGCTCTAGCTGATAGGCGTATCACAGACATACCCCCACTTGCAAACAGGTTACCTCTCCAACCTGGAAACCCTGACTGGTAAGGCCTTCTGGTGACTAAACAGCACACATAGTCTAGCAGGGTACCTTCATCAAGTGGCTTTATTATTATTTCTTCCCTTAGGATCCAGATCGAACACTAGAGCTGCAGATGAAATGGACTCCTTCCTGCTCTCTGGCTCAGTCATTTATACTGCTTGCTTTCTTCTCCGAGATGTCTAGTTGGTGACCTAATCACCTCATTAGCTCATCAGATTCCCTACGGATCCAAGTGACCCCCGCCCCCAACCTTCCAAACCCAACTTGCTCCTATTCTGACTACCTAGTGCCTTGTGTTTTCTCAGTGGGTGCTGGCTCCCAAAAGGGGCTTTATTTGTAGCTGCTAACAGTACTGTGTCACAGGAACCAAGGCTGAATCTCTAGTCGGTGTTGGGTATATGGCCACACTTTAGTTCCACAACGTTTGGTAAGCCATAAAGAAAGGACACATGCTGCACTTTGATTGGGGATTCAAACATAAAACCAGAAAACATCAGTGAGAATGAAAGGAAATGACCATCAGCATTGTCCTTCAAAGACCCCCCAGTAGTAAAGGGTTCTGAAATATTTTGCCAAGTAAGGGCCCAGTCCTGCTCACAGTGAGATCACTGGCAAAACTCCCATTCGGTGTCCATGGGTGCACAGCCTAGGTGAAACCAAAAAAAGGCTGGTGCTTTCTAAAAAGCTGCGTGGTGGGGAAAATGATTTGTTTTGCCCCGTGCTTTTTGAGGAATATCTCCCTTCATTTGCATAGAGACAATGTACTCATCACTTCTGAAACTGCATCACACTGGAGGAATGCGTAGAGGATAAAAGAGACTTTCTCTTTTCATTTATGTGTTCTCAAGAGAAACTTTATCTCTCTAATCTGTAGCATTCAGTCACTCTGACAGCAGAAGGTGGGAGGCTCAAGCTTATTCAGCAGAAAAACCTTAGAAATGCACTGTGCGCTCAGAAAGGTGGTTTTAAAAATGTTCAAAGAGTAATTACTTAAATTAGATTTTATTCGTTGCATCCAACTCTCTTGTGTCAGGAGGGGCACTGTAATGAGACAAGAGGTGAATAAAAAGAGGACAATAGAAGAGGATTCTGGAAGGTCTCCCTCCAAAAGGATTTCAGACAATATTTATGGTTGACTTTGTCCTCCTGTGAGAATGGGAGAGAACCATGGAGCATGAGTGCTGAGGAGGGAGAGAGAAAGAAAAATACATCTCACCTGCCAACTGAGCCACATGACTCCCCCCTTTGAACTGCACTTGTTGGGAGTGCCAGGGCTACCGCTACATCTTTTGGCTCTTTCTCCCCTTCTCTTACTCCATGAGATCCTTGTCATGTCTGATTTGCAGATAAATCTAGAGCAACTACCATAGGTGCTGGTACTATGGGTGTGACCACACCCCCTGGCTTGAAGTAATAACAACAACCCAAATATATGGTTTCTGCCTTCAGTGCCTCCACTACAAAAACTGTTCCAGCACCACTGGCAACTAGAGTTAATTTACACCTGAATCAGGTTTGCTCATATCCCCCGTTATCAGTCAAGTTGGCACAGACGAGATATTCTGCTTGTTGTTAGAGTAACTGAACAACAGTGTACTACACATTTGAGGCAACGGCCCCATTAACAACACTGGTTATATTTTATCTCTTGAGCCCCGGATTTTACCTTCAGTTCAGCCAGTAACTGCCTGAAGTCATCAGGAGCTGTCCAGTAGACTTCAGTGAGTCTTTGGATCAGGTCCTAATTATTAGGGCTTGTTTACACTGAACCTTAGTCTGCACCAATAGGAGTGTAAATTCTAATGTGTACCAGTTGTGACAAAGCTCTGACCTTATCTTCATGGATCCTGCGTTTCCTGGCGGACTTTTACTAGCCTCAGCGGCTCACTGTGACCCTCCACGGAGCCCTTCTCTCTCTGGAGACAAGGTCACAGCCTATTGAGCCATTTTCATCACAAACCAGTGAGGAGAAGCTATCCTTCCTGGCACAGTCTCTATTGTCTCCCAATCTCAGAGACTAATTAGGGGAGGCAGAAAGTGGGGAGCCCGGGCCCACCCTCTACTCTGGGCTCCAGCCCAGGGACCCTAATAGTATCAGCTAAGATGGCTGACCTTTTATCCACAAAACACAATACAATTCCCTGGGCTACTTCCCCACAGCAGTCCCCGCTTCTTCAAACTCCACTTCACCCTTACCTCAGGGCCTCCTTCCCTCTGGATGATATGTTGTCCAACACTCAGTCTCACCAACAGCATAACTTCCTTCCACAACTCCTGACAC